>ML780237.1:155701-195845 GCA_009831015.1 Picea engelmannii
CGCTTGCCCCCAGATCCCCCAGCCGGGAGGATAACCCCCCCAGACCCCGCAGAGGGGGTACCCCCCCTCTGCAGTCCCCCGCATGGAAGAGTGTACATACTTCTGGGGTGTAAATACTTCATGGGGTATAAACACGGCTGAAAGTAAAAGACCTCTAAATCAGGAAGATAATCAGGCTCCACAACCAACACCTTTTGGAGACCAGAAGGCAACACTGTGCATAGAGTGCACAATGCAGTCTCACCTGAGATGGCTTATGGGTGATTGCATGACCCATATGTCTACAATCATGAAAGGGATGATGTTCATGGGGATGTTAGACCTACTTATACTTTTCTCTTTACTTCAACATTCATCAGATCTACCATTCTATAACCCTATTCACTGACTAACATTCATTATGCAGTAAAATAACATAATTGATCTAGTGTGCGTTACATTCTAACTCTAACAAATTCATTCATTTATTCATTCATTCATCATAAATCATATAAAAGAAACATTCCACATAATTACACAATGTTTTACCATGGTTCACCCCCTCGAGCTACGTCCAGAAAGATCTTGCAATATTTGTGTTAAGATCCTGAATAGATCCAAAAATATAATCACCACAAATACTGAATACACGATAGATCCACAAAGCAATATAGAAGAACAATATGCAAAATCTCTTTTATTACTTTCAAACTCTTGAGGTGGGGCAACACCATACAATGGATCATATTATGGAAGGGATCCTCTCCTGTTCACTTGCCTCTTCGAGGGGGCTTCCTCCTAATGAGCTTCAACTCCAAATACAATACTTTTCTTCATATCCCATTACATTGCTTGAACCCCTTTATATAGTGCTACCATCACCTAAGAACATTTTAGAGGAGGAATCTTCTAGAAGTAGAACCTTCTAAGAAGTCCTCTTACATTTATTATATCTAACTACCACAATGGGCCTTATTTAATAATATAGTGGACCTAGTCCACCTTACATTGAATGACCTCCATTATTACCACTATGGGCCCTTTGCCCCCCCCCACTACCTCTCTAGCTACCTTACAATTTGCTTCTTTATTCATCTTCATCAAGTCATTGAATTGTGTGCATTACATCAAAGGTACATCCAAAATGCACGAGTATATGGTGAGGATGACTAGTGTCGCACCAAGCTCCACAAATTGCGACCCGACCCTTAGTTACAATCCATAATTCTCCAAAACTGATTCAACATTAGCTCCACAACTCTCAACCAAAAACTAGTAACTGCGAATCAAAACTAGAGAACTTCTACACATAAAACTTAGATATCCCTCCTCATATCTCACAATACATATTTATACTACAAAAGTGGGTTAAACCCATTACATCATGACCAAAACCCTAACCCTAAGTGGATTAGGTTTTTCCACATTGTAACCTCCTACGCATCGCTGGTCCTCGATCCAACCATTTCCTCGTTGCACTGTCCTTCTTTCTACATTTGAATTTCCTCTTCATCACACTGCTTTTCCTTATCTTCTGGCATGCTACTTTTCCTTATCTTCTGACGCACGCTCCTATTGTAGTTCCTTTCTCAACTTCTTCCTTGATTTCTGCATTGTTCCTCAAAATATCTTGCTCCAACAGGTTCCCAACACTTACCTGTGGCTCGTCCCGAGCCTCTCATGCAGTGTTTTCATCCTGCACCGATTTCTCCAATTCCTGAATCTGCTTGAAATGTCTTTAGCTTGAGTTTTTTCCTATGTTCTCTTCTCAGCTACAGAGTCCATAGTTCATGCAATGATGTGTTCCTTCATCAATTCTTCAGTCTCCAAGCTGATTTTTCCAATCTCTCCCTTGGCTGTATTAATCTCAGTCAACATTTTCTCTGCTCTCTCTTACATTGGATCTAATTGAGCCTTCCTCGACTGCTTCTTTGCTTGTATATTCTTCAGTTATGCCTGCAAATTCTTCAGATCCCACGTGCTCCTCAAAATATCCTGTATTGTCATTGCCTTCTACTTTTGTTTCAAGTCTTGCATGACATTGTTCACTCCTTCTTCCTTTCATTCCAACTCTTGTAGCTTTTCATCCTCCTACAGACGAGTCCGTAACTGTGTGCTTTTATCATATAACTCTACAATTTCCTTGAATCTCTGCATAATGTTCTCCTTATCATATTTCACCTCCTGCACCCTTTGTGATCTGACCTCTGGTGGAGTGCTTGGTTGTAAGAGTGCCATCAATTCTGTGATATGGCCCTTATAGTTTTCCATTGTCTATGTTATCTTCTCAATCTTCTCTTCTATTTTTTATATTTCCTTCCTATGCGTTGTTAGGAATCATCTTGAATACTTCATATGCGCGTTGCTCTATCCAGTCCATGCACTACTTCATATCATCTCTCTCAACCTGCACCTGGTCGATTTTTATCTTTAGCGTGTCATTTATTTGCTTGGCCAGTTCTAAATATGTCACATCTACTCGAGCTCTTGATTGGATCTCGTGTGCGACACTAACTTACATTTTATACAACTCTTTGGTTGGGACCTTGGCTAGTTCCAAGTCCAAGTGATCAATGTCTTTCACATCCTTCTGCGTCGTCTCCTCATCTATCTACATCATATTCTGAGTGATAACAAAACTTTCACTACCTGACACTATAATATGGACCGTCTCCTGCGCAGGCACTGTCTTTTCTTGAACAATTTACTTTGGTTGTGTTTGTTCCTTCTACTGCGCTATGTTCAATTGTAGTTGTGCCAATGTCTCCTTAACCTCTGTCATCTTTTTAATTATCTCCTCTCTTTTCTTTTTAACATCGTCCCACGACTCTACTGCGCAGTCCTGGACCTTTTCTGCTACCATATCCACATCATCTTCTGTAATTGTAAATTTAGGGATGCTCTTATGTGCCTTCACCTTCTTGTGATGTCCTCCTGACTGTAAGACTATCCTCTTCATCGACATAGTGTCTATCTGCGCTGATGTTGTTGGTATCTCCAAGTTTGGTATAGCTCCTCCTCCTAGTTCCTCGTGCATAGGAACATTAACATCATTTTGCATTCATCCATTAGTATCCTTTTGTTGCATTTCTCGATTTCTTACTTTGGTGCGATCCTTCTCCTGCGTTGAGGGATTATTTTGTCTTGGTTTTCTAGCTGTAGCGCTCCCTCCTGTTTCCTTTGCGCGCTCTATAACCTTCCTTGTAATTGTTGATGGACTATTTGATTTCTACGACGTGCCAACTTCTACTGTCTACTTTCATTTTTTTTCCTTTTTTGAAGTCACTAGTACTTTCCATTCATTTGGCCAATCATTCATGGCACATTGGACTTCCTCTCCAGTCACACTACCTCATTTGTATCCAATTCTTATTTGGATCTCTTTTTTCTTGAATCCACACATTGTTTCTTGACACCTGAAAGTTGGCTATGTGTTTATGCTCCTCCAACACTTCTAGTTTTATCCTCCATGTCTCAGCCACCCTTTCCTGTATGTCCTCAAAATACATTGCAAATGTGCTATAATTAGCCTTCCTTGTCTTCACATTTGATTTGTGCCACAAAGTTGCGTATTGTGTTGCGTGACACTTTCCAATCCTTTGGAAAACTACACTGTATTTGGGGTGTTTCGAACCCAACAAATATATGAGTATGATCAGCCATGAATAATGGAACTCTATTCCCAAATCTTGCGCGTCTTGGCAATCATACAAAAATAGATTCAATAAGTATGGGTCCCAGCTTAATAAGCTTCCTTTCGCGCACTGTGCGACTGCTACTATGACACCTACTAGTGCTTCCTATTTGCGACACTTCCTCAATAGCTAACATGCCATTAAATTAGTTTCCAATCTTGTCACAGGTTCACTGATCTTGTTGATTATTAACCCTCTTGACCCCCTATCAGTGTTAAATTTCTTCTTCATCTCTTCTACAATAGCCTTCTCCTTAGTCTTGTCATCTAGGTATTTCTATGGATTTTCTCCATTAGTTGGCAGACCTGTTATTTATGCAATCAGGTCCACATCAATTGAAATTGGTTTGTCCATCCATAGAACACCTCTATGCACCAAGGCTAGCAATTGTTTGACACAGTTATTAACATCTTTACCCCTTCCAAAATGTGGAATTTCTAATAAGTTAATTATTCATGTATTGTACAACCATGTAATATATTTCTTCGACTCTAATATTGGGACTCTTGATGAACTTATCCCTTTTCTCTCCATATATACATGTGGCTAGAACTCAGGGAACTTCTTTCTGTTTGCAATGTCATGGTCCCCGTATTTCAATTTCTCCACATGTCCTAAAATACCAAGTAAGATTGTAACTCCTTTAGGTATGCACAATAGTGCCATTGTAACTTTTGTTTGCTTGTGTGATGACCTCTGCACTAGCTGTTTCCCCTTTCTCTTTTTTATCATGGTGGGTGCAACTACTTCCTGGTGCACATCCTCTTATTCTTCTGTGTCTGAATCTGGTTCACCTATGACATCTTCGACCTATACCTTTTTTTGTTTGCAGTTCTCTCTCTGTGACAAGTTTTTGTACTTGTTCAACCTCTGCTCCCTGCTCATCTGACTCCGTTCTTTCATAATCTTCCCCATTTGTCGGTTGTGATGCTCCCAAACCCAGCTTCTATGTAGGGTTTGGTTCTTTAGTCCTAGGATACACATCCATCTGCTTGGTTACTGGCTCTTGTTCTTCAACAACTGTTGGACTAACTGGTTCCTCAACGGTTGATGAGATCACATCCACATCGATAACTCCTTCTGGAAGTATAGGGTTTTCTACCTCTGTGGGTGATTTCTCTATGAACTTCGCAACACTTAGTGTGTTTCTCACAACTTGACTGGGAACTCCAACCTTCGGTGGCACCATTATGCAAAATCCTGAAACTATTGCTCTGAATCTTCACTAAAACCTTCAGAAATACCTGCTTGCTCTGTGTTTTTTCTCCTTACGTCTTGTCTTCTCTAAGTCACAATGAGTCGTGTTATGTAAGTTTCCTTATTTTATACCTCTTGTCATTAATGATCTGTCGTATCCCACTTTTTAGGTCTTCCTCTTTCTTTTTCCGGCCGCTCTCCATCCCGTCGTGCTGCATTTTCCATCTAGTCCTCTTCATTCGTCACACAATGTATTCTTGTTTTGTCATACCACTTAATGTCTGTTGTGTGTTGTGTCATCTAACTCTACCTGAAAAACCACTTATCTATCTACTTCATCTTTTTTCATTTTTATTCTTTCTCCAGTTTGTTCTTTTACTCTTTTTTTTTTTTTAATTTCTACTATATACAATATGTACAACTCTAATTCTCTGCGCAACATCTACTGAGGCTTAGCAGGTCAACTGTCCCTATACATTTTAATCTACCATTCACCAATCCTTGAATCTCCTTGCTTGCTAAGTCATGCAGTTGCACAACACCTCCGTTTGTGACAGACTTTATCCCATATGGCCCTATCCAATGCATCATGAACTTCCCTTGGATGCTGCAAATATTTACTGTCATAGAGGAGAACTAGATATCCTTCCTTAAAGTTCTTCTTCTTAATGTTCCTATTGTGCCAAGCTTTGTCCTTTTCTTTCTATACCTCCTGATGAAAATTGGTTATAATCCTATCTTCTTCTAATTCCAAGAGTTGAGCCAATTTTTCTTGAGATGCGCCTCTTTCTATCATGTTTGTAATAGCTGCAATGCGCAGACTAGGTATCAAATACTCTAGAGGAACTACTACTTCCTATCCATACACTAATTTGAAAAGTGCCTGCCCTATAAGCTTCTTGCATGTAGTTCTATAGGCCCATAACACTGTTTGTATAATCAATTCCCAATCATCCATGTTCACATTACAAATATTGGTTAGGGCATTCTCCAATATCTTGTTAAATGCTTCCACTGTCCCATTAACTTGAGTATGGTAAGGAGTGCTCTTTTGATGATGTATCTCAAATTCTTCAGTCAAATCCTGGATAGTATTGTTGATCAATTGAGTTCATTGATCACTCATTAGAACTCTAGGGCATCCAAATCTTGTGACTACTTGCTCAAATAAGAAGTGTGTTGCAGTCTCTACATTGCAATCCTTCACCGTTGTTGCTTCAACCCATCTAGTTAAATATTTTGTTGTTGTAATGATATATCTTACTCCCGATCTCCTAGATGGCAGATTGATTGGTCCTACAAAATCTACTGCCCACTTGTCAAACACTTTCAAAGTTACCTAAGGTCTCAGTGGCATCTCATCCCTCCTGGATGGATTTCCTACACTCTGAAAGACATCACAATTATGACAATATTCCTTTGCATCCTTGTGAACTATTGGCCAGCATAATCCTATGTGCAATATCTTTTGCACAATAGCTTTCCCTGCATAATGTCCTCCAACTATTCCTTCATGTGCTTCTGCTAAGATGATGGGAAATTCATGCTTTATGACACATCTCCTCAAAATGTTGTATGCACCAAGTTTGTACAAGTGACCTGCAATAAGTTGGTATTCTACAGCTATAACCGCCAAATTCTTCTTCTCCGTAGTATTATATTCCTTTGGGGAAAATCCTGTACTCAAAAACTCAATAATTTCAGTAAAATATTAATCAAAAATCTGTATTGAAAAGAGTTGTGCATCTGGGAAATTTTCCTCCTAGTTGCTTGGTTTCTTTCCATTAGTTATCTTGGACATATGATATGGCCCTACATTAAGTATTCCAGGATTCACAACTACTTCAAAATCAAACTCCTGTAATAATAACAACCATGTGCATATTCTTGTTCCCAACACTGGCTTATTGACCCGGTATATAGAAGCAGAGTGATCTGTAAACATCTTAAAATGTTGGACTAACAAATAATTTATGAACTTCTGCAATGCATATACCATAGCCAATCCTTCTCTTTCGGTTGCGTTGAAATTATGCTATGAATATGAAAGCTTCCTACTTGCAAATGCTATTGGGTGATCTATATCACCTTCTCTCGACTGTGTTAATACTACTCCAAGTGCTATTGTAGATGCATCCACATGAACATGAAACTCCTTTGACCAATATGTAAACACCAAAATTGGCGTTGCCACCATTTTCTCCTTCAAGATGTCCAAGCTCTGTTGGCACTCAACATTCCACTAATACTTAATGTCCTTTTTCAGAAATTTCTCCATGGGCTCAATAATCTGTGCATATCCCATTATGAGCTTCCTGTAGTATCCTGTATGACCAAGAGTTTTTTTTAACTAGCGCACTGACTTAGGTGGTGGTAAGTTAACAATGACAACAATCCTCACAGGATCAACCAACAGACCCTGTTTACACACCACATGCCCTAACAAAATTCCAAATGGTGCGTTGAATATACATTTCTTAATATTCAATGAAATATGACACTATCTACACCTGTCTAACATAAATCTTAACACTTTAACATGATCCTTCAATAAGCTAAACACTGTCCAATCATCCAAATAAACTTCCAAAAGCTTATGAATAAAGTCCTTAAATGCAACTACTACAATCCTCGACAAAATAGCAGGGGCATTCTTTAATCCAAAAGGCATTACTGTGTACTGATATGACCCCCATTCTATTGTAAATGTAGTCTTATGTTGATATTCTGGTGCTATTATGATCTAGTGATATCCTGATAATGAATCAGTAAATGAATATGCTTCTTGTTCTCCTACATTATCCAAAAATTCATCTGTAGATGGGGTAGGGAAGGGATCATGCAGACATGCATCATTCAACTTCTTCAAGTCTACACAGATCCTTATTCCCTCTTGCTTCTTCTCCTCGACTATCATAGGGAAAATCCATTCAGATTCTTCCATAGTTTCTATTACACCAACTTCTAACATATTAACAATATTTGCTTTCACTTTCTACTTATACACTAAATTCAACCTATAAGATCTTTGTCTTATTGGTATGGCATCTGGATTCAAATGGATCTTCATTTCTCCAAGTTCTCCTGCTACCCCTTTCATCTCTAAGAATGTCACTAGAAATAGGTCACTAAACTCACACATTAACTCTGTTATTATTTCTACTATTTGGTTATCCCAATTGTCCCTAATACTTGCAATCTTCGGGTTCTCTTATGTTCCAATGTTTACCTTCTTTATCTTCAGTGGTGCAACAAAATATTTTGAATCTAATTTTGTACCTTCTACTTCTCTTTCCCCTTCAACTTCTGTAATCTTAATATCGGACAACTTTTCTTCTTTTGGGTCATCTTCCGCGACATGATAACAGTGTAACAACTGTCTAACTATATATCTCTTGTAGTTATGATAAGCTGTTATAATCTCAACTTATGGTTCTTCAAAGATCCTATCTATTACCAACTTCAATGTTGTATCTATCTATGGATTCTCATGCTCAAATGAAAATGTAATGACAAAGTTATGTTGCATCTCTTCCCAATTTGTAGGTTCTCTGCGCAGTTCTAATTCTGTGTACCAATTCCTTGGGATTCCTTCCAATGTATGAATGAAATGATGTGGCCACTCCTCTGGTGGTGCCAATCTCCATTGGGTTATACATCTATCTACATGTTCTCTGGGTTGTCCCATTCCATCATACTTCTGCACATATTTCTTCTCTTGTTCTGCACCAAATCTGATGCACAATAATCTTTTGCATTGATACCAATTCTGAATCTTCTCCTTATGAGTACCCCACCAACATGCATGTGTAACTTTCAAAGAAATATCCAAAACTGGTAACCTCTGACTTTCAAAAAATTCTAACTCAAACTTTGTTAAAAATTCTTCTAAATCATTCCGACCATAAAAAGTGGGAGGTTCTCTTACCTCTGTACCAACCCATCTTAGTGAATGTGTCATCCTTTCGCATATTTTAGTGGATAACTCATGCAATCGTTTCCGCCAATTCTCCAGTCTTGTTTCAGAGCTTGAAGCACACTAACTAATGCTTCTCCAGCTAAGCATTCCATCTGTTTTTGGGCTAACATAATCTTCCTCATGCATTGTAGTTCTATACAACCGGTTTACGTCTACTGTAATAAAATTCTCTATCGCAGGTTCAACATACCTTCCTCCTTTTGAAGGATATAATGGTGCAATGACTCTGTATTTGCCCGATTCAAAAATATTTTTTCTAGTCTTCAGGTTAATAATAGCCTGATAGTCAAAACCCCAATCCAGTCCCAACAACGCTGGATATGGTGTAGTGTTATCTACTATGTCAATCACCTCAAAATCTGCCATAGTGTGCACACCATCTAGATCCATTGGTATTCCCTTCAATCTACCAATTGGTACCACTCTATGATGATTTGCTAATTTCAACGGAATAGGTGAATATTCCAATGTAGGTTCCCCCATGGCTTCCCATGTCTTCTTAGGCAGAACATTTAGTTCAGACCCTAAGTCTAATATGATATCACCCATGTTAAAATCCCCAATATTTGCATTCAATTTGAATTCCCTACTTGTTCTTCTCTTCTTACGGACTTGATTGACTGTCCTATATTGGTATATCATATCCTGGGTTTGTACTTGAAGTAGAAGCAACATTTCTCTTCAAAATCTCTTGTCTTTTTATGCATCAAACTGTTTTTGAGGTGTTGTATTCTTCTTGACCCACCGGTGCCGGTCCTGATTCTGCTTTGTTGCATCTGTTCCTATCTTGGCTCCACCTCTAGTAACTATATTGATATTCTTCTCCTCTTCTCTGTTTTCCATAATAATCCATTGAACATTCTGATTGTTTTGGTTCCTCTTTTCCTGTATCTTTACCAGAAGTGTTGGACAATATTCTGTCTCATGATCTGTTGCGCGACAATACATACATGTCGCTGGTGGTTGTGGACAATCCCTTGCGTAATGTCCAGGTTTCTGACAATTTTAAAGTGTTACTGGTCCTATACCTCCTCCAAATCCTCTTCCTCCATGACCTCCTCCTCTGTTACCTTGATTGTTTCCATGTGTTGTATTATACTGTGGTGCCTGATTGTATTGTGGCTGTGCATTATTATACTACAGTGGCGTTGTAAACTGCTACACATTGTTATACTGCAATGCTGCGACAAACTGTTGTGCATTATTATACTACGGCTGCCCTGTAAACTGCTGGATAGATTGTCTTGTCATTAGTTCTTCCTACACCCTATAAGTATCTGAAATCCTTTCCTTAATTATTTCTAAGGTTCTACAATCCTTATCTTCATGTCCCACTGACTTACATAAATTACAAAATGTACTCTTGGGAATTGTTTGATACTTTTGCATCATGGGACAATGGCAAGGATCATGTCCATGTGTTCTACATATCTCACACCATGGCCCTCCTATGGGTAAAGGATTTGGAATTCCTTCTCCAAAGTACTGCGCAAATGTTGGGCACTCATTCTTATGATGTCCTTCTGTTCTGCATAATGTGCACCATACATCTTCCCTCTTTTCATTTTCCTTATTCTAATTCAACTAAAATTTCAAGTTCTTCAGATCTACTCTTAGCTCTTCCATAGTTGGATCTATATGCTTATATTGATTTTCCTCCAATTGCAGGGCTGCTTGCAGAACCTCAGCCTGAGTTTGGAATTTCTTCTGCCTCAATGAATATTTCAGATTTGCCAATAATGAATTAAAAAATAAATGTCTATGTTTCATATATGTGATAGGATACTTCAACTTACCTTTTAGTCTCTTGAACTTCAGATCAACCTCCCAAACTGATTCACTTGGCTTTTGTTTGATTTCTATCATCTCGTTCATGAACTGATCCTCTGAGCTTGGTCACTGAAATTCATTGATTAATGCCTTCTTTACATCTATGATAGTTGTAGGAGCTCCTTTGATCTAGGTGGATATCGGTGGCCACCCACCTTTTCCAACTCGCTCAAAATAGTTTTCTGGAAATTTTGGCAATTTACTATTTTTAGCAGTTTTTAACTTCCGGGGGCATTTTGAGGGCCTAAATGAAGGTTTTTCAGGATTGAGATTCCGAATAATAGCTAAAGGCTATGGTTGAGCCCCCAAAATGAATATCCTCGATGATACCTTTCCAACAGGCTATCATGCACCTAAAACGGAGATCGTATGCAAAAGTTACGACCTTGGGAAGTTGATGTACTAACTTACCCAAACGAGGCCCACATGAATTTTGACGCTTCATCTCCTAGGGTTAGGTTTTTGGATGTCTATGGTTTTTGATATTCGTATTTATTGTAAAAAGGCCTTCAGAGCCTCATTGTAATCATCTTCTTGCGAATGAGCGCAACCGTCAAATCTCTTCTCAGAGATAAGCCGCCAATATTCCAACAAGCTTGTTTTCCGCTGCATTTTACAGTTTCAACTTATTTCCTTATTGAATAGAAAACCAGTTTTATTGTATCTTTGTTATTCTGTGTTAAGCATATTTTAATAATTTGTATTCATTTCATTTTGCTCATAAAATCTGGATCAGTAGTATCAGAGCGGTCTGCTCCTTGTCGTCTTAATGGATGTCCCCAACGAGATCAGGGTACAAAGAATTGGGTCTCGAGCTTGTTTCTCTTGAGGAAAAAATCTCTTGCACACCCAAGAGACCTCTCATGGCAGGAGAAAATAAATATGATGGGATAGGATATCCTTTCAAAATGTTTCTTGAGGAAGCCGTCATGCAACAGAGGAGCGAGATGATGGATAATTTCGCTCAAATCCTTCGACGACTACCAACAGGGGACACATCTTCCTCGAGCGGAGGCGCCACCCCCTTTGAGGTACAAATCAACTTTGATATTCCTATATTTGAAGGTTAGATAGACGCATGTGTTGTAGACAAGTGGTTGAATCTACTAGAAGGGTATTTTTTTGTCCATAACTTTTCGAATAGAGAAAAAATTACTTTTGCACTCCTCAAATCCATTCCCCATGTCAAAGATTGGTGGGAAACTTTCTGTGAGCAAAAGGAAATAGAGGAACCCTCATTATTTACAGTCACGACCACCTGGGAATCCTTCATGGATGCTATTAAGGAACAATACTACCCTGTCGGAAGTTATGACGACTTGTATACCAAATGGACCACACTGTGGCAAGAAAGAGACCAAGCAGTGCCAGAGTTCACAAATATCTTCCACACCTTGCGCACCAAGCTGGGTATCAAAGATTCAGAACAACATATGGTTCTCAAGTATCGCGGTGCTTCGCATAAATACATCCAAACCAAAATGGATTTTTTGGACATCTCGTCCTTGGGCACGGCCTATCGATATGCTGTCAAAATCAAGCAGAAGCTCAAACAAAAGACGTGGCAATTTGGGCCTGTGAACCCCTCGCAAAAAAAGCTAGGAAGGGGTGGCCCCAACCCACAGAACAAAGGATAGAGAAAATGTGCACAGTATCAGGACAACCAGTCCAAGCCGCAATCAAAGAAGGACACTAGAAAGACAGAAATATACTGGGGAGTGGTGTGACTTCCATAAGAGCCCTTGGCATAACACTGTTGATTGCCACTCAAAGTAGTCACTGGTGGCTGAAGTAAAAGCCTCTGAATTAGATGTGGGTTATGACTCTGAGTCAGAACCAGAAAAGGGAAGACAGATCATTGATGTGGAACCCAGTGCCACTGTTGCTACCATCGAGCTCCAACCTAGTGAACTAGACGAGCCAGAAGAAGGTGTGCGTCTCTTCCATTCACATATGTGGGTAAAAGACACCCCACTGCACTTCATCATTGATAGCAGTAGCCAGAGGAACCTCATCTCAACAGAGGTCGTCAAGCGGCTGGCCCTGCCGACAACGCCGCACCCACAACCCTACACCATTGGATGGCTCTACCAAGGAAGCGATCTCTGCTTCAACCAACAATGTCAACTTTCGTACGACATCAAGCCCTTGAAAGATGAGGTATTGTGTTATATTGCTCCTCTTTAAGTTTGTAATGTTCTTTTGGGTCAACCTTATTTATGGAAACATCATGTTGTATATAAGTCTAGGCCTCGTAGTGTTATTATTACTTTGAACAGGAAATTGTACATGATACCCGAGGCAGTCCCTCCTAGTGCCATTTCCTTGATCTCTGCCAAGCAATGCAGGAAGGTCATCTCTTACACCGAGAAATTTGTCTTCTTTGTGATTCGCTCTCAAAGTGAGTGAAAGATCGCAGCCACATCCAGGGCCTTTGCAGCCGATCTCTCTACACAACAGAAGCAAGTGGATAATGTCATGGAAGAATATTCATATATCTTCTCCTCTCCTACCGAGGTACCTTTGCACTACCAGGTCAAGCATCCCATTGATCTGACCTGAGGCGCACCACTAGCCAATGGGCCAGTCTACCACCGCTCTCTTTTAGAAAACAAGTAGATCAAGAGGCAAATGCAAGAACTTCTCCATAAGGGGAACATACGTCCCAACTCATCGCCTTGTGGGAGCCCAATCGTGCTAGTGCGGAAGAAATACGGGACCTGGCGACTCTGCATTGATTACCGGGCCCTGAATAAAATCACAGTACGAAACCAATACTCGATTCCCCAAATCGAAGACATCCTTGATCAGTTCACGGGGGCCAAATACTTCAGTAAGATTGATCTGAATTTTGGCTACCACTAGGTCCCAATAGAACAAACAGATGTATGGAATACCACCTTCAAGTCAAAAGAAGGTATTTTTGAATGGCTGGTCATGCCCTTTGGTTTGACAAATGCTCCAACAAATTTTATGAGGATGATGGACGATATCCTATGAACTTTCACCAATAATTTTTTAGTGGTGTATTTGGATGACATCCTCATTTACAACAAGACTTGGGTGGAACACTTGCAGCATATTCAGCAGGTTCTGCACACCCTGCGACAGCACAAACTATATGCAAACTTGGAAAAATGCTCCTTCGGCATGGACATGGTCCATTACTTAGGCTACATCATTGATTGACATGGTGTGCATGTGGATCCAACCAAGATCTAGTTCATTCGTGACTGACCAGCCCCAACCACACTCACTGAACTTCAGAGCTTCTTGGGCCTCGCCAATTTCTATCACAGGTTTGTGTTAGGATTCTCTCATATCGCATGGGCCCTCAACCAAGTAACCGGGGGTGGTGGTAAGGAAAAATTTGTCTGGGGCTTGTCCCAACAACAAGCCTTCAATGACTTGAAGAAGCGTTTGTGCTCATCCCCATTACTTTCATTACCAGACCCAAAACATCCCTTTGAGATCGAGATAGATTCTTTAGACTATGCTTTGGGCGCCGTTTTCACTCAACACGACCACCCCATGGCATTTCATAGTGAGACACTATCAGATGTTGTCCGTAAGTACCCTACTTACAATAAAGAAATGTACTCCATTGTGCAAACTTGCCGCCAATGGAGACATTACATTCTTGGGAAGGAGACTATCATTCACACTGATCACAAGCCACTACAGTGCATGCAGACCCAAGGAAAATTGCAGAATGATCGCCATCAGAAGTGGTCCACATACTTACAACAGTTCCACCTCAACATCAAGTATAAAACAGGAAGTACCAACCGAGTTGCTGATTGCCTCAGCTGACCTCCAATCGCGACACTCACCACGGTGCTAGAATCTTGCGGCCACGAGACCTCTGGATGGCCCCATCTCTATGAGACAGACACTGATTTCTCCACCACCTACCAAATGTTGGGTGCCAACTCAGTGGTCGCTAATTTCCATCTTCAAGATGGGTTATTGTGCCATCTGGGCCATCTCTGCGTTCCATCAAGCGAGCATGTGAAGCTAATTTTGGAAGCTCACTACAGTCGGGTGGCAGGACACTTTGGTGTCAAAAAGACAGTGGCAGTGCTGCTGAAACATTTATACTGACCGAAACTTCGACAAGATGTCATAAAGTATATCAAGTCCCACACATCCTGCACTATTGCCAAACTGAACACTAAGAAACAGGGCCTGTACACCCCTCTACCTACTCCTGAAAGGCCATGGGAATCCATCTCAATGGACTACATGTTGGGCCTCCCATCAACTAAGAGGGGAAATGACTATGTTTTTGTGGTTATTGATCTCTTTTCCAAGATGGCGATTCTAGCCGCCTGCAAGAAGAACATCACAATGGAAGCCACTACCAAGCTCTTCTTTGAACGACTATGGGTACATTTTGGGATCCCACAAACCATTATCTTAGACCGTGATAGTTGGTTCCTCAACACATTCTGGTCGAGCCTCTGGTCACTGCTGGATACCAAGCTCACCAAATCCACTGCCTTCCACCCCTAGGTAGATGGCGAAATTGAGGTCATCAATCGGATGATCGTACATATCTTGCACATGTACAATTCAAAACACCCCCACACATGGGATGAGAGTCTTCCCTATGTCCAACATATCTACAACCGAGCCTTGCATAGCTCAAATGGCCACAACCCTTTTCAAGTGGGGTTGGGATTCCAACCATTGGGCCCCATGGATGTTGCATTACCCCTGGTGACCACCTTAGCCGACTCGTCCCCTGATCCACTAGAAGTTGACAAAGACACCCGGTTCATTGAGCGGATCTAACACATCCACCAACAGGTTCATGATATTCTACAGAAGTCTAATGCTAAGTACAAGCAATTCCATGATCAACATCGGGTGCCACATAATTTTCAGGTGGGAGATAAAGTTTGGTTACATTTGCAGAAAGAACGCCTTACAGGGCCCCATCGGAAGATTCAACCACTCTGTTATGGGTCATACACCATAAAAAAGGCTGTGGGTGACATTTCTTTTGAGCTCAACATTCCCCCTTTCATTGTCCTGCACCCAGTCTTCAACGTGGCTCTCCTTCAGCCATATTTCCCACCATTATTGGACACCTTAGAGATAGCATAGTAGTTGACACCAACATAGCTCAACCATGACTACATACAACAGGCATCTAGTGATCATAATGTGGACACATAGATCAAGGGCACTCAACAACAAAGGATCCAACTTTATCGAGTCGTCAAAGTAGGGCAACTCCTGCACCAAGGCAAGTGGCTCACCCAGGGCCAAATTCAACAAAAAATTCCTCATATGATGGGGGAAATCAATTAAATGGATACCATTGCTTATTAAGGAGGGAGGATTTATCCATGTGGATATCGATGGCCACCCATCTTTTCCAACTCGCTCAAAACAATTTTCTGGAAATTTTGGCAATTTACTATTTTTAGCAGTTTTTAACTTCTGGGGCCATTTTTAGGGCCTAAATGAAGGTTTTTTGGGATCAAGCTTCTCAATGATAGACAAATTCTTTGATTGAGCCCCCCAAATGAATGTCCTCGATGATACCTTTCCAACAGGATATCGTGCGCCTAAAACGGAGATCGTATGCAAAAGTTACGACCCCGGGAAGTTGATGTACTAACTTACCCAAACAGGGCCCACATGACTTTTGGCAATTCATTTCCTAGGGTTAGGTTTTTGGATGTCTAGGGTTTTTTACATTCCATTTTATTGTAAAAAGGCCTTCAAATCCTCATTGTAATCATCTTCTTGCAAATGAGCACATCCGTCACATCTCTTCTCAGAGATAAGTCGCCACCATTCCAACAAACTTGTTTTCCGCTGCATTTTACAGTTTTAGCTTATTTCCTTATTGAATAGAAAACCAATTTTATTGTATCTCTGTTATTCTGTGTTAAGCATCTTTTAATAATTTGTATTCATTTCGTTTTGATCATAAAATCTGGATCATCCTTGTGGATTGTTTACTGCGAGACCCATATACAAGTCCAATGCGCGATATCTGAATGTGATCGCCAGATACACCACTTTTGTATCTTCATCTATGATCTTCTTAGCTGCCCAAATATTCTCACAAATAAACAAGTGCTTCTCTGGGTCCTCCGACCCTTCTCCCCAGAACTCTGGTAACCGAATAGTTGGATCTAGTCATACCATTGTAAGTTTGTTGTACTACCACCTCCGTGCGGTGTAGACAACTGAATTCTATTAGCTGGATTTGTACCTCCACTTGAACTTCCACTAGACCCTCGTCCTATTAAAATCCTTCTACCACTATTTGTTGGTTGTCTAAATGGTTCTTCTTCTTCATATGTCTTAGTCGCACATGGGGTTATGGGTTCCACACTAATTCGGATCTGGAATGGAGAGCCTTCTTCTACGTTAGACCCTTGACCTTTGGATTTCCTCTCATATGTGGCACATATGATTTCCTCAATCTACCCCATCGCACGAAGATCCTCTACCTCTTCCTCATCACTGTCCAAGCCCTCTCGCTTGGCTACTTCCCTCTTTTTACTATTGATCTTATACTCGTAGGATATTTCACTGTGCGTCACTCCCGCTCTTTCCATTAAATCCTTGGTCTATTCCTCATCCATCATAATGGGGTCCATTGCTTCCTTCTTTTGGCCTCTTTCCATATCCTTCTCCATATCTCAGATATTCTTTAGTGCTTCCCCCAGTTCCCCCATGCGTGAAAAGTGATTTAGCTATTTGACTGCATTGTCATCACTCCTTTATCATGCAATAAAATCTTGATTGACGTGTAAAGTGATCAAATGTATCTTTCTCTTGGTCCTTTTAAAAACTCCTACTCTGCAGCAGTGTAATATTTCACAGTATTGACGACAAACTGAGTAATGAATCCTGCAATAATGCTATCTAAACAAAAATCACTGTGCGCGTGAATTTATTATCGACTCCCTGCATCTGCACAATATTTTCAGTAGTCCACTCTACTGGTCTTATCTGATTAGTTGGATGATTATCCTTCAATCTCAATATCCACTACTGCAACAACTCTAGAAAATAACAGAAAATGCCTCATGCAAATCAGTAAACACATACCTCTAGAAATACTGGCGCGGTGTATACTTGGAGCTTCTATTTTCTTTCTGCACAAACTCGAGCTCTTTTGTTTCCAACTATCTTTCAATCTCCTGCTTAGTTGGATTCCATGGCCTAAACATCCCCTTTTACCACTATTCTTCTCATAAAATCCCCTCCATTATCATCTTTTGAGTTCCAACCGTCAACATAACCATTTGTTGGATGTATGGGCTGACCCAAGTTCTACCTTAGTTCTCCAACAAAACCCTAGAAACCATCAGCCCTTCTGGAGACCAAAAGGCAACACTGCGCACAGAGTGCATAGCGCAGTCTCACTTGAGATGGCTTATGGGTGATTGGATGACCCAAATGTCTACAATCGTGGAAGGGATGACGCTAATGGGGATGTTAGACCTACTTATACTTTTCTCTTTACTTCAACATTCATCAGATCTACCATTCTATAACCCTATTCATTTATTAACATTCATTATGCAGTAAAATAACATAACTGATCTAGTGTGTGCTGTGTTTAACTCTAATAGATTCATTTATTCATTCATCATAAATCATATAAAGAAACATTCCACATAATGACACGATGTTTTACCGTGGTTCAACAACTTGGGCTACGTCCACAAAGATCATTCAATATCTGCTTCTTTATTCATTTTCATCAGGTCATTGCGTTGTGCACATTACATCAGAGGTGCATCCGAAATGCACAAGTATATGGTGAGGTTGACCAGTGTCGCACCAAGCTCCACAACTTGTGACTTGACCCTTAGTTACAATCCATAATTCTCCAAAATTGATTCAACATTAGCTCCACAGCTCTCAACCAAAAACTAGTAAATGTGACTCAAAACTAGAGGACTTATACACATAAAAATTAGATATCCCTCCTTAGATCTCATAATACATATTTATACTACAAAAATCGGGTCAAACCCATTACATCATGACCAATACCCTAACCCTAAGTGGATTAGGTTTGTCCACATTGTAACCTCCCGCACACGGCTAGTACTCGATCCAACCGTTTCCTCGTCGCACTGCCCTTTTTTCTGGATTTGACTTTCCTCTTTCTCACGATGCTTTTGCTTATCTTCTAGCGCATTGATTTTCCTTATCTTCTAACTCACGCTCATATTCTAGTTCCTTTCTCAACTGCTTCCTTGATTTCTGCACTGTCCCTCAAAATAGTTTTCTCCAACAACTGTCCTGTTCTTCCTTTCGACAACTCCATTCTGTTGTGGTGTCCTAGCAACAAATAATTTCCTTTTTATCCCATGCTTGCTGCAGAATTCCATAAATTCCTTTGAAGTAAACTCTCCTCCATTATTCGATCTTAAACATTTGATTGTTGAATCTATTTTATTTTCAACCATTTCCTTGTATATCTTGAAGTTCTCAAATGCTTCTGACTTCTTCCAGAGAAAAAAAACTGCAGTCAACCTTGTATAATCAACAACCAATAACATAAAATACTGCTCACCTTTCAACCCTTTAGTTCTAGTTGGTCCAACTAGATCAATATGCACAATTTACAACAACTTTGTTGTGGAGTATTCCTTTGATTTGAAGCTGGTCTTGGTTTTCTTTCTTTGTTGACAGTGCTTGCATAAAGTGTTGGTTGGATTTGTGATCTGGGGGATTTCTATGACTGCTTCCCTTTTGTTGACTTTGACAAAATTATCAAAGTTTATGTGACCCATTCTTCTGTGCCATAACCAAACTTCATCTTCCTTTCCTATACAACACTTTTCATTTCCAATTTCACTTAATATATATATGTTGCTTGAAGTTCTTACAACTGTCACAACCACTCTGCCTAAACCTTCTTTTCTTATCTCACATTTCTGTGAATTGAACACAAGTTTGTGACCTTGGTCAGGCATTTGACTTACACTCAGAATATTGTGTTTCATATCTTCCACTAGTAGAAAATTCTCTGCCTTGGTATCCTTATTTCCAATTCTGACTGTGCCTCTTCCAATGATTCTATATGAGTCATCATTTCCAAAGGAGACTGATCCATATCTTTCCTTTATCAAGGTTAGAAACCTTTCCTCATCACCTATCATGTGCTTTGAGCAACCACTGTCAACATACTAACCACATTTCTTGTGTTTAGCTTGTAGAGAAAGTGTGCATTCTTCATTGTTGAACTGATTATGCTTTCTTATCCATATTCTTCGAGGTCTTGTCTTTGACTATTTTTATTATGTTGTGATTCTCTTGGAGGAACTGTCATTCTACAATCTTTGGCCATGTGCCCAAATTTGTTGCACTTGTAGCATTCCATCTCAATACTCAAGGATTAAAACTTGTTGTAGCTTATGTTCTTTGTTTCATCGGGCCTTATTGAATAATCATTTCGTGCATAATCATATTATTCTTCAGATCCTTCTTCATTGGAATCTTCTATTTCCATGAATAGAACCATTTCTGTATCACTTTCACTAGCTTCATCTTCATCTGATGAGTTGCTGTCTTCTTTGGTGCAAAAACTTTTCTTGAAAAATTTATTTTTGGTTCTTTTGCATTTGTATGTTTGTTTGCTATTTGAATCATCTTCTTGATTTATTTTCTTTTTCTTATGGGGACATTTTTTTAGAAAAATGACCAATACCATCACAATTAAAACAAACCAATGGAATCTTACCTCTATATTTGTCGGTTCCCTTTTTCAGTCTTTCGACGAAGTTGGATACTTCTTCATTGTCCTCAGAGATGTCACTGTTGCTACTATTGAATTTTCCTTTTGCTTTGACTTCTTGGATGCTTTGAATGTTGCTTCTTTTGTAATCATATTATCTTTCTCTGTTCTAATCTCGTAAGCTGTGAGTGTCCCATGTAGCTCATCAATGGTCAGTGTAGCTAGATCGTCTCTCTCTTCTAGTGCTGAAATCTTGGAGTCAAATATCATTGGTAGAGATCTCAATACCTTTTTGACAACAACCTGTTCATTTACCTCAGCTCCCAATCCTTTGATATTGTTTACCACTTCATCAACTCATCAAAAGTTGGTAGATATGTTCTCATCTTCATTCATTTTCAGTTGTTTGAATTTTGCTCTGAAAATTTGAAGTTTAGCTTCTTTGACTTTCTCATCTCCTTCGTATACATTCTTCAATTTGACCCAGACGTCCTTTGCAGAGTCACAATGCATAACTTTGGTATAGATAGATTTAGACAAGCCATTTAAAATTACACTTTTAGCTCTTGAATTATTCTCTTCAAGTTTCTTTCCATCTTTATTTGTTGGAGGAACGATTGGTGCTTTGTATCCATCTACCACTAATTGCCAAACATCAAATCCTAGTTCATGTATGTGTGTCTTCAATCTTCTGCTCCATAAGGAATAATCTTCCCCATCAAACTATGGAAATCCAATATTAGAGTAATCCATGATCTCCTTCCAGTGGTTAAATTATATCCTGAAGGACCTGCTCTGATACCAATTGTTGGATTACTGAGAGGAGGTTTGAATCAATAATAGATCTTTTTAATCATTTTTAACCATATTATATAAGTGTTGTTTATATTTATGCTCAATATACAATTATCATTCAACAAGCGCATAATAAATAAACCATGAACCATGAACAATGAACAATCATACACATACACAATACACCAGTATTTGTACATGGAAACCCAATGCATGAGAAATCCATGAAAGGATTTTTCTTATATGTATTTAAGAATTACATTCATTGGAAGCACCAAGTTCCTTTGTTCTTTAGCTACAATTGGAAGGAGGCTCCAACCCGCTATATTTTCTGGCCACAACCTAAGGGAGGCTATAACTCCCCATTTCTATGGATACAACCAGAAGGAGACTATAAACCCCTCTGTTCTCCGGATACAACTAGAAGGTGGCTACAACCACCTATCGTTTCCCCTTCCAACCGCCCTGTAATATAACTGTCAAATAATTGACGAAACCATTGTCACACTGTCACTGTGAAATATACCACTGTAAACCTGTACCAATTTTTGCCAACAACCTGTAACAAAACTATACCAATAACCCGTAGTCAACCTGTACCAAAAACCTATAGTCAACCTATACCAATAACCTATACCAACATATACCAAATATACCAACAACCTGTACCAACAATCTCCTCAATAGATCAGAGCTGATAACATAGATCTCATACCTAATATCACAAGAATATTGTTCAAATCATGTGCATCTATTTCTCTCTAGTCATGTGCCATACATGTGCATACAATCATAATCACGTGTAATAAATCTCACATGAACTAGACATCAAATCCTCACTGTTATGCAACCTCAAACTACACCAAAAACTTCAACAACATACCATAACCAAAACTCTCAACCATTTACTAAGAAATACAATACATGCCTCAACACTCGAACTAACAAGATGTACCAATGATAAATATTAGACATACCCGCACTGTATTTATGTAGATATGACTCGTACAACAGGTGTCATACAACCATCAACCTATCCAGGAAAAATCCTCAATCTCCCATAACAATATCTCATGTAGACAACAATATCCAACTACACATAAGAATATGACACACCTTTTGAACCAGTAGATAGATTTGTTGTACCTAATCATTGTAGACCTTCCTGGGAACTTTCTTTTAGACTCTAGAGACCTCACATCCTAATCACGTTTTCATGGATTTTCCCAAATGTACACGACCTCTTCTCTTTCAGCTCACGTATGTATGTGCCCTCCTTTACTGCCAACCCACATATGTCCGCGACCTCTTCCATTGCATCCCGCGTAAACCTAAAAAACTAGTGTTTTTTTTTCTAGAAATTCTGCAACTCTGAAACTTTCGCCATCAACTCTTCTTTGCTACCTCGGACTTGCATAACTTCAGAGGCATCAATGAGTACTTGCAATAAACCTTTCAAAAAATAATAGATATTCAATGTGCTCAATAGGTGCTAATAGGAGACCCTTGGTCTCTTATTTATACTCTCCAAGAGCTTCCTTAAGGGGTTACCTTCTAACTAACTTTACCCAACTTCCTTATTTTAGGGATAACCCACTTCTAACCACTTTGTCCACTTACAACCAGTTTATCCACAAATAGTAAACTCACCACTTCTAGTTGTAACTAATTTATTTTGAATTATTTTCCTTTTGCAACAACTTAACTCATGATTAAAACTCCTACTTACAACCACTTTGACTAGTAAACTTCTTCTTGGAGTTTCTAGAACAAATTGACTTATTTGACCTTCTAGGGGATTCTGGATAACTTATGAGGGGTCTCCAACTTCACAAGGCCATAACTCTCTAACCGTGAGAAGTTATGTGACGTTCCACATATCACCAGAAATGGCACAACATGTACTATTCATCTAGAACAATATTAACTACAAATACATTGATCTTCATGCCTTTATATCTTAACCAAACTTGAGTCCCTTAACCATACTTTTGGGGCTACCATAATTTTCTACTGGACTTGCTTCAAGGGTTGAAATCAATGAAAACCAACCCAATTAATCAACAATAGGAATGGCACATGTACAATCATAGTTTGATACATTGAGGATTCCGTTGTTAGAGATAACGAAGGAAAAGGAAAAGTGTGAACAAGTTTGGTGTATTACATGTAAGACAAAAGGCCATCGTAAAGATGAATTCCCAACATTTTTGCAATTTATGAATATAGTAGCACCAAACCCATTGGAAGGAGGAGTAGGGTATTGTGAAATATGAAAGACATGGGGTTCCATAGTAAAATATACTAAGAGGCTTTAAATAGGGTGGATGAGGAGGATTCGACAGAGGTCGAGGATGAGGTGGATTTGTTCGAGGAGGAAGAGGATCGATCATTTTTTATAACTACAATCAACTGGGACATTTAGCAAGAGATTGATCGAATCCTTGCACGACGTGCACATACTACAAAGCATTGTACCATGCGACAGAAGACTGTTCTCAACTGATAGCGAAATGGAAGGCAAGAGGGAACCATAACCAACATTAGAATTGGAACCTGAACCATAACCTATAGATGATAACAGTCGAGGAGCGTGATGATAAATTTAGAGTAGCAATTGTTATGTGCGGTAGAATGAGAACTAGAGCATACATGATGGAAAAAGGAAAGGAGATCAAGAAATGGATAAGGAAAGAAATTGAGCCTATGCCAACATTTAATCCATAGAAAGAGAAAGAGACATATCAACAAGCCAGGAAGGAGATACTGAGGCTAGAATGGATAACATCAATGTCAAAAGTGCCACCAATATATGATACGTCGTCAATTTATGATTCCACCATTCCAGAAGGTCAGTCGAAAAGGTAAATGATTTGAAAGACTTTCTAAATAATTTTTTAGAATTGATGAAGGACAAAACAATGTTGAACGAACTATGTAGGATGATCGATCAATGTACCCAAGATAGAGAAGTACCTCCGACACAAAGAGCAGTGAACCGAGTATTGCGTAAGAAGAGGACAAACAAAGAATTCAGATTGAGCGTGCAGGTAGGAGAATATGACATGGATAATGTCATCTTGGACTTAGGATCAGATGCAAATTTTCTTCCAAGACAAACGTGGGAAATGATAGGGAAACCTAAGTTAGTTTGTGTTATCACTGAAATTTCATCCGTAAGATTGCACGCAAATGGTTACATAAATACAACAATGCCAAACAACTATTAGTTCATCTGCAACACCAAAATGCATTTCCAAGAGGCAAAAACTATACAATTGGGCAAAAATTGACATGCGCTTACTCACTAAAGGAGGCAAGCACAATGTGCGGGCCAAAGAAGCCCGTAGAGCACACAATGCATCATATGCGTGACTATGTACAAGAAAAGACACTCACTCATGTGAACGCCACATTTATGGTTCTTGTCGTCCCCTCAACCACTTATGGACCAACTCCCAACTTAATTTGACCTTCAGATCTGAGCTAAATCCGAATGGGGGGTTGGTCAAGGACCAAATGGTGCCCTAAAGGGCCCCTTGTTCATACTAAGAATCAGTTGAATATTGCCTTGAAGAAATGCTATAAATGGAGGCCATGGGTGCACTAAGAAATTAAGATTTTCATAGTATTGTTATGCTGCCTCAATCCTCCCTTGATAATCCTCTTTTGTCCTTCGAGCATTCTAGAAACATTCCAATAGGCCATTCCACTCACCTCTTGAGGGAATAGGCATTGATTTCTTCATCATTTGCTTTCTTTTCTACCATTGTAAGAAGAGCTCTCCATTAGGGAACTCAAGAGCCCTCCCAAGGAGGAAGAGGGGACTCATAAGTCCTCATTTCTCTACGGTGTTTTTCCAACTAATATAGTTATCCATTGGTAGCATAATCTTGGTCATTGGTTTATTGTTTATGGTTCTAAACGTTTCTTATGCATTCTGGTTTTATTTCCTTAGTTCTTTTTAGTTTGTTTACTTGTTTATTTCATGTGCTTGGCTTGTTTAACTCATGCAAAAACCTCTATCTTGTCTAGCAAGCCAACTAGGCATGCAAGTGCCCTTGTTTTTCTCATCCAAGTGACGAAACAAACACAACAGATTGGTGACCATACTGGGGATAGGTATCAAGTTCCACCCTATTTGGGCTTGGAGAGCACTTCTTTTTGATCCATTTGTCTTGCAGGTACCAAAACTGGCTTAGCCTTACCTCTCAAGAGCTAGATTTTGAGTTGGAGGAGGAGAATTTCACTCAAAATCCCCCCCCCTGACACGTATCAAAACATGCATGGGTATTCCAACCCACAGACGCGCACTCAATGCACTGTGCACCCAAAAGACTCCTGTTCTCTGCTCATTCTGCGCACCGTGCGCCCAAAAGGCTTATGTTCTCTGTGCATTTTGCGCACTGTGCGCCCACTATGCCTCTGTCTGAACTGTAACCCGTGCACATTTCTAGAGTTTCAAAATTGTAAGGGTTTTTGTGATGATTTGAAGGCCCCTAGCCTTCAACTTCTTGCTTTCATGCAATTTGTAAATGCACTCCACTTAGAATCCTTTCCCATATGAAAGGTTAGCTAAACATAGGCACTTAGGGGGTAAAAAGAACCATATATTCTCCTCCTTTGCTTTGGTTGCCACATGGATGGCTTGTTAGGTTTGTAAAATTTAAGTTGAGATTATTTTCTATCACATATAAAAACACTTGCATTGGGACTAGAAATCAACTTTTATCATTGAGTATGCTCTTCTCTCGCACCATAGAACGATCTTGAGAATCATAAATGTGGTTAAGGGGACATTTCATCTCCCTTAAAAAAATCTTTAGGAGAGGACAAAACCCCCCTAGGGCTCCTCTTAGTTTCTTTTTGAAATCATCCTAAATTTGTAAGGGCCCATACATGCCCACATGTTGCAAACTTAGGATAGTTTTTTGAAATTGCTTTATTAGTTTACATCACTAGGGGAGTTTAAATATCAAAGTAACGGGCCCATACATGCCCACATGTTTTCAATCTAGGATAGTTTTTCAAGCTTTCTTAGTATAAACAACATTAGGGAGTTTAAATGATTGGTAATGATCCATATGTTCACATGCTAGTTTTTTAGGGCTTTTAAAATTTGGCAAGGTTGTACCATTGACACTTAGTAAGATAGGTAACAAAGATTTGTAAGGACCACAGGAAGTCCACATGTTGCAAATTCACACCTAACTTATTAAAACTTTGGCACATTTTTTCACTTTCTCACACACAATGTCACTCCTCACTCACATAATTTCCATCTTGAATTGTGGAGGTTGAAGTAGGTTTTCCCCAAAGGAATTATGAAACGTCCCACTATTTCTTGAAGAAATTATCCACACCCACTTAATTCAAACGAGATTGGTTCACACCTCCACTCTCTCAGCCCACCACATTTAATTTTTTTCTAAAAACTCACTAAGTTCTCCTCCACAAGAGGTGCCAAAATAATTTTTTTAGTCTAGGTAGGATCTCGGGGGTAGGCATCCAAATAATCCCCCGTTATCTGGTTCTCACATTTTCAAACATTAGAAGTTGACAAATAGGGAACTTTAAAATCCTCAAATTTAAGTGTTCCTACACCATAAGGTAGGGAGATAACCATGAAGGGTTGAAGGCCGAGGTCCAGTTGTTCTGTGCGTCCCCCCTTGAGTCACCCAACTCTTGGAAGGGATCCAGCATGTGACCCATTTCTGAGGCTGAAAATCTAAATGCCGCACTTTGACCAAGGTACCTAGTAACCAAATTTAGGACATCTACCCAGGTGGCAATTGTGGGCTGCAATCGCACCTTGATCAGATTTTGTGTGGCTATTGGGAAACATGGCCAGCTCTTTCGGGATATGTACCCTCTACCCCTCATTATCACTGATTATTTCATCCTTCACTAGTTCCTCTTCCGGTGGCTTAAGACCCCATTATTGAGTGCTCTTGGAAGATCCAGTGCTATTTGAGAGGAAGGATGATACATCTTTTAGGACACGAGCATTGGTTTTATTTGTTCCCCCACGTGGAAAAATTCCACCTACCCACATGTATGCTTCTTTACAATTGATTTATGTATGATGCTCATTTGATTACATGCAATTGTGAAAAATATTACTTGAGAAGGTCCAAATTATACACGTATCTTGTTCATTTATTTCTCTCATCACCATTTGCACACATTCACTTTGCTGGCTGGACATCATAGGGGACCCACATAATCCTCGTCGTTCCAGACACTTTCAAAATATCCCTCCTATTCTAGGAGGAGTTCCTAGTCTTACCAACTCACCGAATCAACCATCTCACACACCTGTGAGTGCCACTATTTTGGGATCAACTCTCCTTGGTTCCACTTTACTTGGGTCCAATTCCCAAGGCCATCAATCCACTAGCTCTCCTTCACAAGGAGCCGAGGGACAAACTTCTTCTCAAGGGAGAAGTACAACCCCACCAAATCCCCCTCAAGGGTCAGGTCCACTATCTGCTCACACTATGGCTGGAACTAATCCTCCACCACCACCCCCCATGCCATATTTGGCATCTCTCAACATTCCTGATTTGAGTAAACTCATGAATGATCCTATTTTACATGATCCCACATGGGCCAATATGCCTACCAAGCTACCTTCATATATTCCAAAATTTGAAGGAAAACCAGGAGAAGATCCCACCAACCATGTCATGACCTTCCACTTATGGTGCTCTTCAAACAACATAATGGATGACTCCATATGCTTAAGGTTATTTCAATGAACACTCACTAGTCCATCAACCAAATGGTATGTGGATGAATAATTAGGGTCCCACATGACTTTTGAATCCTTGGCCAAAGCCTTTTTGGCTTTTTCCCAATTACCAGTTCGTCATGAAACTGGTTTAGAACTGCTCTCTGAGTGAAAACAAACCTCAGCTATGCATATTATCGACCACATCCACGAATGGCGTCGATGACGTATTTTATGTAGAGAGGAAACCACCAAAGAACAATGCCTCGATTGGTTTCTAAAATCACTCATCTCTATACTTGCCAAAGATTTGGCATCCACCTTCCCCCAATCTGAAGAGGAAGCCATCCGTAAGGCTCAAAAATTCGACCTCATTTATGCTTAGTCATGTTACTTATACACAATATTACCTGATGCACCCAACCTATACCATTTGGCCAGGACAAACCTGACATGTCTCACGTTGCGAATGGGTTGATTGGTACCACAACACACTACAACCCATACATCCAACAACCACCTATGTACGGTACACCCCAATATCCGTCGACATATGGAGGTCCATCTTATTACCCTCCCCCTTACCAACAACCATGTACTATTACTCCCCCTCCACCTATGAGTGGACCCTCGCCGACACCCATGATGTGCCCAACCTCTCAACCAATTTCAGGTTCCCCTTCTACCTCAACATATAAACTAGGCATTAGTGAAAGCGCTTCACCTTCCTATGTGCCCTATGGATCGTTACAACAAAACAATCTATATTTCCCATTTCTTGGTCCTCCACAACTAGTTGCTCCTCCACATGGACAACCACACGTCGACGTTAACTTTGTTCAACCCTCTGCCATTCAACAACTTCATACTTTTGAATAGTTGAATACGGAAAATCCGGCCCTCAGTCGAATAATGCCAAGAAGAAAGAAAAAAATCGAAACAATAATAACACAGGACCATGGGGAAATAACCCCCAACAAAACCAACCTGCTGGGGGTAGCCAGAATCAGGGTAACCAGAACCCCCAAGGAGATAATAACAACAAACGATAAGGGAGGAACAACAACAACAACCTCCAGATGAACTTGCCTTGCGCTCTTTGTGGTGAGCATGGAAATTATACCCACCATTGCCCCCAAATCGCTGACCTTAAACATATGAAATAATCCATGAGTGTGCCATGTACTCCAACACCGTTTGCCTCTCAGCAGGCCCCACAACAATATTTGCAACAACCACCCCCGACCATGTTGCAAAACCCTATTCCACACCAAGGTGTGATGAATACCCAATAAGAGGTACATCCTGCCCTACTACAAATGGGACAATATCAAATCCCAGGGCCCAACCACCCTGTAAATCCGATAGATCGCAATATCCTCCTCACTAGCGAAGAATAAATTCTTCAGCAAACATGCGGTCGTCAATACAACGTGCCCTCTGAATCTACTCCCACCACTTCGGAAGCAGCTCTAGCTACAACTGGACAACCCTTGATGATTCCACATCCTAACACTGAACCCCCCATTCGTATCCCTCACATTCAGTTACGATGGAATGTCAACAACGCTCAGGATAGGGCATCACACAATTACAGTCTGGTCGATGACTTGGTGCAGTCTTTTGCAGCCATGTCTATATTGGAGGTCCTCCAAACCTGTACAACTCAACATAAATCCTTACTTTCCGCCTTGGGGGAAGTCGACCCAGCTGATACTAGACTCATCACATTTGATCTAGATAGTGGAGAACCTCGTATCCCCTCTTTGGTAGCTTTCAAGATACCAATCAAGATTCAGAACATCACAGTTCATCGGTGTATCATCGACGAAGGTGCATCCACATGCATCATGTCCAAAACTATATGGAAGAAACTTGGCTCCCCTGATCTTATACCATCTTCCATCACATTAAGAGCCTATGATGGTCGACCATCCTCCCCTAAAGGGCTCTTTAAAAATGTCCCTGTCGAACTCAGAGGCAAAACCATTCTCATCGACATTGAGGTTATCGACGCCCCTCTCGATTACAATATCTTGTTTGGACGTAGCTACATGTACGCTATGAAGGCAATGGATTATTCTGTGTTTCGAATGATGATGTCCCCCCACAATGGGAAAATCATCACCATCGACCAAGTCACACATTATGAGCCTAACCATTCCGCCAAAATCGATAACATCTTGCCTCTTGTCTGCACTAGTTCCGATGCCTATTCACTCATTGACATGGGCCTCAGAATATTCAAGGACCCATCCTTGTTGGGGGCATACCATGGAGCACCACCTCTCATACACCCTTCGACATAAGTGTGTGTCATATCTTCTAATGGAACTAACAATGAAGATACTGTTCCTCCCACTTAGGCCCCTCCACACCTCGACGTTCCAGTAGTTGAATATATTTTACCTCAGGTATTCCCTGAAAACCCTACTACACTACATATCCCTGATTTCCCCCTTCCCCAAGGGCAGATCCCAGTTTGGGAGACAATTCCCCAAGCCATCACTCAAATTCCTTTCTTCTAACCCCCACCGGGAGTACAATCTTTTCAGGTAGCTGCAACGCTTACCCTTCCCAACATGGTACTCGCCATCCTTGTATGGTATCTACACCCACTCGCAATGGTTCTTCAACCATCTCTCCCTCCTCAGTCAGAGGGAATCACGATGCAGATTCCATTACTAACTCTGACCACGCCACCCTCACCCCCAACTGCTTGCACCACTTCCACAGCTGGGGGTAGACGGACGAAGAAAGAGCCCATCGCTCCACTTCCTCCTCGAGTTCAACCTCCTTGTGCACTATGCGAAAGAGAGGGACACCCCACTAATAAATGTCCTTCTCTTATCGAGTTATACAACATGATCCAACTCTGTCGAGCAACCACATCGCCCAATTCTTCGCCAAGCACATCTAGTACTACCACAACGTCCCCCACTACATGCAGTAAAGGGCTGCAAACCAAATTTGCTTGTGCCATCTGTTCATAATATGGCCACTACACTCATCATTTCCCAACTCTACCTCAATTTCGCCAGACGTTAACAATAGTATGCCAAACCTTTCAACAAGAGCCCTCTCCACCACCACTTTCAGGCACCCATGTCACCGACATCCATTATGACTCTACCTCAGTCCCTGAACGGATGAGGTACCCTTGCGCTCTCTGTGACTCACTTGCTCATTTCACATACCAGTGTCCTTTGATCGTTGAATACATGCATCATCAATTAACCCTTATTCAAAATCATTCGACCACCTTACCTCATGTGATGCAAATTATTCCCTCTATCTCTTCTCCAGATACTGTCCATATCACCTCCCCTGAACCTGAGTCACTTCCCACCCCTCCATGGTTTATGGATAGACTGTTTGAGGATATTACCCCTAAAACCTACCCTTGTATGGCCATCAGTACGACCCCTACCCTAAAACTAGAAAATACATACTGTGCAGGAGGATGGGACCACTAACCTGACTCTCACAACTCCTCGATTGGTCGACTCGAGCTCCCGTAATCTCCAAAACTCGTCCAAATACTCTTGTCAATTCACTATAGCAACGAGTACAAATGAGGTTACATTGTGGGCCCAACAAGCATATATAGTCCCTTTTGCCAAAGTTCCACACTCAGTTACACGAGCCCAGAGTCTTTATTTCCTGATCCGTCTTCAGCCATGGGATCATGGTCCCGCCATCTACACAGTCACATACCTCGGGTCACCATCTTCCCTCGGCCCCAGGGGAGCATTTTTCTCACATCACATCCATGTACACATGCTCATGTTCAAAATTATCAAAGAACTATTATATGTTCTTTATCATCAGATATTGTTCACGTTGGGTATTCAGTTTTAATGTGTGCAGGTACTTAGTCATCGCAACTAGCACAACCCATTCAGGTATATGTTCGACACTGGCATGTAATCATTCCCTTTGAATATCAATTGGATCTCCCAATCACACCCTCTGATGTTCACCTTTAGGGTCCTTACATCCAGCTCTGGAGTACTGTCACCTCGACTGCATTTTCGGTGCTGTCACCCGGTAGCACTCTCCCCCATATGAGTTGTCCCATTCATAGTTCCCCTTGGTACTTTGACACTCACACTGCTTTCACCTCCTAGGGATGAGAGTCCCGATATTCTTATGCACTCTTGAGAATAAGCCACATATTTCTTCTCATCATGTTGCTAGATTTCCCAATGGACTCCCAGGTTATCTCATCACGGTTCTATTTGACTGCACCTTCGCAGTATCATTAACCCTCCATTTCATTCACAATCAATTTTCCCATCTACAAATTGTCCTCCATTCATTTCCCTCATACAAAAACCCACCCATGGGGCTCCCATCCTCCACCAGTTCTCTTCGTAACTTGTGCCCTCATAGGCCAAGCCATCTTGCACTAGGGCACCCATTTCTCTATCTTTACACTCATCCCAAATTATTCTTTATTTATTTGGTAATTGTAAAAAGCCTCTGTTTCCAACATTTACTTACCTTTTTGTCGTCACCCTTGATGACCTTCTTTTCCCGAAAATGCAACTCATGTCGCCCTTGGTTGGGGCATTCACTCTCATTGTGACATTGTTCATAAACCCCAAATATCCCAAACTCCATGTACCCCTGATCTCTGAGTTTTTCCACTTTGTCACGCCTCTGACACAATTTAACCCTATGTCTAGTCGTCCCCCTGACACTAGATACAATTTTACGGTTGCTTCCAATCATCCTTCAAACATACCCCTGTTGGCACAGGGGCATACCCAGGGCTCAACACTACAATAACCCACCAACAAAACCCTAACTACCGACCCTTTCGGCAACACCTGCGAAGTAGATGAAGTCTTACCCGAGGTAGAGGCAGGGGTGGTTGCAGGACTCAGGTGTTTGCAACCTTAGCTGGGACACAGATATGTGATTATAACACTTAATAGAGCACTTAACACCATTAGTTCATCATTATCTAACCAATATCTACTCCGCAGAGAAAACAAAGCATCACAGCATTCACCCTGATCTAAGGTATATAAGCACTTAGCAAAGGAATTAGAACAAATCTAGCAGATTCAAGCACTAAGAAAGTTCACATATGTCAGATCTAGCATCCAGATTCATCATAAGCACAAAGCATAAATAGATCTATATATCTATATCAAAGCACTTAGCACATAACACATAAACACATCAGAACACCGCACAAAGCATAAATAGATCTATCTATCTATATCAAAGCACTTAACACATAACAAATAAACACATCAGAACATCGCATAAAGCAGAATAACACAGTATTTACGTCGTTCACCCCCACCCTGGGGCTACGTCCACCAAATCTTTTTGTTTATTAGCTTCAATCAATCATCTACATGCACAAAGCCAAAAACCCTTACTCCGCATAAGACAGGAGATCTGCGTAGCTCGCTAGATCCTCCTTCCTTGCGTTACAACACAAAGCCTTCCACAGTCTCTTACAATGACTTGCACTTGGCCCTGCAAGTCTCACACAGTATGCACAAAGCATTACATTTCTTGATCACACAAATCCCACTCTTAGCACTTAGCGAACTTGCACAACACTTGCGCACTATTCAACCACTTCTTACATTTCCTAGCCTTCCATTTATACATACAAAATAGGCCTAAACATGGGTAAACCCATGGGCCGACATCCCATTCCCGTTACATATTCCCAAATCCCAAAAAGGGGCCAAAATCCCGCGATCTCTGCTTTGTCTTACGCTTCATCTTCGACAGGCTGTCGAAATCCCAAAATAGGTCAACTTGACCAAGGATCTCCCAAAACTTGGTCAAGGGCCAACAGGCCCCCAACACTCACCTGTGACTCGTCCCAAGTCACTCTGGTTTGACTAGTTATTCTTCGAATGCCTCGAGCTTGGCTCGAGTTGCTTCGACTTGCTGCTGTGCTACGACCTCCTTTTCAGTGAACTCGTGGATGACTGCATCGTTGATAGGTCCCTCTAGACGCTGTTCTGTTGCAGTGACAACTTGCTCTAGCTCTGCTCCTTCGCCTTCTACCTCTGTAAACAACTGATAAGACTTATCTTGCACCGGTTGGAGTTTCTGAGTTATCTCCATAACTCTACTCTAGATAGTATGGATTTGCGGCTATGCAGTGCGTTTCTCATGGGAGCACTTCATTCTTTCCACATCTGATAGGGACTTCAGTTGCGCCTGTATCTTTTTAGCTTGATACTTCGCCTCTTGGAGTTGTGACTCCAGTGATCTTAATTCTGGACTCTCATCGAGTCGTTCATATGTCAGGGCACTATGATCAGTGAGCTGCTTACATTCCAGGGTAAGAGCCTTGATCCTTTCAACTGCACTCCTGGCGGTTGCTTTCCTTTGGTCTCTTACATCTCTAGGGGTGTCAGGTACTACGCGTAGCTCCAAATCTGTGCATTGTTGTAGCTGCTAGATCACTTCTTCAAGTTGTGCTACTTGTTGTGGAACTCGCTCTTCGGCCTTTACTTCTATGACTGTCACAGAGCAAAGTGCTTTTTTGACCATTTCCTTTACGTCAAGTTGCTCGACGAGCAAATGTTCCTTTTCTTGCTGTAGCTGGGCTTTTTCTTCATCAAACTTTACTTGGAGAGCAAGGTTTTCCATTTTTGCAGCACTGCATTTCTCTACAAGGACTCTTTGTACTTATGTCAAAGCCTGGGTGGCTTGCGTTGTTTCTTCTTACGCTCGTCAAAGATGAGCTTCGACTGTATCATCTAGGCAGTGGAGTTGAGCTGGCTCATCTCCCAATTCTGGTTCCCCTGGCACAGTGGAGAGTGCACGGTTAGACTGTAGGGCCTACTGTACCCCTCGAAGTTCAGTTTCAATTCGATCATAAATCTCCTCTTGCTTTGCTTCTTGTTTCTCTACTATTTCCAGCGAAGCATCGTTCAGGGATGCTACGAGGAAGTCGAAGTCATCAGAGGTGAGGATGATCTGCATCTTGGTCATGGTGGCCTTAAATTTCTTTCGGGAGGAAGGTTTCAGAGGCGAACCTTTCCTCTTCTTCAGGGGATCAGCCTCGTCACCTTGCTGTTGTTCGAACTCTTTGTCATTCAACTCTTCACCATCACCTTCTTGCTCTGGTGATATGGAAGCAGTTTTCACAGATGCACTGTTTAAATCCCGAACCTCTTCAGTTTTCTTTGTCTTGCTAGGTCCGGGTGTATCCTGCATAGTGTCTGGGTTGTCGATGTCGGATATCTCCCCAGGGTCCGCTGGAATAAGGAGGTTCACTGACCAGTCCTTGTTGATCTCCTCCAAGTCCTCCTCTGTTAGCTTATAGTAGGATTGGAGTTGTTGCTTGTGTTCGTCAACGCGCGCTATGATGTAAATAAAATGTCGGCCTACGCTGAACTTCCTCAAGGGCCTGAACTGGTGTAGAGTGTTCAGAGTGATGTGAGGTTCAGACTAGATGGTTGTCTTTAGCTGGTTGTAATAGGTATGAAAAACAACATTGGACTACCACTGTTTATTCATATCGCTTGAGTACCACAGTGTACTGAACTTCGCGGCCAATGGTTCGAAAGGCTCGATATCCGGGAAGGTCAGACCTTCCGACATCTCCTAGGAAATAAAAGCCATCGGGATCAATAGCCAACTGAAATGAAATTCTTACCCTTGGTCCTGGGATTCTCTGCAGTCGAGTTCTAATTGGTTCACCAGGTACTTCACCCAGTTCATCTAAAGTCCTTCTGCGCACTTCCCTGCGAGGTCGACTACAAAACCAGTGACTTGGGTGGGTCAGTTTTTTCGTACTAAATTCCCTGTAATCAATTGATAGGCGAGGCGCACTACGCCGCTTTGGATAGAAGCTACCTTGTAGCCTCACATGCCCTTCTCGACATTTCCATAAGTGTCCTTTATCCACTGTGCTAGAGTGCGATCCATGGCTTTTCCATTGTAAACCTATTGTGGATCAGGTCCTTGCATACTTAACCCCGTGATTTGATTGATCAGCGTCGGATCAACTATTATATGACGGTTTAGCCACAAATAACCTCCATGGTAACAAGACAACAATAGTTTGACACATGCATTCACCTCCTGGTGTCGTCCGAAGCGAGGAATCTTCATGACATTGAGCAGGGTGGACTGCGTGAGTTTATGGGTCCACGACTGGGGGATTATATTTGAATTCTTCCCCTTAGTCTGGGTCAGGTACTCATGTGGGGCGAGGATGTTGTAAACTTTGCAATATCCAAGGTTGAAATCGCTAAACTTCAATGCCACAATCTTATATTGGTCTGCTCGAACTGCGCATATCCCCTTCGGGAGGTACACAGTGACCAAGGCGTACTCAAAATCTCTAGATATGTTGTCTCGATTTATTGCATTGCTTAGAGGTGGTAGATAGGTGGGTAAGATGGTCAGGATCAATTTAGCATTTGCTAGATCATCCCTATGCTTGGTTCACTTTTCATCGGATGGCCGGGATGGTCCGACTCTGCGAGCAGTGGATGGAGAGGCTGGCAATCCTCTCTTCGACGATGCTTGTATACCTGTAGACATCGACATGACTCTTTCAGTCATGAGGTCGATCAAAACTTCTTCAACAACTTTCTTTGCAGTGCTCAACTCATCCGACATACACGCTCGGGGTTAACAATCTCAGGTTTGGGGGGTAACTCAGACACAATAATGAGATAGAGAGCAAGAGTGCGATAATCATTATATAAACTCAACTTAGTCTACAACCTCCAATTCTCAATTGGAAAAAGTGTTCTCGGTGCGTGGCGCGATGGGATAAATAGGTAACTCAGCAACAGGTCGCTTGCAACGGGTATGAAGCCTTCATTAACTCTGTTATGTCCGTTATGGCGTGGTCCTAACAGTCGGATGGCGAGTTGTCTGTCCATAAATGTCTTTCTGCCCATTCAGAGTGTTGGTCTAACGGTTATAATGGTCCCAATGATTATAGTGCTTCGTCATGGCGAAGTGCTATGTGTCGCTGTTCTGATATCCCGGTGAAGCTCCAATTTTGCAATTTTTCCTTCCGCGAGGTTCCCTCTGGAATCTTCTACAACTTGTTGATCTTAGCTTTTTTTTTACTTAGCTTTCTAGCATTTCCTCCTAGTGAGCTTCGTCTCGGTGTCCCTTTTTCCATTCTGATCCTTAGCTTCTTTTGGCATAGTTACTTTGCACTATTGAGATTCTTTCCTAAGATTCAAGGGTAACCCTTCTTCTTCATTTGGAATAGGTACTTCAATCTTCAGTGGTTCTTCTAGTGTTCTTGCAACTTCGACATCTGGGTCTCTGGTGTTAAATGGCTTTGATCTGTTCTTATGTTCTTCAATCAAGTGTGCGATCCTTCTAGTCATGAATTCTTTTAACTCTTGCTTCTATTGTTCTAAAACTTCTTCTTCTTCTTTCCTCCTGGCCTGATCTTTTTCAATCCAAAGTTTTCCTAGTAGCATGGTAAATGGATCGCTGTTCTCATTGAATTTAACAATCTCAAAATATTCCTCCGTCAAAGTTCCATTGGCATTCATAGGTATCCGGGTGAGATTTCCACATAGGTTTATCAACTTTCCTTTGAACAGTCCTATTCCTCCTAGTGAAGGAATCATAGCAGGCTTCCCTATAGCTTCCCACGTTCTCTCTGTTATGATATTCACCTGTGTTTCCTCATCTAGAACACAGTCAATGTCAAAGTGTCCTATTCTTGCTTCAAGGCATTCTTTTTCTGTGAAGATCTCTGATAAGTTAACATGTCGGTGGTCATTCATGGTTTCTTTTATTTGCAGTAATATAGTTTCTGATTCTTTCTGGGATTCTATCATAATCTTAGTTTCTGGAACTGCCTTAGGGTTTTATTGTCTCATGTTCATTCCTTCAAGATTAGTAATCATTCTAGGACAATCCAATACTTCATGGTCCATAGCTTTACAATAAAGACAACTAGGTCTTCTCCCAGGGAATTCCTTAGCAAGATGCCTGGGTTTTATGCGACTGTAACAAAGGTTTAATCCTCTCTTTCGTTTAAATGATCCCCAACCTTTCCTATACTTCACACTAGGATCATGGTAGCTAACCTGCAAAAAATTCTTTCTAGGATCCTGCATACACTTGTTAGTCCAAATTTCCTTTCTATGCATAGGTATAACATATTTTTCACTATTCTTATCAGATCTACTCATATCAAATCTTTTCTCATCTATTAATACCCTAGTTTTCAAGCTAGGACATAACCTATCAAAGATACCTAGATTCATACTTTTGAAATAAAGACTTCCACTAATCTTACTTCTACAGAGCACAAATTTTTCAGATCTAGAACGTTTTCACTATTCTTACCTTTATCAGAGCACAGAGCTTTCAGGTCTTACCTCTTTTAATCAAGAATTCTCACTTTTACCTTTCTTAGGGCACAAAGCTTCCGGATCTTACCTCTTTTCTCCAAATCAGAATTCTTTTCCTTAGCATAGAACTTACCAAACTAGTAGAGTATTGCGCACTAGAGTAATAGATCTATGCATAGAGCTTTCACAATTTCAGATAAGATCTTTGCAAAAAGATTCTTTTTCCTCAGTTCCCAGCAATCACAGTTTCAGGTCCTAGCAACGGAACCATTTGTTGGCACAGGGGCAGACTCATGGAAGCATTACATTTTGGGAAAGGAAACGGTCATCCACACAGACCACCAATCCCTGCAGTTCATACAGACACAAGGGAAGTTGCAGAACGATCGCCATCAGAAATGGTCCACATACCTGCAACAGTTTCATTTGAACATTAAGTACAAAAAAGGTAGCACCAATAATGTTGCAGACTGCCTCAGTCGACCACCCATCGTGGCGCTAACCACTGTGCTCAACTCTTCTGGGTACAAGACTTCCGATTGCCCACTTCTCTACATAAGTGATCCAGAATTCGGCCACACATACAATACACTCTTGGAGGGTAAGCAAGTTCCCAATTTTCACCTCCAGGATGCCCTACTTTGTCACCTGGGACACCTTTGTGTTCCTTCAAGCGTGCGTGCCAAGATGATTTGGGAGGCGCACTACAGTCGGGTCGCTGGGCATTTCGGGGTCGAGAAAACCGTGGTAGTACTGCAAAAATATTTCTATTGGCCGAACCTTCGACAAGATGTTGGGAAGTACATCAAGTCCTGCACTGCTTGAGCCATTGCCAAACCGACCATCAAGAAGAAAGGCCTCTATACTCCGCTTCCTACCCCTAGTCGACCTTGGGAATCCATCTCTATGGATTACATGTCAGGCCTTCCTTCTACTAAGCATGGCAATGACTGTGTTTTTGTGGTCGTCGACCGATTCTCCAAGATGTCCATTATGATGGCTTGCAAGAAGAATATCACAACAGAAGCCACTGCTAAACTCTTCTTTGAACGAGTGTGGGTACACTTTGGGATCCCACAGTCTATCATCTTAGATCGGGAAAGTAGGTTCCTCAGTACATTTTGGTCCAGCCTCTGGTCGATGTTGGACACCAAGCTCACCAAGTTCACAGCTTTCCATCCGCAAACTGATGGCCAGACAGAGGCCGTCGACCGGATGATCGTACACATTCTGCGCATGTACAATTCAAAGAATCCACGCACATGGGATGAGAGCCTCCACTATGTACAACACAGCTACAACCGGGCTCTCCATAGCTCAACCAGCCATAGCCCCTTTCAAGTGGGCTTGGGATTCCAGCCACTATGTCCCATTGACATAGCCATGCCATTTGTGGCTACTCAGGAAAATTCAGCTCATGTCCAGTCTGAGGCGGATAAGGCAAACAACTTCATTGAGCACATTCAACACATCCGCCAATAGGTTCATGACATCTTGGACAGAGCCAATGCTAAGTACAAGCAACGACATGATCAACATCGGGTGCCACACAACTTCCGAGTGGGGGACAAAGTATGGCTGCATTTGCAAAAGGAGCGCCTCCCTGGACCCCACCGCAAGCTTCGTCCGCTCCGATATGGGCCGTACACCATCACCAAGGCTGTAGGGTAAAATTCCTTTGAGCTCAACATTCCACCATTCCTTGGTCTGTACCCAGTGTTCAATGTGGACTGCCTTAGGCCCTACTTTCCACCTCTACTAGACACATCCGACATGGCAGAACAACTCACACCAACAGAGTTAAATCCAGACTGCATGGAACAAGCCAGAACTGATCAGATCATGGATACACAGATCAAGCACACCCAAAAACAAAGGATA
>ML780237.1:202599-212872 GCA_009831015.1 Picea engelmannii
CTACCAACGCCCTAGCTAGTTTATTTCCATTTTGTCTGTAAGCATATTTCAGTCATTTGTTATTAATGAAATGAAGTCTTATTTCCGCTGCATCTCTGTGTTTATGTGTATTTCTGTATTTCATTGTGTTCCTACATAAATCCGGATCAACTAAGAAATTAATATTTTCATAGTATTGTTATGCTTCCTCCATCCTCCCTTGAGAATCCTCTTTTCTCCTTGGAGCATTCTAGCAACATTCCAATAGGCCATTCCACTCACCTCTTGAGGGAATAGGCAATGATTTATTTTCTACCATTGTAAGAAGAGCTCTCCATTATGAACTTAAGAGCCCTCCCAAGGAGGAAGAGGGGGCTCAGAAGTCCTCATTTCTCTATGGTGTTTTGCCAACTAATATAGTTATCCATTGGTGGCATAATCTTGGTCATTGGTTTATTGTTTATGGTTCTAAAAGTTTCTTATGCATTCTAGTTTTATTTCCTTAGTTGTTTTTAGTTTGTTTACTTGTTTATTTCATGTGCTTGGCTTGTTTAACTCATGCACTAACCTCTGTCTTGTCTAGCGGGCCCAACTAGGCATGCAAGTTCCCTTGTTTTTCTCACCCAAGTGACAAAGCATACACAACAATTTGGTCAACTGTTTAGTTGTGGTTGGCAACCCAACATGAGATAATACCGATCGAAAGACTGGTAGGAGTACCTGTTAACATAAATGGAGTATGCAGTGTAGTCAACTTTGAGATCATTAAGATTGTGGATAACAGTAAGCCATATCCATTATTTCTTGGACTAGATTTGGCTTTTGACAACTAGGGGATTATTAACTTAAAGAAGAGAGAAATAATTTTTGAAGGAGGAGGCTTAAAGGTTACTGCACCATTAGACCCCACAAAAGCAAGAAGGTATGTGGACCCCGCGAGAAAAGAAATTGATAACTTGTATAATATGACCGCACGCATGGGTGATTATGTCAATCCCATTGCATATGGTTCACTTCGTTGGATAAACATTAGATCTTGTGCATCAGATTCAGAGGAAGGACTTGAACATTGGAAACATATGTTGCATGAATTATTGACTAGAAGATGTGCTCACATTACCCGCTCTTTGCATTTAATCGGAACAAAGGTACGTGATACTCCAAGGTTTGATGGATTAACTGAGGTAAATTCCTTTGTCAAAGTATTTGAGTTACATATACTTGAACAACAAAGATTGTTGGCATTAGATGTTGCACTGAGAGCAACCCCCGTGAGATGGTGGGATACACACAAGGAAGGAATAGGGGATTGGAAGCATTGTAAAAGGTTGATGCGGATTAGATTTGGAACATAAGGTGAAGAAATTACGCACAAATATACATACGTGAGCAGTCCGACAGATCATGCTGCATAGTGCATCATAACTTGGAGATAGGTACCAAAGTAGGAATGGACGCATAGGTTCATACATACACTTGAGACAGTTCCCAAGAACTTGTATCTAGAACTACAAGTGCATAGAGGGACAACAGATTGGGAAGAGCTCACCCAAAATTTTAAGGTAACATTTAATTTTGAAGTTAAGTCACCCTTAGTAGATGTAGCTCTGCAAGTCATTAGAAGTAATATTTTTATGGAAGAAGATAAGATAGACATAGTACTTGCATGTAGTGCACACAGATAATCTCTGACAATCCATGAATTACTGGAATTTTACAATGTTACTGAAGAATATCAAGAGGAAGAAGATCCAATAAATGTGCAAGTACCAGAACTGAAGGGGAGTGCACCATAGAAGGTAAAGAAATCGAATACGACACATATGCAAAGCCATTAAGAGTGCACACAGTGAATATTGGCGCGAAAGAGAAACCTAAGTCTGTGAATATTGGTGACTATTGGAAAGATTATAGACCTGTTGCGTGAGTATCAAGATCTCTTTCTGATAACGTTTTCATAGATAAAGGGAATAACTGGGGAATTAAGCGAGATGAAAATCCTGTTAAAACTAGATGCTAAGCCAGTAAGACAAAGACCTTACAGATGGAATCTAAAGTACAAAGAAAAAGTGAAGGCATAACTTGACAGAATGATAGAAGCTGGTATCATTGAGCCTGTCATAGAGTCTGAATGGATAAGCCCAATGGTAGTCCAAGATAAGAAAACATGGGGTATTAGAATTTTTGTAGACCTAAGGAAGTTGAATGATGCCTGCTTACATGACCCTTTTCTGACCCCCTTTACAAATGAAGTGTTAGAAAATGTAGGAGGGAAGGAGGCCTACTTGTTCACTGATTGCTTTTCAGGATATCATCAAATAAATATTGTGGTAGAATATAGACATAAGATGACATTTGAGATGGAATGGGGAAGCTACTAGTACATCGTAATGCCATTTGGGTTAAAGAATGCACTTGTTGTGTTTTCTAGAGGTTGTCATAGCCTTTAAGGAATTTATTAATAAGTTTCTTGAAGTTTACTTAGATGATTGGACTATGTTTATTTTATTGAAAGATCACATAGGAACTCTATGGTTGATGCTCGATAGATGTAGACAATATTAGATATCATTAAATTTGAAGAAATGCATTTTCTATGCACCATTTGGGATATTATTAGGTCATGTGGTATGCAAGAAAGGGTTTTTGGTTGATCCTGCAAAGATAACAATAATTGTTAATTTTCCACCACCTGAATCAGTGAGACAATTGAGAACAACATTGGATCATACATGATATTACAAGAAATTTATTAAAGGCTATGCACACATTACAACTCCGATGGAAAAGTTGTTAAAGAATGAAGCTAATTTTTAGTGGAATGAAGACTATCAACAGGGTCTTGACGTATTGAAGAAAACGTTTGTAATTGTGCCCATTTTGGTGTTCCCGGGTTGGCAGAAAGAATTTCATTTTCATATGGATGCATCATCGATAACACTCGATGTAGTGTTATCCCAACCAAGAGAGGGAGAGTTATACCACCCAATTGCCTTTGCTAGCAGGAAGTTGTCGACTTTCGAGAAGAATTATACGATGACAAAAAGGGAAGGCTTGGCCATGGTTTATACCTTGCATAAGTTCAGACACTACTTGTTGGGGTCCCATTTAAACATGTATACATACCACTCTGCACTGAGGTACCTAGTGAACAAGCCAGTGTTGGGGAGGGAGAATCTATAAATGGTTATTATTGTTCCAGGAGTATGACTTCAAAGTTATTGTGAAGCAAGGGAAACTGAATGTAGGACCAGACCATTTTTCACGAATATTGACAGGAGAAGAAACAAAGAACCTATACGATATTTTACTAGATGCGCATCTATTTTCAGTTCAAATGGTAGACAACCACTTTGTAGAAATTGTCTAATTTTTAAATACGTGAATTGCTCCATCCGACATGACAATAACACATAAGAAGAAATTAGTGGTTAGAGAAGAAGATTATGAGTTGATCGCATGAAACTTATATAATTTAGGTGTAGATGGGATATTGCAACAATGTGTGCTAGAACATGAGAGACCAATGATCCTAACAAAGGCACATGAAGGAATTGCAGGAGGTCATTACATAGGAAAGGCACCAACTCTGAAGATCTTGTGCCCAGGGTTATGATGGCCTACCCTCCATAACGACGCGAAGGAATATTGTCAGAGTTGTGATATTTTTCGGAGGGTAGGAAGGCCATCGTGAATGTATGAGATGCCTTTGAATCCACAAGTCACCTTGCAGGCGTTTGACAAATGGGAAGTGGATTTTGCTGGACCAATTTATTCACTATCGAGGAGAACATGAACCAGGTACATAATTACCCTGACAGACTACTTGAAATGATGGGCAAAGGTGGAACCAGTTACAGATTGCAGTGTAGAGACAACTAGGTGGTTCTTATTTGAGAACGTAGTTACTAGGTTTGGGTGTCTTAAAGTACTTACGAGTGATAAGGGGACTTACTTTTTGAACAAGACAATTGCAATATTAACAAAAGAGTTCTGTATTCAACATCGAAAGAGCACTCCATATCACCTGCAAGCAAATGGAACTGTGGAGGCCTTCAATAAGATACTAGAGAATGCATTAACAAAGGTATGTAATGTAGGATGGGATGACTGGGACTTAAGTATTCTTGCAGTGGGATTATAGAGCTACATGCAAGAAGTTGACAGGTCAGACACCCTTCAAATTAGCATACAACAAGGAAGTATTCATTCCCATGGAATTTCTTGTACCGACTATGCACATTGCTGCGATGAGAGACCTTATGGATTCCAACACAATGAAAGAAAGACTATCACATTTACTAGTATTAGAGGAAGAGCGATTTGTTGTAGGGTTCCACCAACAAGTACAAAAGGCACGAGAAAAAGCATGGCATGATAGACACATCAAGAAAAAGAAGTTCCAAACAAGAAATCTAGTAGTTCTCTATGACAGTGATTTCTTACAAGATCCGAGAAAGTTCAAGACGCATTGGCTAGGGTCATATGGGATTAGATATGTGACATAAGTAGGTGTTGTTCAACTATAATGGTTGGATGGAAAAGTCGGGGAAGGAATAGTAAATGGGAGTTGACTGAAACTATACAGGGACAACCATCCTTCCATGAAATATGTGAACTGCGAAGGATAACTTGTATCATAGTGTGCTATAGCAAGAAAAAATAGAAAAAGAAAGAAAAATAAAGCAAAACGAGAAAATGAAAAAATATGGTTCATGGAAGAAATCGAAAGTTGAAGAGTCCACGAAGTGAAAAAAGGAAAATTAGGCAAATGTCACATAAGAGAAAGAAGCAGACAGAAAAGCGCATAGACAAAGGAAGCATGATCGTGCAGATAACAGTTAATATCATTTAAAACAATCCATGACGAGACATACCATAAAGAGATACCATAACAATGAAGTAGTGGCCTCACATAATTATAAATGCAGATCAACTAGAATATTTTGACAGATTGCAAAATCTAATGCATAATTCGCTGAAGATACAAAGTTAATGGAGCGTTAAGGTAGGTAATGAATGCAAAGCACTAGTGGATTAGAACAAAAATTTAGGCGCGAAGGGAAGCTAACAACTGGTGATGAAGTATAAAAGCAAGAAAAGGGTCGACGTGGGAAGGTTATTGTTAGTTATAATTCACATAGAGAGCGGAGTTTCAGAGCCAAGTTACATAGTCAAAGTTATAGAGCCCAGTTGGACGTAGAGAACAATCACAGAGGAATATGGCACCACCTAAGGCATCAACGACTTCAACATCACTACCGAAGAAACAACACAGTCAATCAACAATGATGCCTATAGTATAAGAGACACATGAGGCATCCTCCTCAACGTCGAGATTCCCTAGAGACTACAAACCACCGAGAAAGCCATCTGCAAAATAGTTCAATTTACATAAAGATGCCAAGTACCCCTTTTTGGAGTCACCAATTCCAGAGGGAGTTATTGTGGAAGGGAACATTTTAGGCTTGATACCTGCATTAAAGTATGTTGACCACGATATTACATATGAGAAGAAATTTCCAAAGTTAGTGCCCAACAAGTTCTTGAAGAAGCACATTAGTTTCACGAAACAGATGATAGTCATCGAGCCACAAATTTGGGCTATAGGGTTACAAAAGGTTGGAATTATGAACCTCTTCGATATACCACACTTTGGATGGAGGCAAGAGATTATTGCGTGTGTAAAAGTGTTGTTGAGTTGTGTGCACGGGGGCTACTTGTGTCTCGATAGAGCAATTTCCATTGATATAGACCTGATCGTACGTATTACTGGTCTTCCATTGCAAGGGGAAAACCCGTCATTGTTTTTTTTGACATGAAGAATGAAAAAGGATCTATCTAAGAGCATGAAGGAGAAGTTCCATACATTTCGTGGACAATGCGGTTTAGTGTAATGTCCCCATTTTTGGACATTATTATTTTACAGAGTGTTATGCCTACCAGAGTAGCCAGATGGGGGTGACAGCGAGTTCAGGATTTATTGAGGGGTTTTATTGGTCCCGACTTGCATCGTTCATCATATTTCATCATCAGGATCCATTCCGCAGAACTTGTCTTTGGTTCCATTGCATTCCGACAATTTCTGTATTTTTGAGTTATTATGGGTCATATTTTAATTAATTTCACTAAGAAGGTCATTTTGGGAAAAATACTTGGAGAAACCTCTTAGTGTAATATCTCATCGGAATCAGGAGGAATAACACTACAATATTATATGATGAGAAGTGACTTTTAGTGGTCGGAGAAGCCATAGGGACGAATAAATAATTTTTTAGAGGAAAAAAGGAAAATTAATTAATAAAGTGATTTAATTAAAGAATAATAAAAATAAAGTAAAAGTCGCTTGGAGAGAAAAGGTGAACATGGGGGATAAAAGAGAGATAGGGGTCTATATTCTCTCATTATGTTGATTATCATTTTGATGTTTGGCTTCTTGGTAGAGAGCCCATGATACTTGGGGGTTTTGAGGGTTTTGACTGAGCAAACCCTAGATATCAACTCGATGGTGAAATATTCCACCTTTCCTGATCCAAGCTTGGACAAGGAGGTGAAATATTCCTCCCTCACCATTCTATCTCAAGTTCTATTCCATTAAGTGGCAATTTGTGGAGGGAGGGTGCATTGTTGGAGGTTTTCTACAGAATCAACGCATCACTTGAGGGAGAGAGATTCGATTTGGCTTGTGAAATCTAGATCCTCAGTAGATCTCATTCCCAGGTTTATTTTAATCACCCTAGTTCCTATTTGCATCAGTATTGGAGGGTATACTTCATTACATTCACTCTATCATTCAGGAGGGCGCACTGTCCATTTGAGATATTGTGTTCTGGAGGGGAGGATCTTTCCCAACAACTTGGAGATTCAGAATAGAGGTTTCTTAGTCTCCAATATACACTTTAACAATGAGTTTCAGTGATTTGGTGGCCCTATTCAAGGAGATGAATTTGCAGTGGTTCATACAACCAAGAACAACGCATTTTTCTAGAGAGGGAAACACATACAAGTTGGGTTCTTGGATATCTTCTGTATTCAACATTGGGGAATATTGAGAGTTCATATCTCCACCATTCTATTGTACTTTGGAGGCACTATCAACCACATGCATCATTCTTCTCCATGTATTCCAAATCTTCTCCATTTTGTATGAGGTCAGCTATATAATTAAATAAAATCAGATATGAGGTATTTGTGGCTATTTCTTGTGTTACTTCTATTGCATCTTGTTGTGTATTTGTGTTTGGCTATATCTATATCATTTAACTATTGCAAACACAATCAAAACCACAACAATAAACCATAGTTCAACTCAAGAAGACAAATATGCAAGGGTTTGACAAAATACCACAACCAGAAAACACTAAAACCTAAAATGTTCCAAGAAAATATGTTTGGGAAAATTACAGTGGTATCAGAGCGAATTTCCTTCGCTAGCCTGTGATATACATTGATGGTCTAGAGGTGAGATGGAGTTTACATATTTTTTATAAGAGATCATATATTGTGATGAGGAATATTATGCCCTTAGTGAGACATTCAGGGCTCAAGTAACATTCCAACAGTTTGTATCCATAAAAAATGTTAGGTGGAGAAAATATGAGGTTACACATTGGGCCAAAAAGATGGAAGAAATCCATTATTGGAGCAACATAGCAGAGGAAAATAGAGCCAAAGAAGGAAAGGAGGTAGATACTGTTGATGATTGAAAATGTCAACTAGTTCCGCTTGCAAAGTGTTCCTAAAGCCTATTATTATAAAACTAAATAATACTAGTAGGTAGGACCCCCTTGAAATATTTATTTGCAAATCTGTTCATTTATGATGTTATGATGATGTGCTACATAAATTTACATGGTTGATGTTAATGTGGTTGTCATGGATATGAGTGAAGTTTTGAGATGTTGTCCCTTCATGATACTACAACTTGCTATTCATATATGGTATTTGGCCTTCTCGCACCTGCACAACAAACATGTTAGTAAAGTCACATAAAGGGCAGTTTTGAAGAAGGCAAAATATTACAACGAGTGCAAAGGAACCTAGTTCTCCAATACTACATGCATTTGTTGATTATTGTTAAAACATTAGCTAACAAGGAAATGGCTATAAAAAAATGTTGAATTACATTTTTTTATATATGCATGTGGTGAAAATTTTGGTGGCGCATCTTGGCAAGGAGGTATTGTAATGGTTATGCATTGGTTACTGTAATCGGTAGATGATATACATGTGTTAGTAACGTTGGTGGCTCATGGAAGTAATGGTTTTGCGATTTTTTTGGTGATTATGCTATGGTTCAAGTTGATGTTGATCATGCTATTAGTGATGATTTTATACATGATCGTTTAGATTGTATAGTGGTCAAGCGATTTATTTGAGTTATATCGGGAATATAAACATGGGTGGCGCATTTGGCAAAGTAACAATGCAAATGGTTGAATTGTTATACGTAACTCAGATTATGCTATGGTTTAAATATGTTGATATTCTCGATGAATTGGTTGATTAATGGTGGTAATGGGGGGATCGTTGGTGTGTACTGTGGAGTAAATGAGATATGGGTGGAGGCGACGTGCATTTACTGCACGTCACCTTTACCCTTCCTGTTGGCCGCCACCCTAGTCAGATTATTGTTTGATCTTGCTGTTGTGTTCGCGCTTCGGATTTTTGGCAGGGTGAAACCGCTCGACCACCTCCTGTCTTAAGGATTTTGATTAACAGGTATGTCTCTTTTGGCCATTCTTGACTTCACTCTGGTTATGAAATATTTTTGGCTTAGTTGTGTGGGGTTGTGTTTGTCCTGAGTGCCACAACTATGTGAAATTTTGGTTTTAAATGGAAATGGATGGTTCTGTCGTAATGGTTTTAAGTTCATCAAAGTTGTTAGTCTTCTTGGGTGATAGTTCTTTGTTGCCACTACGTTTGGTTGAAGGTTTTTTTTTAAATCATGGCTGGAAGGTTGCCTTCACAATTCTGGGGTTTAACTAGAGCTCTGTCTTCCTGTTTCGACCCTATCAAGGAACTGCCTCCCGTTCACAAGTGAATCATAATTATCCTTGTGTGTACACCTTTGGCCTCGAAGTTTCACTACAGTTAGTTCCGTTCCTCCTGTGAAGGCTACCGTGCAAATCCTTAACCCTCTAGACTGGAGTTGCACAAGGAGACTATCAAGCCTGTCAAGTTTCTTCCAATTATTGTTGTCTTTAATTTGAATGCAGGCTCACCCGTTGGTCGTATAACAGTCGTGTTGGTATGGTTTTCGTCACTGCCTCTATGATAATAGTGTGAACCTTACATTGCCACTGCACTTCTAAAGTTCACAGTCACCCATCTAATGTCAAAGAACTCATTTGTTTTTAATGGAAGGGCCTTTGCCCATTTCGATTGGATGCGTGGGTATACACAACTACCTCAGCTTGTTCGGTGGAGTGATTTTTTTTTTTTTTACCACAGTGGCGATGATTGACATTGGTCAGGAATTCTTAGGGTTGCTCACACAGGTTGCATCTGTGTATGGTATTTTGCAACTGAAACATGAGGCATGATAACTATGGTTTCTGTTGGGGACCTATAATCATAGGTAACTCGATTCTTCAACTGTTGATTTGGCGTTTCTCTCGTGATGACGAAGTCTGGCTTGGTTGACCCCGTTTCTCCCCTCCATTCATTTCACTCGATCCCCCATCACCCTGCTGCATCCTTCATCCACGTTGCGCCCTCTCTCCCTTGTCCTTTTGCCCCGTTGACTACCTCTCACCCGCCACCCATTCACGAATAAATGAACTTAGGATAAAAGGAAAAATCAAATAAGTTAATTAGATTAATTGATAATGTTAGTAATTAGTAAATAGGTTAATAAAAATAGGGTAGTTAGACAAAAAGCTAGGTTAAAATATTGTTAGAAATTAATTAATCAATTAAAAATTAATTTAGTTAATTATTAATTAATTAATTAATAGTTAAATTAATTATTTAAGTTAGTAATAAGGTTAGTGTTCCATTAATCAAAACAATAAAAAAACAAAAAAAAACATAATAAAACAAAATACATAAAACTTTAAAACAAAAACAAATATAAAATAACAAAAACCAAACGAAACAAAAGGCAAACATAAAATATATTAAAAAACAAAACAAATATTAAAAAACAAAAACATAAAAAATAAAAACTACCCTAAGTCCTACCCGCCCCCTAACTCCACGCATACTTCCCTAATCAATGTAAATCAAATGGATATAAAACTTTCCGGACCCCCCCTCACCATCCGATGTTTAACGAGAGGGGGGGGGGGGG
>ML780237.1:221274-291637 GCA_009831015.1 Picea engelmannii
AGGAAGATCCTTCTAGAAGCGAAAGCTTCTATTAGGTCTTCTTACATCCACCTTATTCTATTTTATTGAAAGGTCTTATTAATATTGACCTTTATTACATCTGAATACATTGATCTACCTATGTGCGGGTTAGGACCTTAACAGGCACTGTGCTGGATATTAATGGACAGTGAAATTAGGCAAATACACAGGAATTATGACTTAGTCATCTGATTGTGGGTTGATGTATATTTTTCTTACTGCAAAATATGTTATGGATTGCTTGATTAATCTCATGAACAATAAACATTTTTCCCCTCTCATTATCTCATTTTCCGCTAATTACAACCCCCTCACATATCCCATATTCATTTTGTTCACTCCCTATTCTGATATTGATTACAACCAAGAAAATTTCTGTGTTAAATGGATGAAGTGGCAATATCTTGAGTGGATTGCAGTAAGGTTTATTGGGTTGATTTACAGTTGATTGTTGTTGTCATTGAGAAGTGACCATTTCTTCTCCCCATTCATTATATCATATTTTCGCTCAATACAAACCCCTCACGTATCCCATAACACTATTTCACCCCCGCTGCTCATTGATTAACGTTAGAACAATTTGTATGGATTGGATTGCATGAGCCTGATACATTCTGAGCCAAATCTATTTCGTATTTTTAAGGAGTTTTCATGCATGGTTATTTAAAAGACTATTTTCTAATCGTTAGCATATGAAGGATGAGTTTTTTTGGTCGGGGAAGCCATGGCCGAGGAAATAGAGATAGAGATAACTGGAATCAAGGCCCAAGAAGGCCCAGGTTCTATATACATTTTGATGATGATTCGGAAGATCTTGGCCAATTGTTTCATGCTGGATTCTTTAATTGGATTGGGCAGGGAATAGTCCAACCTAGGCCTGAAAGGCCTCCTTTCCAAGCCCCTCAAGCCCCCAACATCCCCGTGCCTCCCCATGTCTCTTTATAGCCCGAAGTCCCTGAAAATGATGGGTGGATGGAGATTGTTCACCAGGTAGTCTCCCAACACTATGGCTTGCCCAAATTGACTTTGCATGCTCCTCCACCTTTGAACCCCATTGTCCAAGCTACCCCTAACCACTCTCCAGTGCAATCCTCCCATGCAAGAAAGAGATTGAAGACTAAATCCCACCATGCATTTGATAAAGGAAAAGCTATTGCTGCCCCTTCCTCACCCTCCGATGACTCCGATAAATCCGTGTCTTCACAGATGCATTTGAGGGAAGATTGTTCCCATGTAATCAGTGAGATAAAGCCTAAAGGGTCTGCCCAGCCCAAGGAAAATTCAGGAAAATCAAGAGGTGACAACAACAACCAAGGAAGGGTTTCATCACAGATTGGAAAATATGGCTTTTGATTTTTATGTTATTTATTGTTTTATGACGGTGGACTTCATGGATTTTGGACAACATGCTTTATTTTGGATATATGACTATTATTTTGAAATATTTTCAAATTTCATGAGCTAAAATTGCTAAAAAGTAAATGTGTTTTGAGGGGAGGCACAAGGGGTGTGGTTGCTTAACTAGTGGATTATGTGATGATGCTTATGATTGTTATGAACTAAAGGGAGTCACAAGGGGTCCCACCTACTAGTTATTATTTATTTATTACCCTATTATGATTATTACTCCACGCCCCCCCCCCCCCCCCCCCCCCNTCCCCCCCCCCCCCCCCCCCCCCCCCCAACTAAAGTTAGTTGGGTCTTTAGTTAGCTTAACTAATAAGTTGGTTCAACTACTTCAACCAATTCTAATTTGTTAAAAGCAGAAGTAAAAGGAGGAACAAGAGGATGATAGAAGCAGAAGCATGCTAAGGTTTTCTCTTTGAGTTTGTGTTGAGATAATTAAGTTTTCATTCATTCATATATTCATCATAGCCTAATTCTCTTTTATGATAGCAGGGTCTTATTGTAGACAACGATATTCAGGGCTGAATCAAATCATTCAGACACTTGTTCTTCAGAGGTGTTGATCTATCTTTGATAGTTTGTGTAGACTTGTCTATTTGTGAATTAGTTTTGATGACTAACAAAGGCTATTGTGCAGAGTTGAGTGCCCAACAATATGTGGCAAGATGATCCAACTTTTAGAGTTTAGGTCCTTTTGTATGTTCCATCGGGGATGTCTAAGTTTGAATTTGGTCCAAGATTTCTGTATGAGATTTTGTAAAGAAGATGACTCTTTGGTGAATTGGAATGAAATAAATGATTGCTTTATGTCTCAATTGTCTTGATTATCATCTTAGTGTCTTTACTTTTGTTCTTACATTTATTTCAGCAACTGATATGTTCAGAAAAATACATAAAAAGTGAATTTCCAGCAAGCGTTTTGTTGATAAAAGACTAGTCTAAGCACCTGTGATTAATACTTGTGAGTTATGATATATATTTTTGTTGGCTATAAATATAGGGTGATATTCCCGTCTACTTTACTTTAGCCAAGTAAAGTCTAAAAATGCTTGAGTAAGATCAATTCATATCTTTTCCTCAACATTTATTTGGTGACCATACTGGGGAGATCTTCGATATCTCTCTGGTTAAATTTTATACTCGATTTTCATCGATACATCTTTCTTTTTCTGATTTTGATTCTTTGACTGTTTTGATTTTAATGACTGTTCCTGTTGCAAGGCATCCCAATTTTGAGACCGGTCTCCAAGACCAAACCAACATTGCTTTAAATCCATTTCATACTATTTTAGACACTGCTAGGACCCGTGTTGAGCTTAAGCATTCTTGGGCAACAATTGAACGAGATATTAGTACTCAAGAACAATTAGAAGCTAGACATAGGCAGCCTAGAAATCAGCCGTAGCCTTTCACTTCTTTAGTTTTGGCCATTCTTTCATGTCCTTTGACTCTCGTGCTTCTAGTAGAAGAAGAGGATTGTCACTCAAATTCAAACCGATTGCTGAGATAGGAAGGAGAAACGTTGTGATATCTGCCCAACAAAGTTCCCTAAGGAGAACATTATCTGATTCATCCAGCTTGTCTTTCTTTCCCTCATCTATCATCCAAAAGATGGCATCTAGTGGTGGCTCTGGTGGCACTGGAAGTGCTCCATCTTCCAAATATTCATCGTCATCAGTGATTGGTAGCTTGTACAACCACCATATCCCCATCCAATCTAATGCGAAACTTGCCAAAGTCATCAAGAAGTATGGAATTTTTTAGTTAGAAGAAGATGCCACAACTACACCATGGCATGTGTCTTCTCCTCTTAATTTATCTCCTGCTACTCATCCACTTCCAAAGTTTAAAGAGAATTTGCCTAATTTTTCAGGAAATAACACTGCCAGTACCAATGAACACCTAGTGGCATTTTGTAATGCTTGTCATAACATAAGGGCCAACGACAACGATACTTGCATGTGCCTATTCGTCAATTCCTTGGAAGGGAAGGCTGCAGCCAACTTCTTTGACCTTCCTCCTAAGATTTTTTCCACCTAGGAGGAATTAATCTATTGGTTCAGATCCACTTATAGACAATCCAAAAGCCCTATAGATAAGTTAAGGGAGTACAATAACATCACTTACAAAGATGGTGAGACCATCAATTCTTTCAACTCGCGTTTCACCAAGTTGTATAATCAAATCCCCGAACTGATCCACCCTCAGAACCAAGCCACCTTCATGCATTACTACAATGCATTGCTTTCTCCTTACCGTCATAGGCTTGAATAAAAATCCATTGATAATCTCGGTTCCACTTTGCACACTTGTTCAGAGTACGAAGAACAACTTGAATGAACTGGTCTACCCCAGGGAGAATCAGTTAGACAGACATACATGGCCTCTCTCTTACAACTAGTACAAGATATGAACATTCGTATAATAACATTTGAGCGGAATGGTACTATCTCCCCTCTCACCCCTGGAGCTTCATCCTCTTCTTCCCCTCCTTTTAGAAGTCCTGTTGAAAATAATTTTTACCCCAAAGCTATCCTGCCTAGGACTTGGTGTAACTTTTGCGAGGAACACCATGAAGAAATCACGTGTGAGGTAAGGAAGAGTGCGAGAGACAAGATATTTGGTAAAATACTAGAAGCCACTTTCGATGTCCTAGATTTTCCTGAGCCAGAAGATGTCATGGTTATCAATACCATAAACAAAGCCTATGCCCCAAAAATCAAGTTTGACCCTCCTCGCAGTTCTTCTAGCCTGAACTCATCCTCAACCGCTGCTGCACCACAGGTTCCTAAAATTCCTGAGAGTCAAAGAATCACTCCTTCCCCCCCCCTCTTCCAAATACAACATCTTGAATCAATTGACTAACATCAAAGCAGATGCAACCCTCCTAGACATGGTTTCCATCCCTGAACAACAGATGCATCTGAAGCAATTCATGGAAGGAAATGCTTCCGTTGTGGCCAATCTTTCTGAAGAGGTAAGCGAAGAGGATTCTTATGTAAATAAAGTAGGTGTACATAACTTTAGATACCTTGTAAAAAACCGCCCTTTTTATATTTCTGTGAAGATCATGGATAAAATTTCCCATTGTTGCCTCATTGATGGTGGTTTAGGCCCAAGTGTTATGTCGAAGATTATTATGGAAGAGCTAGGCTTATATTGTACAAACGAAAATGCTTGAAGCATGCTTTCCTATAATAATCTACAACAAACAACCATAGGCAAGATTAAAGACGTAACCTTGGTCTTATGCGCTCACCCCGAGATAAGGACAACCCTCAGCATTCAGGTGATCGATATGCCTGTAAGAAATTATTCAATTATCTTTGGAAGAGATTGGAAAGCCCTAACAGGTGGATACCTCTTGCTCGACGGGACACATGTATCCATTCCTCAGAATGGAAAGAACATTATAGTCCTGAGAGAAGGAAGAAATTCAACCTACATAGAGAGTGTTCCGCAATCTAGCATAAACTATATCAAAGAAGACGTAGGAGTATATTCCATCTTTGTTGAAGAGGATAATATTCCTCTGGAAAGAATTGATTCAGATGATGAATTATGGCATATGCACTTTGATGGTTCACGCTCTAATGAAGATAACGGGGCTGGTATTATCTTAGTTTCCCCTGCAACAAAAATTCATAATCTGTCATACAGGTTGGATTTTGCTTACGCAAACAATGCCACTGAATTCGAAGCTTTGCTGTTAGGCATTGAGAATGCCCTTAATCTTGGTTGTGGTCATGTTTCAGTTTTTGGAAATTCTGAGCTTATTGTGAACCTGATACGTAAGGCATGCTCTCCTAGTGACAAGCTGATAGAACAATACTCCCAAACTGTTTGGGCACTTTCCTTGAACCTTCTATCTTTTAACATTACCCATGTTAGGAAGGAGTTGAATTCAATAGCTGATCGGTTAGCTGTCTTTGCAGCCTTTCCTACTCAACAACTCTTGCCTCACTGGCCTGATTACGCTTTCCAATCTCGACATCATCCATATATTCCCGTCCATGTAGGATTTTGGGAGGCCCTCCCAGATGATGAGAGCATTTGTGCTATCATCCAAGATGAACCTCTTAAGCCTGAGGAAACTATATCCATGGAAAATCACAAGATTCCTGAGGGCTTGATTCCTCTTGAGGCCTCATTTTCATGTAGTGTTAGAGTAAATAAAGAAGAGGAGGAGGAGTTAAAAATGAAGGTGATTGAAGCCATCTCCATGAACATTAGGACACCTAGATCTTCATTGAACGTTAAAATAAATGTCCAGGGTTCTGATAAAGAAGGAATAAAGTCTCCTGAATTACTCGGTGGATTTCAAGAGGTTTTTTCTTGGTTTAATATGGATCTTCATGATTTTGATCCAGGTTTTGTTCAACATATTGCGAAACTAGCTAGGAAAAAACAAAGACTTGTTAACTCTGCACTGAAGGCAATTTTTCGATGGAAGTTGAAGATTTTATTAAGGACTGAAATGTTTTTTTTAGTCCACTGTAAATGGGTTTCCAATTGGGAAACTTCTTCAAAGACCACTAATGATATTAGAACTTGCATTAGTGTTCGAACTTTCAGGCGAGCAATTATGAGAAATCCTTCCCCCCCTCTCAGCATGAAAATGTTTATGCAACAGGTTGTAGAGTTACACTTGGAGCCCTTACTTGACAGTTTGTTTGGTTACGATAAAACCAAGGTAGAATGGGAAAATATTCACAAAACCACCTTTACTACTAATTGCGATACTATGTCTTACAACTGTTGGCCTTCTGGTTTATTTGATACAAGTATCGCCTTAAAACTACCTATACACATAAATTTCGATGAGTTGGTCAGTCTCCATGCTTACCTTAACGATTTAATCGTATGCGTCAAAAGGCTGATAGTTATGTCGAAATTTCAAGCATTGGGTCATTTCCAGATCACTTTTGTCTTGGACACTAACTCATAAATTTCGAAGGAATTACAGATGAAATGGTTTTCCCACAACACTAACAGTCCTCGCTTGAAGTATTGCGAGGGACCAACATGAAAGGTATTTTGCCGATGGTATTCTTCTGTATACTAGTAGTTTAGCTCTACTTTCAATTTTTGTGCTTCTTTTTCTACTTGACAGGTTTCTGCTTTCTAAGTTGACTTTTGTTGCATTTTATTTTCGTCTTTTACCGCTGTCTTTTACTGATGTTGTTTTAATTTCTGCATTATTACTTATGTTACATTTTTTTGTCTTTACTATATTTTAAGTGTTTGGTCAAGTTAGAAGGTTGGATCAATTTTTCCACAATGACACCTCCGCAAAATCATTGTTAGTTAATAACAATCAAGCTTACACAGTTGTTATGATCTCTCCTCTGAAGGGCCTTTTGAATTTGTTACATATTTCCACTGCTATCTTACGAGGAATTGGTTGTTTCTCACTTCTTCTTGCCATTTCTTCATCCATCGAGATCTTAAGAGAAAATCTATAAGTTTTTGTCTTTCAAGTTGAGAGCATTTTACAGCCAAATGACTATGCATACAGTGGTAAAAACCCTCATACTTAACACTTTTCATGAGTTATTCCCAAATTCCCAGTCATCTTTCCATTAAATCCACTCACTTCCCCCTATTGCATAATCATTCAAGTTACATCTTCTTGAAATTACTATTCTTGGTATGTGAAACCATGGGTTTTGAGTTCTAATCTCTTAAAAACAAATTTCCCTGTGGAGTCGCCAGTTTGTTGACGATTGAAAATGTCAACTAGTTCCGCCCGCTAAGTGTTGCTAAAGCCTATTATTATAAAACTAAATAATACTAGTAGGTGGGACTCCCTTGAATTATTTAGTTGCAGATCTGTTCATTTATGATGTTATGATGATGTGCTACAAAAATTTACATGGTTGATGTTAATGTGGTTGTCATGGATATGAGTTAAGCTTTGAGATGTTGTCCCTTCATGATACTACAACATGCTATTCATATATGGTATTTGGCCTTCTCGCACCTGCACAACAAACATGTTAGTAAATTCACATAAAGGGTAGTTTTGAAGAAGGGAAAATATTACAACTAGTGCAAAGGAACCTAGTTCTGCAATACTACATGGATTTGTTGATTATTGTTAAAACCTTAGCTAACAAGGAAATGGCTATAAAAAATTGTTAAATTACATTTTTTATATATGCATGTGGTGAAAATTTTGGTGGCGCATCTTGGCAAGGAGGTATTGCAATGGTTATGCATTGGTTAATGTAATCGATAGCTGATATACATGTGTTAATAACGTTGGTGGCTCATGGAAGTAATGGTTTTGGGATTTTTTTGGTGATTATGCTATGGTTTGGGTTGATGTTGATCACACTATTAGTGATGATTCTATACATGATCATTTAGATTGTATAGTGGTCAAGTGATTTATTTGAGTTGTATCAATAATATAAACATGCATGGCGCATTTGACAAAGTAACAATGCAAATGGTTGAATTGTTATACGAAACTCAGATTATGATATGGTTTAAATATGTTGATATTCTCGATGCATTGGTTGATTAATGGTGGTAATGGGGGGATCGTTGGCGTGTACTGTGGAGTAAATGAGATATGGGTGGAGGCGATGTGCATTTATTGCACATCACCTTTACCCTTCCCATTTGTCACCACCCTAGTCGGACTATTGTTTGATCTTGCTGTTGTGTTCGCACTCCGGATTTTTGACAGGGTGAAACCGCTCGACCACCTCCCGTCTTAAGGATTTCGATTAAAAAGTATGTCTCGTTTGGCCATTCTTGACTTCACTCTGGTTATGAAATTTTTTTGGCTTATTTGTGTGGGTTTGTGTTTGTCCTGAGTGCCACAACTATGTGAAATTTTGGTTTTAAATGGAAATGGATGGTTCTACCGTAATGGTTTGAAGTTCATCGAAGTTGTTAGTCTTCTTGGGTGATAGTTCTTTGTTGCCACTGCATTTTGGTTGAAGGGTTTTGTTTAAATCATGGCTGGAAGGTTGCCTTCAAGATTCTAGGGTTTAACTAGAGCCCTGTCTTCCTGTTTCAACCATGTCAAGGAATTGTCTCCTATTCACAAGTGAATCATAATTCTCCTTGTGCGTACACGTTTGGCCTCGAAGATTCACTGCAATTAGTTCTATTCCTCCTGTGAAGGCTACCGTGCAAATCATTAACCCTCTAGACTGGAGTTTCATAGGGAGACTATCAAGTTTGTCAAGTTGTTTCCGATTATTGTGGTCTTTTACTTTGAATGCGGGCTCACCCATTGGTCGTATAACAGTCATGTTGGTATGGGTTTCATCACTGCCTCTATGATAATAGTGTTAACCTTACATTGCCACTGCACTTCTAAAGTTCACAGTCACCCGCCTGATGTCAATGAACTCAGTTGTTTTTAATGCAAGGTCCTCTGCCTGTTTCGATTGGATGTGTGGGTATACACAACTACCTTGGCTTATTTGGTCGATTGATTTTATATTTCTTACCATAGTGGCGAATTGTTGGTTGATGTACAGTCGCTAGTTTTGCACTTTTGGTGATTTGTTCGATGGCTGACATTGGTCACAAATGCTTAGGGTTGCTCACACAAGTCACGTCTACATATGGTATTTTGCAAATGAAACATGAGGCATGATAACTATGGTCTCCCTGGGGCCAAACGATAATCGAACTGGATAACTTTAGAAGGCATATCCATGACATCCTTGTGTTGTCAGTTGAATAAGCTTGAGTACGCACGACTGAATTGAATCACGGTGTGACTTAAACCAACCAACCACTTATTAATGAGCACAGTCTCAACACGATATGTTGAGTTATTGTCATGACTGTGTGTTTGTTGCGATAAGTGGAAATGTCGCATTGTGGAGTTTGGTTAGTTGCGCTCTGTGTGTAGTATGGATAGTTTGTTTTTATGCTCAGCGATACCCTCAAAGTTTTAAGCATGTTATTTATTGCAATTGATCACTGTTGATGACAGTCACATTGGATATTTGGCTCGGCTTTTAAGTCTCATTGAGTTGTTTTGTTTTACAGTGGTATGGTTATGTTGCCTTGGAAATTTACTCCTACATAGCCTGCATCTAAATGGTGGTTGTTGGTTGTATAGTCAATTGTCGTTTCAGGCGTGGCATGTGAAGTTTTGATTATTTTGATCTTTCTACTGCATATATATATATATATATGGGAACGAATATCATTACATATCTTTATTGTCTCTATTACAGAAATAGTGAATTCATTATTATTTTGGAAACGCCAATTTTAAATATAGATGTGGATTGGGGAAATGTATGGCAGTGGTGGATGTTAATGATTACGAATTGGAAATGTGTGCTGTTGTTGACTGCTATAAAATGAAGAATGTGAAAATAAAGAGAACAAAACCTCCTACAAATTGTGTGAATTACTTATGTTTTGTAATGGCACTATGTTGAATATTAATGGACAGTGAAATTAGGCAAATACACAGGAATTATGACTCAGTCATTTGATTGTTGGTTGATGCATATTTTTCTTACTGCAAAATATGTTATGGATTGCTTGATTAATCTCATGAAAAATAAACGTTTTTTCCCCTCTCATTATCTCATTTTCCGCTAATTACAACCCCCTCACATATCCCATATTCATTTTGTTCACTCCCTGTTCTGATATTGATTACAACCAAGAGAATTTCTATGTTAAATGGATGAAGTGGCAGTATCTTGAGTGGATTGTGGTAAGGTTTATTGGGTTGATTTACAGTTGATTGTTGTTGTCATTGAGAAGTGACCATTTCTTCTCCTCGTTCATTATATCATATTTTCACTCAATACAAACCCCTCACGTATCCCATAACATTGTTTCACCCCCCCCAGCTCATTGATTAACGTTAGAACAATTTGTATGGATTGGATTGCATGAGACTGATACATTCTGAGCCAAATCTATTTCGTATTTTTAAGGAGTTGTTATGCATGGTTATTTGAAAGACTATTTGCTAATCGTTAACATATGCAGGATGAGTTTTTTCTGTCGGGGAAGACATGGCTGAGGAAACAGAGGTAGAGGTAACTGGAACTGAGGCCCAAGAAGGCCTAGGTTCTCTATACATTTTGATGCCGATTCAGAAGAGCTTGGCCAATTGTTTCATGATGGATTCTTTAATTGGATTGGGCAAGGAATAGTCCAACCTAGGCCTGAAAGGCCTCCTTTCCAAGCCCCTCAAGCCCCCTACATCCATGTTCCTCCTCATGTCTCTTTACAGCCTGAAGTCCCTGAAAATGATGGGTGGCAAGAGATTGTTCACCCAACAGTCTCCCAACACCGTGGCTGTCCCAACTTGACTTTGCTTGATCCTCCACTTTTGAACCCCATTATCCAATATGCCCCTAACCACTCACCAGTGCAATTATCCCATGCCAGCAAGAGATGGAAGACTGGAAGCCCACCATGCAATTGATAAAGGAAAAACTACTGCTGCCCCTTCCTCACCCTTTGATGACTCTGACAAATCTGTGTTTTCACGGATGCATTTGAGGGATGATTGTTCCCATGTGATCAGTGAGATAAATCCTAAAGGCTCTGCCCAGCCCAAGGAAAATTCAGGAAAATCAAGAGGTGACAACAACAACCAAGGAAGGGTTGCATCATAGACTGGAAAACATGGCTTTTGATTTTTATGTTATTTATTGTTTTATGATGGAGGACTTCGTGGATTTTGGACAACATGTTTTATTTTGGATATATGACTATTATTTTGAAATATTTTCAAATTTCATGAGTTAAAATTGCCAAAAAGTAAATGTGTTTTGAGGGGAGGCACAAGGGGTGTGGTTGCTTAACTAATGGATTATGTGATGATGGTTATGATTGTTATGAACTAAAGGGAGTTACAAGGGGTCCCACCTACTAGTTATTATTTATTTATGACCCTATTATGATTATTACTCCCCCCCCCCCCCCCCCAACTAAAGTTACTTGAGTCTTTAGTTAGCTTAACTAATAAGTTGGTTCAACTACTTCAACTAATTCTAATTTGTTAAAAGCAGAAGTAAAGGGAAGAACAAGAGGAGGATAGAAGCAAAAGCATGCAAAGGTTTTCTCTTTGAGTTTGTGTTGAGATAATTAAGTTTTCATTCATTCATATATTCATCATAGCCTAATTCTCTTTTATGATAGCAGGGTCTTATTGTAGATAGCAATATTCAAGGCTGAATCAAATCATTCAGACACTTGTTCTTCAAAGGTGTTGATCTATCTTTGATAGTCTGTGTAGACTTGTCTGTTTGTGAATTAGTTTTCATGACTGACAAAGGCTATTTTGCAGAGTCGAGTGGGAAGCAATCTGTGGCAAGCTGATCCAACTTTTAGAGTTCAGTTTTGGTTTTCTATCAGAGTTCCTTTTGTATGTTCCATCCGAGATGTCTAAGTTTGACTTTGGTCCAAGATTTCTGTATGAGATTTTGTAAAGAAGATGACTCTTTGGTGATTTGGAATGAAATAAAGGATTTCTTTATGTCTCAATTGTCTTGATTATCATCTTGGTGTCTTTAATTTTGTTCTTATATTTATTTCATCAACTGATATGTTCAGAAAAATACATAAAACGTGAATTTCCAACAAGCTTTTTGTTGATAAAAGACTAGCCTAAGCACTTGTGATTAATACTTGTGAGTTAGGATATATATTTTTGTTGGCTATAAATATAGGGTGATATTCCCATCTACTTTACTTTAGCCAAGTAAAGTTTGAAAATGCTTGAGTAAGATCAATTCATATCTTTTCCCCAACAGATACATCACTACCATCTAGTAGATGGAAGGAAGCACAGATTGAGCCTACATGCATTAGGAGCAGGGAAGTGAGCCTTGGGAGCCAGATCACAGATGCAGGGGTAAAATGAAAGTGCACATTGTTGAGGTGCACTATGACATTGAGGATGAGGATATGCATGAGGATGCAACCATAGATGCCTATTTAGAGAAATCCGGTAAGGATGGTGACTCCTACACATCTGATGGATAATTTGATGGATAGGATGATAGTGCATGTTCCTTAGCTTCCCTATCAGACATTTTTTAGGACTCAACAGTGCAACATAGTGGTGACACTTGCAGGGATTCATATGTTATAGTGCCTTGTATGAGATCATGCGTGGGGGATACTGTTCCTCCAATGGAGTTGAGCATGACACAGTCCTTACCTTCTCGGATATTTATGATAGACATGACACATGAGGATATCAATAACATTCTAGAGGTGGTAGAGGAGCCTTGTGTAGCATTTGAACACAAGGGACATATGGATGTACAGGCTCAGGAGGAGAGGCATGGCTTGGATCCAGTTGAATATATACATACCTATCGGTATGAGGAAAGCAAGTCACCTCTTTTGGGGAGTCTATTGCTAGATCAGGTTGTGGATATGTTACAGTACAAAAATGACCTACCTATGCATACATGGCATTGACATTTCCACTTACACAATTTGCCAAATTACTGCTGAGGATCCTTCTTAAAAAACCATTTTTTGGAACATGTACACGCCCTATTGCACTATAGCCCACATGAACACGCTAGCTGCATAATAGACAACCCACATACATACGTCTGCTGAATGCTAGAAAGTTCACGTTTACCTCCAAAAGTTGCAAACAATATATAATTGCAAGGAATTCGGTGAAGTTTGTGGGCCATCGAGGGTTTCCCAACCATTTCACCCATTGTATCCTGTCCCCAAACTGAATAACCATATTTTTGTCATATAAAAAGAGGTATTGGGATCTAATTTCAACAACAAGCAAGAGAACAAAGAAACTCTGCCAAAATCCCTTCCCCTTCTAGCCCAAGTTTTGCAACCCTTTCTGAGATTTAGCCTCAACATTCCCCCTTTATCCCTTTGTCCTTATACAATCCTTTCCATTTTCTCAAAGAGATTAGTTGGTTGTGAGAGACAACCATGGGAATGATGCACTTGGAGTAGAAATAAGAGGAGCCCAGACCTGGTTCCCAGAGTGTTTTCTGATAAGAAGGTTGTAATCTTTCTAATCTTCATATTGAATAACATAGTGCTTTTCCTGTTCCAATACATTGTGTCTTTATGCTTAATTGATTAATGCATCTATGCCTATATCTAACATTAATAGTGATAACTAGAGATTTCATATCTTGTATCATTTTTCTCTAAGTTTTTTCAGGTCGGCTTTGGGAGGAGACCAACAATCCAAGAAGCTACAGAGGTGAAAGAGGTCTACATCAACCGAAAGGACCTAAGGTACACCTAATTTCCTCTCTCTTGTCATTTTAAGTTTAGATAGTTTTGGGGTAGCTTAGGAATAGGACTATATTTTAAGGGAAGTCAGTGCTCTGCCTGTATCTCGACCCAGTTTAGTAATAGGGGGATTTTCCCTGCTAGAAGAATTGGTGACTCCACCGAGGAGTCTCTTTAGGGTCTTAGTGGGAGATTTTGGTTTAAATTGGTTTGTTTCAATTTCTTTTTGAGTTTTTTCAGGTTTACTGAGTCAATTTAGGCTCTTTGGTCACCTTCTAGGTGCCTACCAGTCTTCCTTGCCCAGTCAGTCTTCCAAGCCTTTTTGTCTTTTTGAAAAATTTCAGAGGTGCACACATCCTTCTTTGGCTCAACTCGCGTACATACAGAGTCTGCATAGTATACAACTCGTGTACATACGCAGGATGCACCGTGCACAACCTGCGTCTCTATGTCTTGAAAGGTTTTTTTTTTTTAAAGAAGAATTTTTCTCTTTCTTGACAGAATCTTTTGGATTCTCGGGCCTTTCTTGGTCCTTACAGGGTCTCAGTTAGTGGTCTTTGGTTGGGTTAAAGATTCAGTTTCAACTTGTTTCTTGATATTCTTTGTTTTTCTTAGAGGTTTAGAGTTGACCTATACGTGTTAGATCCTCCTCTGGATTCTTGTGAGTCCCTGCGTTTACACAATGGTCTAGGGTCTGTATGAGTCTTGGGTTTTATCTTCTCTTTATCTAGTTTATGCTTTGAAAAACAAAAAGTAATCTTTTACTTCTGTTTTTCAAAGCATAAACTAGATAATGATTACAAAATAATCGTAGCGTAGGTTGTCTTTTTACAAAAAAAAAGAGTTTCCATTTCAAAGTTCTTTCTTAAGTGTTTTCCTAAAGTTTAGTAATTTTTGCATTATAAAACAAAAATCTTTTTTAGGAAAATTTCGGTTATAGGATCTTGAAATATTATTTTGAGAAGTTTGCAATCACAAATATTTACAATCCATTTCTTTAAATTTTAAGTATCTAGTTTGCTTTTTCATAAATTCTCTAAAGTTCTCTTCTTTTTCATCTCTTTTAAACACCACAAGTTGCACGTCCATATCCTTTGAGTAAGTCAAGCCCATAAAATCAATGCTTAAACTTAAAATCAATTAGACTTTCTATTTGTAAGGTTCACCAACTAGTCTAGGCTTTAGGGCCTTGAATTAGGTGTGGAGAGGAAACTCTTCAAGGCCATCTAAACAAACATTGAAGTGTTCGATAGGGAGTGTTAAGAGTCCAATGTTGTAAGAGTCGGCTGGGACCCCCCTCTAACACAAGGGATAAACATGAGGTTGTGTAAGTAAAGGTAGAGGAGATAACTACTCCAAAGCCGAACCAAGCGTAGTGGGGATTGTATATTGAGGGTCTTTCTTGGGAATCACACTGATCACAATTGACTACGAAGCCTCGTGGACCTAAAATCCATTCGAGATATTCAATTATCTTCTGGATCATTTGTTTTTGGTACCCTTGAAGGGATTCAACATTTTTTATCCTGCTCATTATGATTAGCCCGATTGTCGACTGTACTCGCCTGGTGACTAAATGCGAACTGGAAACCTACTTTCCTATTTTTAGGGACTTACACGGGTAACTACGGGGGTATACTGTGATACCTAGGGCAAATGTCGGGTCGTTATTTGTAGAGTATACCCAAAGGGTGTTTTCATGTTCAAGTTACACTTGCACCGATAAGTTGCTTTAGTGTTGTCTGACGTAAATGTTGTTCCGACTAGTTAGTTGTCTGCTTGATTTGCCTTTAGGAACTTTTAGTGTGTGCTATGTGTTTTCATGTTAGCTAAACCTTATAGTGTTAGTTGATCATTTCACAAGGTGGAAGATACATAACTCTGTCATTCACGTAGGCTTTAGGGCCTGCCACTGGTTGCTTTGGAGCCACCTCCGCCATTGTTGAGGCATAGGCTAGATCAAGAAGGATCGTTCGAAGCTACCGAGCCACAGGAAACTATACCCGAGCCAAATCCGAGAGAAGACTTTCCTGCACTGGAGGAATCCATTGTTTCTGACCTTGACACCGAAGGTTTCAGGCCAACAAATCCTCCGATCACCGACTTATCGATGCTGCTTCTAATTCAGGTAGTACCTCCCGAGGTGACTTTTTTTGAATGATAGTTTGTTCCATGAGCGTCGATGGAAGTGACTAACGCTACTTCGTTAGGGAGTGATCATACTCCCATCATGGTTTCTATAGGAGGGGTCATTGTACCTCCTCCTACACCTCTGCCTATTAGGACCACGACTGTCCCGATGCCCACCACTTTGGGTAGTGGTTCGATTCCTTCAACAAATTTACCCACTATTCCCTCTATTCAAAATGCGTCGGGTGCTCCCTTTTCATATGGGATGCCTGGTTTTGAATCTAACTTAGTTATTACATACTCTACTCTTCAAACCATTGGTCTAGGGGTAGGGAGCTCTAATTCTCCCTTGCAAGAAGTTTCCGCGGGCACCACTGCCCTATTCAACACCATTCCTTACGGTGGGGGTCACATCCCTCCTCCACCCCCTTCGCCCAGTGGCACGTTTCAGTAGCCAATTGATCCTAATACCAACTATATTTTTTTTAGTGGAGGGAGCCAGGGACCTTCATCCTACACGACTCCGGTGGGATCAATGTCATTTTCTTTGTTCGGTGCATTTGGAAATAATGTTGTTACTTCATCTGCTTTCTCGACTGGGGGCAACAGAACCTTGTGCAAGGTTTCATTCCTTCACATGGAGAGATGATAAGCGTTTACTCCTCTCAAGGTCTTGGGAATCCTTGGCAGGGCTCATTTCCCTTGCAAGGGATGCCGATCGGGGGAAACCCCTCCCACACTCTATGGACCCCCGGGAAAGGTTCAATACCTTTGCTTGGAGGGTTGACTAGGGGCATCCCTAACCAAGGTTCATGGAACATTGTACAAGGAGAAATCCCTGCACAAGGCATGTCATCTAACTTCGGGAATCAATCGACGATACAACATCAGACACAAATCCATTTTGCTGGATAGGGCCACCATGGTATCTACCAAAACCCTGGCCAACAGTGAAACTTTTCCTGGAAACCTGGTGCCAGCCAAAATCTAGGCCCCTCTTTTCATGTAAATACTCCGCAGCCGAGACTACCTTTTTTAGAAACTATGCATTTGCCAGATTTGTCGAGATTGCTAAATGATCCGATCTGTCACGATCTGTGTTGGGCCCCCATGCTGACTAAGTTGTCTTCTGACATCCCTAAATTAGAGGGAAGTCCTGGCAAAGATCCAGGTGATCACGTGATGACTTTTCACTTGTGGTGCTCATCCAACTCATTGAAGGATGACTTAGTTTAGTTGCGCTTGTTTCAATGCACTCTTGTAGGGAGTGCAAAGAAATGGTATATCGAGCTCGAAAACTTGAAGTATTCTTTCTTTAATGACCTGGATATGGTTTTCTTGAACCATTTCCAGCTGCCAGTGAGATACGATTCTGACACCGAGTTTCTAGCCAACTTCGAGTAGACAAAAACTAACCATATCTTGGATCACATCTGAGAATGGCGACGACGAAAGAGTTTGATTAAAGTCAAGGTCCCTCTTGCATTTTTGCTTGAGTGGTTCTTGAAGTCTTTGGTCCCTTGTGTGTCCAAAGACGTAGCAACATCTAGGGTGTTTTCTGAAGAAGAGGTTATTATGAGAGCCCAACAGCTGGAGTTGATTTACTCTTAGTCCGGTATGCTATACGAGATCTTACCCGATGCACCACAGTCAACTCTCGACAAGGCCAAACATAAGTCTGGGCCTCATGCCGATGGCATAGTAGGCTCAGCATGGAGCAAGTCCACATATCTGTTGTCTAATCAATTACATTATCTATCGATAAAATAGATTGTGGCCGACCAAACTCCTAATTTGGATGCCCTGGTAACCCAGACGTCAGATGTACACAATGTGCAATCAACTACTCCCAAGGCTAACTAGCAAACCGAGGGAAGGAAGAAACAAAAAAATAAGAGGGGTAAGGGTGATAACAAGGCTACAAACAATGATAGTGAGGGTACAACTAAAAAGAGAAAGGTGAAGTTTTCGTGTAAGATTTGCACAAATGACCACTTGACTCACCTATGCCCTCGGCTTGCGAAATCCCATAAGCTACTCACACAACAACAACCTTCTATGTTGACAAACCATTTTCCACAAGGGAAAAATATGACTCAAGCTTCTGCATCCACGAGCGCAGCTGGGGGCAGTTAGGGAATCCCCACGCCCCATAATAATGACATTGGGGCCGCAAACATCTATATGATGAAATCCAAAGTGAATTTATTGACCATGGATCATAACTATGGAACACCAAAATCTGTTGAGAAGAGAAAAGAAGCCTCCAAACCATTGAATCCTCTTCAAATTGAGAATATAGTGGGAGGAACAATGACTCGCATCCCTATAGGTGTGTTAAAAAAGGATTCTCACAACCCAAACATGAGGGTTTCTCAAAATTACTCCATCGTGGAGGATCTAACATAAACTCCTTGTGCAATGTCTGCTTTGGAGGTTCTCCAGCGTTTCCCCTCACAGAGAAAAGATCTGTTGTCTTCCTTGGGAGCGACCAAGCCCAGTAACTCAGGAATGATCATTTTTGATCTGGAAGACCATAAACCTCGTCTTCCTCACCATGTCACTTTTCAGATAGTAGTGGCATACACCATGAAATCGTTGACATAAAAGATTTTCCATATGGTGGTTGATGAGGGTGCCTCAACTTGTGTGATATCATTGGCATGTCGGAAGGCCATCGACCAACCTGAGTTGTCTCCGTCACCCACATTGCTTATTGCGTTTGACGGTCGATCGTTTAGAACACATGGTATAATTCCCTCTTTCCCCATGGAGTTGGAGGGAGAAACTGTGTGTGTCAAGGTAGAAGTAGTCAATGTGCCTCTCAACTACAATGTTTTGTTAGGGTGGAGTTGGACCAATGCCATGAATGCGGTTGTAGCAATTGTTTTTCAGGTCTTATGTTTTCCTCACGAAGGTCGGATTATAACCATTGACCAGTCGTCCTTTTCTTGTCCTTACCCTTCATCGGGGGAATCCGCGGTCTCGATGATTGATAACCCATAGCCAACCACTGTCAACTTAGGTGTCAGATTGTTTCCATATTTGATGAGAACTTTTGATTATCCACTGCCTTATAATGATGTTAGGTTTGTTTCGGCTGCCCCTGACTAGCCGAAGGATGCAATATTTTAGGTCACGTATTTTAAAATCAGTTACTTTGAAGACCCGTGGAATTTAACTTCCCCATTGGCTTCAATGGAAGGGGTAGGGAATCTTGGCATTGCCATGCCCTTATCCGCTGTCGAGGTTGCATACAGTATTATCCAGCAAGCCTCAACCAACCCTGATTCGACTCCCCCACAAGAGCTAGATCCTGTTCTCAAGCCTGTTTGGGCTCAAGACTCTCTCACCGCTCATGACCCTTTGGACTTAGTCTTTCCCTATGACAAGGCGATCTTGGAGGAAATGACTGGGCCAGACAGACCTTGGGATGACCTTCATCATAGATCTTACTTCTTACCCAAGCTCAGGAGAAGAGAGGTAGAGGATATTGTTACGACCATGAATGGAGATAGCCCTTGTCCTATTAACCCTCTAGCTACACACAAAATATATTCCAAGGCTAACATGGCAAGTATTGTTTAAAAGATTCCTATCAATATCTCCAAAACCCCTGGCATCATGGAAAATGTCTTCGTTGGAGCAGATTGCTCTCCCAAAGATATTCAAATATACATTGAATTGTTTAAAGAATTCTGTAAAGTTTTTTCCTGGTGTTATGAGGAGATGCCAGGAATTGATCCATGAATTGTTGAACACGAAATCAAAAATTATCTTGATTTCAAACCTGTCTAAGAGAAGCTTTGCCTGGTCAATCCTTGGAAAGCAACGGTGATAAATGTTGAAGTAGAGAAATTCCTCAAAGCTGGTTTCATCTACCTCACACAATTGACAAAATGGGTATCGAACCCCGTTCCTGTCAACAAGAAGCAAGGCATGATCCACGTATGTATGGAATTCAGTGACTTGAATAAAGCTTGCCTGAAAGACAATTTTCCAATCCCGTGTATTGACTAGATCATCAATGAATGTGTGGGTTGTGAGGTCTTTCAGGCTTTCATGGACAGTATTTTCAGGTACAATCAAATTCAGATCAAGCTCGAGGACCAACATAAAAGGAATTTTATTTGTCCTTGGGGTACATTCGCATATCAAAAAATTCCTTTTGGCTTGAAGAATGCTGGAGCTACTTTTCAACGGGCCATGCCATTTTCTTTTCACAAACTCAAACACATAGTCGAGGCGTACCTCAATGATCTGACAACACGTTCTCGCAAAAGATCTGATCATCCCTCCCATTTATGAATAATATTTGACAGGTGTTGCTACTATCAGATTCACTTGAATTTGACAGTTGAAGCATTGTATTTTTGACATATATTTTTCTTGATTTGGCCTCTCCCTGGAGCCAAAATTACTTTTATTCCTCAAATTCTTGCTATGAAAGCTTGATCATCGTATTTCTTTTGGGGTTTCTCTTTTGCACTGATCCTTGATTCTTCTTGTGCACAACAAGTCCAATGTTCTTCAAATGTAGGATACTCCTTCCTTGTGTTCATGCTTGCGGAAAATGCATCCCATGTCTTGGGAAGACCATTGAGTACTATGTTTCCCAATTACTTCTCTGAAATGATCTTTTCAATAGCTTGTAGTTGATCTCTTAACTGAGATATTCTCACAAATTATGATGTTATGCTGTCATCATTATTCATCTTCATGTCACAGAGCTCATTCTTTAGACTCATTACTTGTCCAATGTTTCTGACTGAGAAGAGGTTTGTTAGGGCATCGTACATATTCTTAGATGAATCAAGATGGGATATGTAGGGTATCAGGTGGAATTTTATATAATCCACTATGATACTCATGGCATTTATGTCATTGTCTTTGAACTTCTCCATAACTGCAACGTTCTGCGGTTCCTTTTCTTTTCCCTCTTCAAACTATGGTTCCACAATCTTTCCTTTCACGATATCCAACACTTTATTCTTGGAAAGGATGAGATCAATCCTTGTCTTCCATGCTCTGAAGTAAGAAGCCCCATCTAACTTATTTTCTGATTTCATAGAGTAAGTCATGGTTGCCTTGACTTGGTCAACCCTAGATTTGACCAAAAACTCAACCTTGACCTCTTAGCTTGCTGAGAGTACTAAGAGATGTGCTAGGCTAGGGCGCACTAGTCTATCCGAAAATTAATTCAATCCCTTCAATTAAGGTGCCTCAATGAGAGGATTAGGGTTTCTGCAACTGCATCTGCTAGTTACCCTAGCGACAGTGCTTTGGTAACTGCTCCTGCTAGAAACCCTAGCGATAGTTCTTCAACGAGCTTAGTATCCTTATGGCTATGCTCCCTTCTAGTGGTTAGACTAAATGACAGAGGTGTGGGCCCATAACCTGTTAGAATATAATGGATGTGCTCATTTAACCATAGATGATATCACTATTGTCACCCAACCATAGGCCAAAGCCACCCCTGAGCACCTTAACCTTGAAAAATAATCATTCTGGAAGCAAACCCTAGGCTATATAGCCAAAAAATATAGCGCACCTCTCTCTCCAAGGATAGCGCACCAAATATGAGTAACAAGAGCTGATCAGAGATTCCAAACCATAACCAAGAGAGAGTCTAGGCCAAAATCGAAATCTGCTAGCTGCAGCAGCTGCAACGACAACTCTCCTCCAAACTTGCGCACAAATTGGCCAACTGTAGTGCGCACAAGTGTTGCTTCTGCAGTTCTGAGAATGCCTTCCAGAATGAAGACTGACCTCATGTATTTATACTAAAACTAGCAAACTGCCTGGGCCAACTTCTCATTCTGGGTGCCTATTTACTTAGTATGTAATATTTCCTTTAGTCGACTTCTTCTCTTGGAGGCTAATAACCTAATACAAATTATCCTCTTGAGCCGACTTATCTTCTAGGGTTATTAGCCAACTAATTTAGGGTTTCTTCTTTCTTCCCATAATATTCTATTCTTGTTAGGTTTACACGTGGAGGTAAATACCTCCTGCAGCTACCATAATATCAACACTCCATCCTAGCTAGAGAGGTATTTGAAAGTAATGGTCTTGAGCACAAACATACCATTTACCCGGTAGCATCAACATAGTCGTATAGACTATCTCATGACTAGATCATGAGCACCATCATCACTATCAGTGTCATTAGTTGCATCATCTCTTGAAACCATACTCCATCTGAGTAATTAGACATGATGCTAGATAAGTCACTCACTCCACAAAGTGACACAAGAGCCATTCTTCTAATCCAGACATATGTCTTAGAAGAATAAATGTTTTGAACAATTTTCTGTCTGGGAAATCTCTATCCATTTATCATCCATCTAGTCGATAATATTTCCAACACTACTGATAGTCTTCAAGGCGATCAGAACAATGTCATTCAATATAACACAACTGTGTCTATCCGTAGTAGCACACAACTACAATCCAATGGTACACTGCCACACCAAGTAGCACACAGATACTTGATCAGTGACATATAGTCACAATCAGTGGAACACATCCACTACACTAATATACATCTACTGTCTGGACACATACAGTCTCCATCGTATCATCAACCTGCACATAAAACATTGTTACGATATATAAACTGAATCATTTGAGCCATTCTTCCACTCACATCTGTGAGATCTGGAAGAGCATCTGACCTAATAAAGTAAAAAATCAACGATGAGTTATCTGGACTATTCTTCTCAAGCAAGGAAGAATAACTGTTCCGATTTCTGAGCCTGGACCATTCACCTATCTGGGCCATTCCTCCTACACTAAACAAAGTGAAACCTGGAGAGAATGAATCTACCCGAGGGAATGCCTGTCCCTGATTGCTGAACCTAGACCATTTGCCTATCTAGGCCATTCCTCCGACACTAAACAAAGTGCAACCTAGAGAGAATGAATCTGCCCTAGGGAATGACTGTCCGGACCATTTCCTAAGTAAATGAATGTCCTGCACCAACCTCCAAAACAAACCATTCTTTGAAACTACTCACAACTGTGAGCTTCGAAATAATGATTGTTCGACGAGGAAGGCTAGTCTTCTTGACCACTACTAAGAGAGACTGTCAAGAAGAGAGACTGTCCTAGACCATTCCCTATGTTAACCATAAGGGGAATCACTGTTTATGGTACATCAACAATCCATTGAACCATTTTCATTACGAAAAATGACCATTCGATCTGGACCATTTTCCGAACTGGAAAATGCTTGTCCGTTAGAAATCTCAAACCATTTTCCGAACTGAAAAGGAACTGCTCATCTTGGACCATTTTTTGAACTTAAAAATGTCTGTCCATAAATCAATAAAACAACAGTTCTCCCTCCCAACCTGGGAGTCATATATTCCTTTTTCAATAAGGAAGTCGTCTCCATGAGCTCCATCTTGAGTACACAAACTCTTTCATCTTGAACAGAGGCTTTACCAAAATGTCTGCTTATCTACTCATCTGTGAAGATATATATTGGAGAACCACTTCTTCTTTCTGGACTTTGTTAGAACTCTATAATTTTCCCAAGGCTATGGAGCCAGTCATAGAGGTAACATCAAAACCACTTCGAGTAGAGGATCTATCCCTCCAAGACTCATAGAGGGATTTCTCTGTCTGATATAGATTTATTTGAGTATGGATCTTAGGCTAGCTATGCAGAATAGGATATGTTTTTTAGTTGGGTAGGTGCAGAGAAGAGGAACCATGGGCAATGGAGTCGCAATCTGATATTTAATCAAAAGCAAATTCTACAGACAACCTTACAGGGCAAGGTAGGAAAATCACTAGATTCTTCATAGACTTGAGGTATGGCAGAGGAGCAAAGTGTTAAGAAGTTGAATTAAAGATAGAGCAGTGAAGAATTCTGCGTTTAACTTTCAGCGGAAAACATTGACATTGCTTTAAACTGGGAACAAAGTGATTTTACACAAATCCTGATCTTAAATCTATTTAAAACAATAGAGAAGAGAAACATATATGAAAACAAAGGAAAATACAATCACAGTGAGAAAAACTTCACCAATGGCTTTGACACAAGAATCCTGTAACCACTGTGACTGTATTATTGAATTGATGAAAATATAGAAAGCTCAGTGTGCTGTTTTACAAAAACCAAATCATGGTCCCCTCACTGATCAACCCCCTCACATTTGACTCATTACAATATATAAAAAAGACTCTCCCCAGGCTCAGGGGGTCGAATTCAACCACCTTGGCCAACAATAGCAACAAATCCCCAAAAATTTGGAACTGCAAATTTGGCCAAATCTGCTGAAAATAGGGGTATGCTCAGACATTTGTTTCTCCCAATCGGTGACACCTATGAAAAAAATGTAGGAGTTTATTCTATATGAGAATGTTATGGACAAAAACCTCCTTCGGTTTCTCCAATTTCGTCTCTGGCTCTCCCAAACAGCTCCCGCAAAATTAGGACTAAAACAGAAAGAACCAAAAATCCAAAAAATGAGGCTGAAAGATAGCTTCAATTCTCCTAGATGGTGGAACCTGTGAAAAATATGGAAGAGTTTTTTGTTCTTCAGCCCGTTCTGAACAAAAACCTCTCTCGGTTTTTGAAAATTCGTTTCCATTTTCTCGGAATCTACTTTGGAAGTCGAAGTGTCAAACTGGTAAAAAACGAGTGGTTTTGAGAAATTGGAGGAGGGTGGTTTGGAAGAGATAAGTGGTATATTGGACCCCCCCAAGGTGGTAAGTGGTATTGGGAGGGGGGGGGGGGTCCAATTTCACTAGGAGGTGACAAGTGTCCCTCCCAATACCACTTATCGGACCCCCCCCCTCGTTAAAGCTCGAAAAGAAGGGGGGGTCTGACTTAATGCATGAGCGTTGATTTGTTTGCTTTGGGATATGTGTATAAGGTGCACATTATGTTTTTATTTTATTTGTTTTTGACTTATTTGTTTTATTTATTACGTTTTAAATTTTTGTTTTATTACGTTTTAATTTTGTTTTATTTTTAATTTATTATTTGTTTTATTAATGTTTTGCCCCTATTCATTTTATTTGTTTATTACTCATTTCTAATTTTGTTTTATTATTGTTTAAGTTATTATATGTATTATATTTTTGTTTTAACTATATAGTTTAGTTTTTATTTATGATTTATTTTATTTTTATGTTTTTTTTTTTAATTTTTGTATTATGTTTATTATATTTCGTTTTTAATTTGTTATATGTTTTTTATTAAATGATTTTATATTAATTAATGTTTAATGTTGTTTTATTTTAATGTTTAACACTAACCTAATTATTAATTTAAACAACTAACATAGCTACTGATTATTAATTAATTAATAACAAGACTAACCTAGCTTATTAGTCTAAGTACACTAATTCAATTAATATTAACCTAATTATTCGTTTATTATCCTAAGTTTGTTTATTCGTGCAGGGAGAAGTGGTGGGAGAGATGTGGCCAAGGGGATAAAAGGACAAGGCGCAGAGGTGGATGAAGGATGTAGCAGGTGACTAAGGATCGAGCAGGGTGATGGAGGATCGAGTGAAATGGATGGAGGGGGAAATGAAAACAACCAAGAGACCAACAAGCCAGGAACTTCATCATGATACCCACAAATGATATCTGAATCATTAGATCTTCTATAATTAGAGGACCCTAACAGACTTCATCACGAAGAATGTAATGCTTGATTTCAATGTACTTTGTTCTTTCTAGAACACTGGTTTTCTGAAGGCTTCATATAACTCTGATCATCATAGTTGAATTCAACTCTTTTGTTTCCTGCTAGCTCATAACATCGTGGCAAGGGTCAAACTTGGAACATATCCAAGCGGTACTTCTTTTGTCATCATGAGAGCTTTGTCATGGATTGGAAATCCATCATCCTTGATTTCTGAGTAACCATTATGATACAATATCTTTGTTATAGAAGGATTTTCACCACGCTTCTGCTGTGCATTGGAGGCTCCGCACCAAGTTCTTTGAATCCATACAAAACCTTCTTCCATCTGCATACAAGAGTCTCTTCCTGGTATACCTCAAAGCCTTGAGGTTGTCCTACATATGTTTTTTGTTCAATTATTCTGGAGAATAGTCTTTGCATTCATCTGATGTAAACTCCAACCCATGGATATTGCGAATGATATAATGGATCATGTAGAGGTATGTCTGGTTTACCAGAACACGAAATCATCATAGTCTTCTCCCTCCATCTGGGAGAAACCTCTAGTTCTGGATCTCGTAATGCTTACATTCATAAGTCTTCCATACACCATTCTTCATCACAACTTGCATTTCCTTTGCATGATTTCTTTTAGTGAGTTCAGGTCAGACTGGTAGTCTTGTGATTCTTGATACAATGACTGGTTGTTCTGTCTTTTCTTTCTCTTTTGGAATCTTCATGTTCTTATTTAGCTCTTAGGTCCATGGAGTTTTCTATAGATTCCATGCCCTGAAGATTCCAAATTCTTTATTTCATCATAGGATCATGGATGTGGATGGAAAATTAGGGATACTTTAAGGCTTCTTTTCGAAGAAGACTTCTTCTAAGGTCACACTGGACACGTGATTATTTTTCATGGTTGCTTCCATGGATAGATACTTCATCATCTTCAATGGATCATATAATTTAGGATTAGCTCCCTCCTAATCCTTGCTTCATGCATGAATGCATGCTCTTATTTTGGAAATATATAATCTAATCTCTCCATCTAGGAGAGTCCACGCTTCCGTCTGCATCCTTATTACCTTCTGCAAACTGTCACAAATATTTTTCCAATTTCCTCTTGATTGCTGACTTCTTTATGTCTTTATTTCTTCTAGGTTTCTTCATGATTGATTCTGATTTCGGCTTGTCTTGCAGCTATTACTTATGTAGTATCTTCTACAGGAATTGTTACCCGGGGTTGTTGATGTACTTCATCCTTTCATGTGTATTGTCCAACTTGTAGTCATAGTGATAACAATCCTTATCTTATTGTTCTTCCATAGGTATAGTTTCTCTTGGAACATATTATCTTCTAGGAAATAGATATGCAAGATATGTACATAAAACATGGTATGTACAAGAACTATGAGGAGTATTGTTACCTTGTCTTAGAAGAAGAAGTCTGTTTCATCTTGCTTATTCTTCTTTGAAGGATTGTTTTCTTCGACAACTGATGCTTCATGTGTCTCCTTCCTTTTCTTTAGCTCAGGACAATGATTCTTGTAGTGACCATATTTTTGACAGTTGAAGAATTTTGTTTTTGACATATCTTTCTCTTAATTTGGCTTCTTCCTGGAGCCAAACTTCCTTTTATTCCTGAAATTCTTGCTGTGAAAGATTGATCATCGTATTTCTTTTGGGGTTTCTATTTTGCACTGATCCTTGATTCTTCTTGTGCACAACAAGTCCAAAGTTCTTCAAATGTAGGATACTCCTTCCTTGTGTTCATGCTTGAGGCAAATGCATCCCATGTCTTGGGAAGACCATTGAGTAGCATGTTTACCAATTCCTTCTCTAAAATGATCTCTTCAATAGCTTGTAGTTGATCTCTTAACGGAGATATTCTCACAAAGTATGACGTTATGCTGTCATCATCATTCATCTTCATGTCACAGAGCTCATTTTTAAGACTCATTACTTGTCCAATGTTTGTGGCTGAGAAGAGGTTTGTTAGGGCATCGTACATCTTCTTAGATAAATCAAGATGGAAGATGTAGGGTATCAGGTGGTCTTTTATAAAATCCACTATGATACTCATGGCATTGATGTCATTGTATTTGAACTTCTCCATAGTTCCTTTTCTTTTCCTTCTTCAAACTCTGGTTCCACAATCTTTCCTTTCACGATATCCAACACTTTGTTCTTGGCAAGGATGAGATCAATCCTTTTCTTCCATGATCTGAAGTTAGAAGCCCCATCTAACTTGTTTTCTGACTTCATAGAGTAAGTCATGGTTGCCTTGACTTGGTCAACCCTAGATTTGACCAAAACCTCAACCTTGACATCTTAGCTTGCTGAGAGTACCAGGAGATGCTCTAGGCTAGGGCACACTAGTCTATCTGAAAATTAGGTCAATCCCTTCAATTAAGGTGCCTCAACGAGAGGATTAGGGTTTCTACAACTGCATCTGCTAATAACCCTAGCGGCAGTGCTTTAGTAACTGCTCCTGCTAGAAACCCTAGTGAAAGTTCTTCAACGAGCTTAGTATCTTTATGGATATGCTCCCTTCTAGTGGTTAGAGTGAATGAAGGAGGTGTGTGCCCATAACCTGTTAGAATATAATGGATGTGATCATTTAACAATAGACAATATCACTATTGTCACCCAACCATAGGTCGAAGCCACCCCCGAGCACCTTAACCTTGATAGAGAATTATTTTGGAAGCAAAACCTAGGCTAGCACCTCTCTCTCCAAGGATAGCACACCAAATAGGAGTAACAAGAGCTGATCAAAGATTCCAAAACATAACCAAGAGAGAGTCTAGTCCAAAACCAAAATCTGCTAGATTCAGCAGCTGCAACGACAACTCTCCTCCAAACTTGCGCACAAACTGGCCAACTGCAGTGCGCACAAGTGCTCCTTCTGCAGTTCTGAGAATGCCTACCAAAATGAAGACTGGCCTCCTGTATTTATACTAAAACTGGCAAAATTCCTGGGCCAACTTCTCATTCTAGGTGCCTATTTACTTAGTATATAATATTTTCTTTAGCCGACTTCTTCTCTTGGAGGCTAATAACCTAATACAAATTACCCTCTTGAGCCGACTTATCTTCTAAGGTTATTAGCCAACTAGTTTAGGGTTTCTTCTTGCTTCCTGGAATATTCTATTCTCGTCAGGTTTACACATGGAGGTAAATTCCTCCCGTAACTACCATAATATCAACAGTGGCAAGCTCATGGTACCTCCAGAGTTCGGGACTTCGAGAGGCCTCGTGCGTAGACAACAAAGATACGTTCAAAGCCGAAGCACTAAACATTGAATTCCCTGCTAACTTGTGTGTCAGATGAGGGTTGGTCCAGTCGTTGGATTTGTTGATGGATGGACCTTTCCCATAGAAGGTAGGAACCTAGAGATGATATGAACGAGATGAAGCCATGTGGGCAACACGTGGCCCTCAACCAATGAATGCCCGAAGAATTTTGGGAAGCCGTGAGATATAAACCAAGGGTCGATTTAGAGCCTAGTAGTAGTCATTAGAAAGCTACGGGTAAATAGAAGACAATGAATCATCTCAGGGAGATTATTCGAGAGGAGTTAGTTAAGGAAAAACAAATTTATGATGCCCCACCCCCTTAAAAGGGTATTTAGGGGTCGGGTGTGTTACACGGTAAGTTTATTTGCATTCACTAGTGAATTCATCAATACCCCCTTATTAGTTGATTCTTTCAAGTGTTCCACCTCAACACTTTTATTTGCACATGTTAGCATGCACCAAGTACCTTGGTACCCATTTTCATTATACATAACTACCTTATGTCCCGCAATGATATATATCAATGACTAGTGACCATGTGGTTTCTTTGATGTTTGACTTTGTCACATCTATTCATATGACATATATTCATACAATATGGATTATATTAGTTAAATACCTTAAGCTTCAATGCCATCCCTATTTAGTGATATGATTTGAGTTTTACAATACAACACTTTATATTGCATTGGTACTATTGAGGATCACATTGCTTACACTTCATCTAGTCTAAACTTTCCTTTGAGTGCACACTTAGTATTTGTTTATGGCCATGATCTCATATTTTGCATGGATCCATTGTGTATTTATTTGTGGCCACGATTCTATAGTTTATATATCTCAAGGATCTATAATGTACTTGATTTGAAAACCATGCAAGTATTTTCCACTTGAACATGGGTATGCCTACCTCGAGGAAGAGATTTTAATGATACCTTGTCTTGTGTTTGTAGGTGATTCTCTAATCCCAGGACTATCAAAATTTCCCTCCATTATTTGAAAACTCATCTCTGATATTGATAATGTATTTTGGCCATCAATTTCTTTTTTAACCTCTCACATTAGTGTTATAACCCTAAATTGCACCATACATGCTTACCTGGCATCAGACCATCTCATTTGACTTCTTTGCCAAACCACTACTGAATAGCTTCTTAAAAAACACTCTTTTTGAAGGCATACGTGCCCTACTCCACTACTACACGTGTGTGTACGCTGGCTGACCCACTACAGCCCGCGTATACCTAAAAAGAACGAAAAATGGAAAGTTGCAGATGAAACACACAGTTTTGGGTAAGTTAACTAAACCGAATAACCTCCCATAGTCGGTCACTCGACCAAATACCTATCCCTTTCTAGCCTATAAAATAAGGGGTAGGGGTCGCATTTGGAAGAGGGAAAATCATAACAAAGAAACTATACCCGATTTAGTATTCCCCTTGCCCCAACCTTTTGCAACTATTGTGTGAAGAGAAGCGTATATAGAAGCAGTTGGAGCACAATTGAAGAGGAGCCCAGGACCAGATTCGAGGAGCAGTGGCCCATCTCACCATTGTAAGGTTACTTTTGTGAGATTAATAAAAGAAGTACTTTTCCTGTCCCGCCATATGAGATTGTCAATATTTAAATTTGATTATATTTTGATAGAATCTCTAAGCCATTAGTTTATAGGTTATATGCATGCAGAGTTCTTTGTTTGTATTTTATGAATTCAGGTCAACATTGGGAGGAGAGCTGCAGTCAAGGAGCGACCAAGCGTTAAAGGGATCGACATCAAACACGAAAACTAAGGTACAATAACCAGATCTCTTTAGCCTTGTATTTGCATATGAGTAATGGGAGTTATGCTTGGGATGTTGGTAAAAAGTAGGAGACTTTAGGTCATTTCTGCATGCATGATAAAACCCTTAATGCTAGTCCGTAGGAGGGATTTCCCACCCACAACAGAATTGGCGACCATACTGGGGAATCTCTAGGGTTTTCTGGGGATACTTTTTGGGTATTTTAGAATTGGTTTATTACCTTTTTTCTGAGTTTTTTGCAAGAGTCCGAGCTTGTAGGGATTCTGGTTTTCCATACCAGTACTCCCTGCATGATTGTTTGAGTGTTTGATTTTCATTCCGGGAATTTACAAAGGTATACGTGGCCTGCAAAAGCCCTGCCCACATATACACGCGCCCTACCTTTAGACAACCCACGTATATCCGCTAGGTTGCTGAAGTGTCAGTTGCGTGCTTAAGTCCATAATTTTTTTTTTAGAGGCTATCATCCTCTTTCCCTATCAGGAGTGATCCTTCTCAGGGATTTCCTGAATTTGGTCATAGTCTCTGTGTTGCAGTCTATAGCATAGGAATAACCTCAGATTATCTTTGTTTGATCAAAAGTTTCCTTGCATTCTCTTTTCCAAAGTTATTTTCTCTGCCTCTGAGGGACGCTGGTTTTCAGTACCAGTGCTCCCTGCCTGTGCTGGATTGCGTTTTTTTTTTCACTTTTTTGAGCATTTACAGAGCTATACGTGCCCTGCAGTAGTTTTGCACACATGCATACACACTCTGCCTTTGAACAACACATGTATATACGCTAGCTGCTGTGGTTAAAGTCGCGTATCTGTGTTGGGGAGATCTTTTGACAGAGAGAGGCAGTCATCCTCTTACCTGTCAGAAGCCAGTCTTTTCAGGGGTCTTTTTGGTCTCTGCTCTGGTCTCTGTGATCATAGTTGGTAGCCTAGGTTTGACCATAGCATAGTTTTCTTTTCATCAAACATATTTCTTGAATTTTCTGTAGTAGAGTCTTAGAAAAATCTGTGAGTCGTTTTAAGATCAACCCTTTTTGAGTTTTTGGTCAAGTGACTCCCTGCGATCCGCAGTAGGGCCATAAGTGATTTTTGGTTTCTGTTTTGTCTTCACTTTATCATTTTTGCTTGATTTAGAAGAAAGAAAAGGAATCCATTTTTCAATTCTAGTATTTTGAAGCCTGATGAAATTTTTTACTTCTTGGTTTGGTTAAAAAGTTGTTTGTTTGCATTAATCAATAGGAAAAAGATTGTTTTCATAAGTTCTTGGTTGATTGACTTAGGACAATAAGTAGCTCGTAGTCGAGTGAAAGATTGTTTGATTTTTTAGTTAAAAGATCTTAGAAAGAAAAAGTTTGAAAAGTTGGTATAAAAAAAAGAAAAAAAAAAGAGAAAACCTGAATTTGTCAAGAAGAAGTTATTTTGTTTCCAGCTTGCTTTTTATCTTCTCTTTCATCTCTCAAAACATCACTAGTTTCACTTTCATAACCTTTGACTTAAGACAAGCCTAAAAAATTAACAATTAATTAAAATCAACTAGACTTTATGTTTTGTAGGGTACATCAACTAGTCTAGGCTAAAGCCTTGATTTAGGATTGGAGAGGAAACTCTTCAAGGCTGAAAAAAAAAACATAAGAGTCTGTGCTAGGGAGTGTAAAAAGTCCAGTATCGCAAAAGTTGTCCGGGACCCCCCTCTAACACAGGGGATAAACATGAGGTCGCGTAAGGAAAGGTAGTGGAGATAACCCCTCCAAAGCCGGACCAAACGTAGTGGGGAACTCATATAGAGGGCTTGTCTTGGGATTCCGTTGATTGCATTTGCCACAGAGCTTCATGGGTCTCGAATCCATTCGAGGTCCTCAGTCATCTTCCGGAACACTTGATTTTGATACCCTTGATAGGCTTTGGGCTTGATACCTTGCTCATTGCGGTCCACCCGACTGTCGATTGTACCCGCCTGGTGACTGTTTGCGCGCTGGCAACCTAGTTGCCTATCTTTCTAGTGACTTACACAGGTGACTGGGGGGGTATACTGCGGTACCTAGGACAGACATCAGGCCACGCTTTGCATAGTATACCCAGAGGGTGCTTCCGTATTTGAGTTTCACTTGCACCGGTAAGTTTCTCTAGTGTTTGTTTTTGTGACTGTTCTTCCAACTAGTTAGTGACTGCTTGTTTTATCTCATAGGTACTTTTTTAGTGTGTGTTGGTTTTCAAATGATTATATATTTCTCTAGTGTGTCTTTGATATTATCACACAGTAGAGGATCAGGAGTTCTGTCAGTTGCGAAGGCTTCTGGGCCTGCCACCGGTAGACCTCGAACCCCCCCCCTCCCCCCCGCCACCACTAAGATGAAGATTAGACCAGCAAGGGTCTTTTGATACAATCGGGTTACAGGAAACTGTGCCCAACCCATCTTTGAGAGAAGAACTTTTGATTCTAGAGGAACCAATCATTTCTGACCTCGGAGCAGAGGCTCTTGGTCCTTACAACCCTCCCATCACTGATCTATTAGCGCCCATCATCATAGAGGTTCTACCTTACGAGCATCCGGTAGGGTATCCAACAACATTGGAAGCACACACTGCCACTTCTTTAGGGAATACTGATATTTCCTTCACGACTATCACTACTGGGGGTGTTCCACCTCCTAACCAACCATCGTTGGTCCAGGCCACCATGGCCTTGACTGCTTCTACCTCAGGCAGCGGCCTGATTCCATCTATGGTGGCGATCACTGCTCCGTTTCCTCAAAGCATGACAGGCTCTCCTTTCTCATAGGGATTCCTGGCTTCGGTACGAGTACTGTACTTTCCTCCTCCACTTTACAAACTTTGGGTCTGGGGGCAGGGAGTTCTAATGCTCCTCTGCAAGGATCTATTGGGGGCACTTCCGCTCCCTTTATCGCTTTCCCTTACGGCGGGGGTCAGATACCCCCTTCGTCCCCCTCGCTTAGCAGTGTTCCTCAACACTTCGCCAGGCCTAATATAAACTTGTTTGGAGCAGGTAGTCAAGCACTCCCTCCTTATAATATGCCGGTTGGTTCAAAACCTTTCTCTTTGTTCGACACATTTGGTAACAACGCTTTCTCGTCAACTGTCGTTTCGGCCAGGGGCAACCCCGGTTATGGACAACCACATCCTGTACAGGGTACTATTCCTACACATGGGGCTCACTTAGGAATTCCTTCCTTATAAGGATCTTGGAATCCATGGCAGGGACCAGTCCCCTTGTCAGGGATGCCGATCGGGGGTAACCCTTTCCATACCCAGTGGAACCCTGGGCAAGGCCTAATGCCTATGCCCATTAAATCGACAGGGGGCAACCCCTCCCAAAATCCTTGGAATACGACACAAGCTCAGCCCTTTATGTATTATTACGGGAATCAACAGATGATGTTTCAAGAAGTGCCTAATCCGTACACTGATCATGGTCATGGTTATTACCAGAGACCTGTACAACAACCTAACTTTTCCTGGCAACCTGGTGTTAATCAAACCCCAGGCTCCTTTTTCCCCGGCTACAATACACAACCCAAACTACCGTTTCTGGCAACCTTGCACTTTCCGGATTTGACAAGGCTCTTAAATGACCCCATCTATCATGATTCGAGTTGGCCTCCTATGCTGACCAAGTTGCCTTCGGACATTCCAAAGTTTGAGGCCAAGCCTAACAAAGATCCTAGTGATCACGTGAATACCTTCCACTTATGGTGCTCATCCAACTCATTAAGAGACGACTCCGTTCAATTGCGATTGTTTCAACGCACTCTCATAGGGAGTGCTGCGAAATGGTACATTGAGCTCAATTGCTCACGATACTCTTCCTTTGACGAATTGGCAATGGATTTCCTCAACCATTTCCAATTACTTGTGAGATACAACGCCGACACCAAATTGCTGGCCAATTTTGAGCAGACAAAAGTGGACCATATCTCGGATCATATTCGAGAATGGAGATGCCGGAAGAGTTTGATCAAAGTGCCAGTCCCACCAGCATTCCGACTAGAGTGGTTCCTTAAGTCTTTGGTACCCCAATTATCTAAAGACATCGCAACATCCAGAGTGTTTTTCGAGGAAGACGCGATAATGAGAGCGCATCAACTAGAGCTAATTTACTCTAAATCTGGTTTACTCTACGAGATTTTTCCAGATGCACCGAGGTCAATCCTTAACAAAACTAGGCAAAGGTCTGGACCACATGATGATGGCATTATTGGTTCATCACAAACCAAGCCTGCTGATCCATTTTCAAATCAATTGCAACAATTGTCGATACAACAGAAATCGGCTAGCCAAACCACTGGTTCGACTGCTCCCCCTACCCAAAATTTGGATGTACACAATGTGAAAATGACAAACCCAAAGGCCACCCAACAACCTGATGGAAAGAAGAAACAACAGAAAAAGGGTAAGGGGGATAAGAAACCCACCGATAATGCTGGCAGGGGCGACACTGAAAAGAAGAAGTCAAAGTATCCTTGTAATCTTTGTAAGGAAGACCACCCGACTCATCAGTGCCCTTGGCTTGAAGAGGCCCAAAAGTTATTGGCACAACAACAACCTGTCGTGTTAAGGAACCTGTTTCCACACGGGGAAAATCTAACTCAAGCCTCCTCGAGTGTGGAAGGGGGCAGTTAAGGACCTCCTCTGTCTTCAAGTAATCCTTCGTCCACAAATGTCTATATGATGAAAGGTGATGCTTATATAATGACTAGAGCACATGATTACAGAAAGCCAGGCACCTCTGAGAAAGGTAAAGAAGATGAAAACCCACCTCTTCCTCTTCAGATTGAGAATACGTTGGGCAAAACAACAACACACATCCCCAAAGGTGCATTCAATAAAGCTTCTTACAACCCAAACGCAAGGGCTGCCTAGAACTACTATGTGGTGGAAGATTTATCACAAACCCCTTGCGTGATGTCTGCTTTGGAAGTCCTCCAGAGTTGCCCTTCCTAGAGAAAGGCCCTGTTAGCTGCCTTAGGCTCTGTCGATACTGATAATCCAGGAACAATAATGCTTGATACCTCTGACTTAAAACCTCATCTTCCTTACCACGTCGCTTTTCAGATAGTAGTGGCTTACACCATGAAAATGTTTACCCGAAATATTTTCCGTACAGTGGTGGATGAGGGTGCATTGACATGCGTGATGTCTTTGGCATGTTGGAAGGCCATCGACCAACCTGTTTTGTCTCCATCACCTACTCTACTTACAACTTTTGACAGTCGTTCTTTCCGACCACATGGGATCATCCCCTCTTTCCCCATGTAGTTAGGGGAAAAAACTGTGCATGCCAAATTTGAAGTGGTCGATGCGTCCCTCGACTACAATATTTTTTTAGGCAGGAGTTGGACCTATGCTATGCAAGCAGTGGTCGCGACACTGTTTTGGGTCTTGTTGTTTCCTCATGAGGGCCAGATTGTGAGCATTGATTAGTTATCCTTCTCCCGTCCTGACCCTTCATCGGGAGTCTCCATGGTCCTGATGATTGATAGCCCCTAGCCTGACATCGTCAATGTAGGGGTTGGTTTGTGCCCATCATTGATGGGAACTTTCAATTACCCACCTCCGACCGACAATGTCCATTACATAACGACTGTCCCCGACCAGCGTCGGGCTGAAAATTTTCAAATCTCGTCGTTTTGCACGACGTACTTTCACGATCCATGGACCCTTCCTTCCCCATCTACTACGATGAAAGGGACATAGCACCATGGCATGGCCATGCCTTTGTCCGCGACAGAAGTTGCATACTCAATCATTCAACAAGCTTCTGCCAACCCTGATCCGACTCCAGCACAAGAGTTAGATCCGGTGCTTGAGCCTATTTGGGCTCAAGGTTCCCTTGTTGATACAGATTCTTTAGACTTAGTCTTGCTTTCAGACCAAGCGATTATTGAGGCAATGACTAGTCCGAACATAGCCTGGGATGATCTTCATCATAGATCTTACTTCCTCCCCGAGTTAAGACGAATTGAAGTAGGAGAATTCACTTTGACCATGAATGGAGATAAATATTGTCCTATCAATCCTTTGGAAACACACGTAGTTTACACTGAAGGAAATATGACAAAAATAGCCAAAACAATACCTATTGACATCTACAGAACCCCTGGTGTCATGGAGAATATATTCGTCAGAGCAGATTTCTCCCCCGAGGAGATTCAAATCTACACAGATTTATTTAAAGAATTATGCGACGTGTTTGCCTGGTCTTACGAGGAAATGCCAGGCATAGACCTAAGAATTGTTGAACATGAAATCACAACTTATCCTGATGTCAAGTCCGCCTGGCAAAAGCTTTGTCTGGTCAATCCTAGGAAAGCAACATCTATCAAGGTTGAAGTAGAGAAACTACTTAAAGATGGTTTCATCTACCTCATCCAATTGACTCAATGGGTGTCGAATCCTATGCCAGTCAATAAAAAACATGGTACAATTCGCATATGCACGGACTTCCGTGATCTGAACAAGGCCTGCCCCAAAGATAATTTCCCCATGCCATTTATTGACCAGATAGTTAATGAATGCGCACGATGCGAGGCCTTTTCGTTCATGGATGGTTTTTCGGGATACAATCAGATACAAATCAAACTCGAAGACCAACACAAAACTGCTTTCATCTGTCCATGGGGTACATTTGCTTATCGTAAGATGCCTTTTGGTCCGAAAAATGCTGGAGATACGTTTCAACGGGCCATGTCTTTTGCTTTCCACGACCTCAAACACATAGTTGAGGCTTATCTCGATGATTTAGCGTGATGATCTCGTAAGAGAGATGATCATACAAAACACCTCCGACTTATCCTTGAACTATGTAACTACTACCGAATCTGTTTGAATCCAAACAAGTGTAGTTTTTGCGTCGCATCAAGTCGTCTGCTAGGTTTCATCATTTCAACAACATGGATTATGGTCGATCCTCTCAAGGTTGAGGCAATAGTTCAATTGCCTCCCCTGTGCACCATACCTTAGCTTTAGAGTCTACAAGTAAAAGTGAATTTTCTATGACGTTTCATCGCAAACTATGCCGAGATCACAAAGGGTTTTATGCGTTTATTGAAGAAGGACGTTCCTTTTCATTGGGACGAAGCTGCTCAATGCCCTTTCGCAACATTGAAAAGTTCCCTCATATCAACCCCTCTAGTTCGACCACCCAATTATAATAAATATTTCCTATTATACTTGGCCGTTGCAGAGTCAACCATCGGTATGGTCTTAGTTCAGGAGGACGATTTACTCTCAGAATACATGATTTATTACTTGAGCCGAGGCCTAGTTGGACTGGAACTCAATTATTCCCATATCGAAAAACTTGCGTTGGCAGCAGTTCATGCTATCCAACGGTTTTGTCATTATATTTTGTTTCGCAAGACCACCATCATTTCCGTCGTGAATCCATTTCAATACATATTGACACGATGAGTCATCGGTCGAAAAATTAGTATATGGATAGTTATCCTCCAGTAATTCGACTTGGAATTCATTTCGGCGAAATCCAAAAAGTTGATGGTCTTCGCGGAACTCATATCGGAAAATCCGGTCAAATCAGGTGATGTTATACCCAACAAATCGCCTATCAAAGGAGACATGTTTTTGATCGCATCTTCTAACCCCTGGTATGGAGATGTGCTTGTCTATCTCCAGACTTTGAAGTGTCCCACCTCTGCTTCTTGTGATGAGCGTCGTCGTATATGCCATTAGTCTAAGATTCTATGATCCAATTACTTCCAACCGACATTAATCAAAGATTGTGTTTAATCGGTCAAGAAGTGCCACCTGCATCAGATATTCTCTTGGAAGATGATGGCACACCCCGCTCCCATGTTTCCCGTTATTACCGTTGGTCCCTTCACTAAATGGGGGATTGATTACACTACATGCCACCCCCCTTTAGTAAGTGGGCACCGCTATATCATGATAGCAGTAGACTACTTCACCAAGTGGGTCGAAGCTATGCCAACATTCAAAGATGACAAGAGACAACAACTCTCTTTTTGTTCAACCAGATAATCGCAAGGTTCGACATCCCGAGAGAGATTTTCACTGACCATGGTAGTCACTTTCAGAACAAAATGATGACCGAGTTAACATCAAAGCTTGGGTTGAGGCAGGAAAATTCATCACCTTACTACCCCCAAGCGAATGATCAGGTGGAAGCTATAAATAAATCTCTTAAAACCATTCTACAACGTATGATCAATTTGGCCAAGTCAAATTGACATTTGATGTTATATTCGACATTATGGGCTTACTGAACATCTGTTAAGATTGCAACCGGTTTCTCACATTTTCAACTCGTTTACGGGCTGGAAGTAGTCTTGCCTATAGAATGCCAGATCCCATCGTTAAAGTTGGCAGTACAGTTATTGCCATATACTTCACCACTTGAAGAACAATTACTATACCTCGAACAACTCAATAAACAATGTCGTGATGCTGCCTTGTCTAACGAGGCTCACAAACAAAACTTCAAGTTTCAGTATGATCGGTCCGTTCTTCCTCAGATTTTCTCTGAAGGCGACCTTGTCCTGGTCTATGACCAAGATAAGGACCCCCTGGGGGCAGGCAAGTTCAAACCCATGTGGTTCGGACCTTTCATCGTGAAAGAAGTCGCTTCTCATCTGGTGGACTTTGAGGGAAATGTTTTGGCAGAGCCTAGAAATGGGCTCTACCTCAAGAAGTATTACTCATAGGTGGGTCACCTTGGGTGACTTTTTGTAATATATGTATAGTCTATGTACTATTACTTTTTGGGTTTTTGGTTTTATGGACATGTCGTTTTTGATGTCATCTTCTTCACTATGGTAGATGTCAAGTGAATCAGAGGTGTTCGTTGGATTTGCAGATGACCCTAGCCGACACACTCGAAGACTTGTCTCTACAACTTGGGTGATTTTCATGCCTCAGTGCCAGTTGCTATCTTCAGGAGGTATATGTTTAGGCGACACCACAAACAATGTCACTGAATGCAACTCAGTTATTGAGTTACTTCGTGATGCTTTGTCACTTGGTATCTCTCACGTCCAGGTCTATTTAGATGCTCAACTGGTTGTGTCTCAGTTAAATGGAGTATACCGTGTTCATGATCCTACTCTACACCGACGATTACTTAGGGTACGTCTCTTAGAATGAAGCTTTGATTATATTACATATTTTCATGTTCCTAGGAGATTAAATCAAGTTACAGATACTCTGGCTAATCAAATATTAGATTGGCATCTTGCACACATGTAAGAAAGACACACACATGAAGATGTAAATACAAGTAGATGTAATCCATAAGACATAAAAAGACATAAAAATCCATATATAATATCAAAAATATCAGAGTACATGAGTGGGCACAAGCGCCTAAAAAATATGTCCAGTAGAAAGTCACGGGGCTTATGCCCTCAAAAATATACAAGTAGTGCCCTCGACACGTAAGTTGTCCAGGCTAACTAAGGACAGGGCCTGTTGGTCCTATTATAATGATCAACGATGTTTTCCAAATGCCGAAAAATCTGGATCCACGTCCGTGGTGCCCCCACTACATGAGGCTGCATGGATGGTGGCATATCCTCGATCTTTGCCATGGGGACTGTGTGAGTAAGAGAGGTAAAGTTCCGCTCTACCCGTCTCAAAACTCTCTCAGCCTCACTGGCTGGAGGTCCCCCTGCTGCTGCTGGTATGCTGGCTGTGGCTGGTGCAGCCTATGGTCGAGGACATCGCCTAGTCCTTGTAAAACCCGTTGGACGCACCCGTCCCACATCTGCACACAACCAACACATATCTGTCAATTACTCTGGTATACAAAAAAATGATATATACAAAAAACGACATAAAAATTAATTTTTTTTGAAAAGAAAACTTACCTAGCTCTCCTCGTGCCACTCTGAGAGGTAAACCCATGTCTGGGTCCCTGGAAAAGTCAATTCCGACATAGGGATAGTCCTCTATTACCAGAATCTGCCGAGACCACCAATCAAAAAACTTGTCGTAGAAGGCCTCAATAGTCCTCCCTCCCCCTGTCACGGAAACAACGTCGCCCATCTGTTCACTGCTAGAGAGGAGGCTACATGCCCTCGAACAATCTCCCTCAGACTCAGACTAGGTACCCTCTCGAATAAGAAAGCCCAAAGGATAGTACCAAATCCAAAGTTTCTGTGCCTTTGCATCCGACACTCTTTCAACTGCCTTTTCATGCAGTCAAGTAATGTAGTACTCCAGTCAAAGATTTGTGCATTTAAGCACTGAACCGCACAATTCATGTGTGCCCTGGAAGCCTGGTGTAAAGCTGTGGATTTGGTAATCCGCCCAATGAGTAGAACTATCACTTTTAGTGATAGGTTGCTGATCTTATAAACCGACACCTGAGTACCCACCATGTCAGTACCTGCCTCACAATGGAGGTTAATCAACTTTGCTATGTTGTGAGGCCCAGAGGGAAACGTGCGAAGGTTTACTGGTTCCCCTCTCCTTGAGAGGCTAGTCAAAAGTATATATCTTTAGTCGTTGGAGTCAACGACTGTCCCTCAAGCATGAACGCCTCCACGTTCGGGTGCCAGTAATCAATCAAGGCATTCAACAGCCTAGTTTGTGCCCACATAAATGCACTATGGAAGAACTTAAACAAACCGCATTGAGCTAGAGAAGCTACCACATCAGGGTTATCTAAGACCTTAGCATCAAAGTCCTCATGCTCTCTCTCCCTCCAGTGAACATACATCCTGCAATTGACAAATTCAGGAGGGATTAACCCTTGTATTCTTTAAATTTTTTCCTATGAGGGAGGGTATACGTGGGATGTAATGTAGACAGTCGCATATGATCGTGTGCAGTATTTTCTCTGCACGTGGGCATATGTTGGCTGTCCTAAGACAACCCACGTATGTGTAGGGCCGACCATTTTAAAGGTCAACGCCCCCCCCCCMAAAAAAAAAAACCGAAATGCTTAAATAAAGAATGGAGATGCAAGGGAGGATACTATGTACTTACTTGGTCCAAGCGGAAGTTCGTTTCGTCCACTGAATCTCCCGGAATAAATTMTTTTCACAAAGGGGTATTTTTGGCTTTTAGTCAATTTCTCAATTTGCAATAGTGATAATGAGCTACCAGCTTCTATTTATAGACTTTTTGGCCACTTTTTGTCAATTTTTGGACCCTTTTGTCATTTTTTCTAACTTGAAAATCATTTAGTATGGTTCTGGAGTTTTCTATGGATTGTTACGATAATTGTTACTTTGGGTTTTGGGAAACTTTTTGGAGATTTGGGTATTTTTAAAAGGTCCTTTGGTAAAAAGTCGTTTTTTTCCAACCTATTGCATTTAAGTTAGGATTCCACCTCTACTTTCTGCATCTCGTTGTCTTTATCACTACGCCATAGGATCAATCCCACTGATTTGCGACACGGAACCATCATTGCTGCTTTAGAAGTGGCATAATTTAGTGGTAGAGCCTACCTTAACATGGATGCCCTAGGTAGATCTTGGTTGCATTTTTGGTGTCCATGCAATCACTAATGAACATAGGCTCGAGAGTCCTTATTAGTTTCTCCTTATTACGAGTTTGAGCCTCATTTTCATGATGCAATATCACTCTTGACCCCACCCTCGGGACTCCCATAACATAACCGGTCTTCTTTTATGCCCTTTTCAAACCCTCTAAAAATGAAAAGATTGTCGAGCGATCTTGTTGACCTTCACGGTCACTAAACTGAAATTTGAAGTCACGTCTGTCCGGCGGTATTTTACCCCTTTTTCGGTCCGGATGGTCAACTGTACGAACAAAGGTATACTCTCGGAGCTTTGGTTCCCTAGAAGAGTATTCTCAGGTATGATTTTAACCCTTTTTTGGGCCCGAGGGACTAAATTTACGAAAAAGGAACCCCTACGGAGTCCATAGTTAAGCTCTTTTTAGAATCCCTAAAATTGAAAATATCGTCGAGTGAGCTTATTCTTTCACACTCGTTAAATTGGTCCAGAAGAACATTCCTGACGAAGTCCATAGTTAATCTTTTTCCAGACTCCTTAAAAATGAAAAAATCGTCGAGTGATCTCGTCTTTCTCACACTCGTTAAAACGGTTTTGAATAGATGTCTGGTCAGTGCTAGTTTACCCCTTTTTCGAGCCAACTAGACTATCTTCGAAAAAGGTACCCTAGCGAAGTCTCCTTTTACGTTTTTTCAGACTCTTTAAATATGAAAAACTGCTGAGCTTACCTTCTCCGGGCTCGTTAAAATTACATCGAAGGACGTTACCATTATGTGTCTTATTAATTGCGTTTGCATGCTTGCGTCTTTGGCCTAATTCCAGCTCCATGTTGCTCTCAACTAAACCATCTGAAGCATGCCTTATACGCAAGCCCTGTAGCACTTTTCCTCTGTGTCTTGACACCTTTAGCCCTTGGAGGATTTTTCCCGAGTGTCCTTTTCCTGCATATGTCCCTTTTCCCTGAGCATCCATGTGTTCCGTGTGCTTGGAACTAGTATGTTTGTGACACTCGATCCTCCTTTTTAACATAGCATTCTTTTATTCCTTTTCAAGCTTTCCAAAATTATTGAAAAAGACAAAAAAATCAAATATACCCCAAAAAGAGGAAGGGAAAAGTATTTTCTTTTTATTGGCAACACAATAAGTCGCCCTTGGACAAATCACATCCTTCCATTTCTTCGTCAAGCCCTAGGATTTAATATGACCTTAGGAAGTTGTTCTCGCTACATAGAGTTGTGTCCTCCTCCATTTGGTTATTCTTCCAAACATATGGAGAGTTTGCAGTGCCTCTTGCATCATGAACTTATGTCAAAATATCATGCTGGCCGAGTCTCATCTTATGTCGTGCTATTGTCCAAGGGAAATTATTACCAAGCTTGAGTCGGCCCCTCTGTAGATTGTCTCTTAGCCTCATGCCTGATCATCCCAAAATCCCAATCAAGTCTTTGTTTGAAATCCATGAAGCTCTCAACTTGATCATCAAAATTCTCTAGTCCGTTCCTAACAAGCCGTCGAAGACCTTTGGGTAGTGAAGTCGTACACTCATATTACACTCCTACCCGAGTTGTGAATATTTTGAAGCTGTTGCTCGAGCTCTGAAGGCCTCATCTCTAGCCATCATGCCTTATTCACTTCTTGAATATGGATACTATGCATGTATATCTTTTTGATTTCGAGATGTAGATCCGCTGTGTATTGCTCGCGACTACACTTTATATAGTTATATGACATGGATCTACAATGTATTTGTTGGCCCTGACCAAGTTTTGAGGAACACTTGGTCATATTTGATGATTTTTGGGACTTCGACAGCTTGTCAAAGATGGAGCGCAACGTGAAGCGAAAATCATGGAAGATAGACCCCTTTTTGGATCCTTTTTGGGTTTTTGGGGATAATGTAATGTGATTGGGATGTCGACCCATGGGTTTACCCATGTTTAGGCCTATTTTTTTATGTATATATAGATATCTAGGCCATATAGAGGAGTAGTGGATGATATATCTATGTGATGTAGGCTAAGTGCCAAGGGTTGAATCTGTGTGGTCAAGGCTTTGTGCAATTTGTGTAAGGATTACAGAGCTGAGTGCAAGTCCCTGTGAGAGACTGTAGAAGGCTTTATGCTGTAGTGCAAGGAAGAAGGATCTAGGGAGCTGCACAGATCTTCTGTCCTATGCGAAGAGGGATTTGGATGGCTCTGTGCTGTAACCTAATTAACTGAAGCTAATAAATAAGAAGAGTTTGTGGACGTATCCCTAGGGTGGGGGTGAAACACGATAAATATGTGTGTTGTTCTCTGTGCCTCGACCTGATGTGTTTGTCTCTTCCTTTGCTAAGTTCTTTGATGTGTTTAGATAGATCTATTTATGCTTTGTGCTTCTGAGATATCAATGAATATTAGATCTGGTATGTAAGATGCTTAGTGTTTGATATGATGAATCTAATCTATCTTGTTGTGGCTAAGTGTTGAATTATCTTATAACTAAGTACGTACTGCGATGCTCTGTGCTATCTGCGAAGTATCATGAGGGTTGAATATTGATGAATAATCTATGCTAGGTGAATGCTAAGTGTTATAATCACAGATTTGTGTCCCAGCTAAGGTTGCAGACATCTAAGTCTTGCAACCACCCCTGCCTCTACCTCGGGTGAGACTTCATCTGCTTCGCAGTTGTTGCTGAAAGGGCCGACAGTTAAGGTTTTGTTGGTGCGCTGTTGTAGCGTTGAACCCTGGGTCTTCCCCCGTGCCAACAAATGATTCTATTGCCAGGACCTGAAACTATGATTGCTGGGAACTGAACAGAAGAAGCTTTGTGCAAAGATTCGTTGTGAAATTGTGAAAGCTTTGTGCGTGGATCTATGCCCTAGTGCACAATGATCCACTTGATCTGAAAATATCTGTGCTGAAGAAGGAAGGACAGATCTGAAGGAAAGAAGTCAGATCTGCAAGAAAAGAGGTTAATACTGAAGAAAAGAAGTAAGATCTGTAAGCTCTGTGCTCTAATAAAGGTAAGAATAGTTGAAAGTTCCTAGATCTGGAAGCTTTGTTCCCTGTCGAAGTTAAATAAGTGAAAATTTTTGTTTCTAAATTATGGATTTAGGTATGCTTGATAGATTTTGTCCTAGCTTGAAAACTAGGGCATTATTCGATGAAAGAACGTTTGATATGAATAGATCTGATAAGAATAATGAAAGATATGTTATACCTATGCATAGAAAGAATTTTTGGACTAACCAATGGATGCAGGATCCTAGGAAGAAATTTTTGCAGGCTAGCCATTATGACCCTAGCAAGTAGTACAAGAAAAGTTGGGGATCATTGAAGAGAAAGAGAGGATTAACTCTTTGTTATAGTTGCAGAAGACCAGGACATCTTGCTAAGGAATGCCCTGGGAGAAACCCTAGTTGCCTCTGTTGTAAGGCTATGGACCATGAAGTACTGGATTTCCCTAAAATGATTGCTAGACCTGAAAAGATGAATATGGAGCAAACAAACCCTGAAGGAGATCAAGAGACAAAGATTATAGAAGAACCCCAGAAAGAATCAGAGATTGTGTTACTGAAAATGAAAGAAACCCTGGATGAACATAAAGATGCCAGTTTGTTAGAGATCTTCAAAGAAAAGGAGAAAATCGAATTAAGAATAGGAGACTTCGACATTGACTGTGCTCTGGATGAGGGAACACAAATGAACATTATGACATAAAGTACATGGGAAACCCTAGGAAGGCCTGCTATGGTTCCTTTACTAATAAAAATAGGGTTGTTTAAAGGAAAAATGGTAACCCTATGTGGTAGGATTACCCAGATAGCTATGAGTACCCGTGGAGCTTCGACAGAGGAAGAATTCAAAGTTATTAAATTTATTGAGGACTATGCCCCATTTCTAGCTTTGTTAGGCAAGATCTGGATTGAAAAAGACCAGATCCGGAAAAAAGAAGAAAAGGAATCCCTAGAATAGAAGAAGCAAGAACTTATGGAATGTATGACTAGAAGGATCGCCTACTTGATGGAAGAACAAGAGAACAGATATAAGCTATTGAACACTAGGGACTTGGATGTTGAAGCTATAAGAGCATTAGAGGAATCACAAAAGATCGAAATACCTAATTCATATGATGAAGGAGTATTACCCTTGGATCTGAAGAAAGAATCTCAGCATCGCGAAGTGACTATGTCAAGAGAAGATAAGAATTAGAAAGGAAAAAGGATGACCGAGACGAAGCTCTCTGGGAAGAAGGCTAGGGAGCTAAGTAAGAAGAGAGTCAAGATAAAAAAGTTACAGAAGGTTCCAGAGGAAACTTCGAAGAAGGAAAAATCACAGGAATTGAGCTTTGTTGGGATATCAAAACCACGACATATGACACTTCGCCATGGCAAATCAATATAGCTGTTGGACCGATATACCCGTTCGACTTCCGCCCGGAACGGACAGAAAAGCATTAAAGGATTGCCACCAGACCATTGGACCACTCCATAAAGGATGGATCAACGTTCATGGAAGCTTCATAACCATTACAAGCAGACTGTTGATGAATTTCCTATTTAGCTCGTCGCGCCGTGCCCAAAGAACACTTTTTCCAACTGAAAAGTCGAAGTCTGCAGAACTAGTGATTGTCTACAATGATCATTACAAGCAGATTATTCATCCTAGTGCAGTATTTTGAGATCATCGTGACCCCAATTATCTTTCCCTAGTGCGTATGTCCGACGAGCTCACTGAACTTGAGGAATCCATTACAGAGGTCCTTCTCGATTTAATGACTGAGAAAGTCATGTTGGAAAGAAGAATGTCCACCAGAGTCCAAGCATCATCGATGGGAAGAGTGCAAGCCTCCCCGTTGACTGCTTGAGCACGAACATCTTGAGCCGGTGCAGAGAGAAGAACTAAACATAAGGACAACATAAGCAACGTGAAGTTAGTACCATCCATCCTACCATCTTACATACCCCCTCTGAGCGGTGAGATTAACAGGGACAATGTACCTAGAGACTTTGAATACACCCTAGTCACTGCATATCTACCAAAAGGAGTACGCACCTACTGCGCAGATCAAGATAAGGTTACAACGTTGAAGTTTTGTGACTTCAACCTGGGGGACCATAAAGTTTACAGCATGCTCGTCTCGTATAAATTCTTGATGAGAACTAAGGGAAAGAATTCAAAGCTCATCCCTCAGTAATGGACGATGAACCTCGCGTAGTCTACTTTTCTCAACGTTATGAAAATACCGCACTTCGGCAGACACCAGGAGGTGAATTCTTGTGTAAAATTGCTGCTAGAAATTTACCACAGAGGATACCTATGGTTAGACAGTCGCATAACTGTTGATCCGACGCTGATCAATATGATCACTGGGCTTAGCATGCAGGGCCATGATCCCCATGAGTACTATCCTGGAAAGACTGCAGACCACGCTCTTGCACAGAAGATCAAAGAAGCCTATGGCGATGTTGAGAAAGGCGCGAGAGGCTAAAAGGTAGCTTCTATTGAAAGTGGCGTAGTGTGCCTCACATGCCAACTAATCGCAGGGAAGTTGGTACACAAGAATCAACCAACACAAGTATCTGGCTTTGTAGTTGACCTCGCAGGAAAGTGCGTAGAGGGACTACATATGAACTAGGCGAAGTACCTGGTGAATCAAATGGAGATTGACTGCAGAGAAGCCCAGGATTAGGGGCATGAATTCCATTTTAGTTGACTCCTGATACTGATCGCTTTTGTTGCATGGGAGCTACCGGAAGGTGCAACGTTCCCAGACCTTGACCCCTTTGAGCCACTAGCTACGAAGTTCAATACATTATGGTACTCGAATGACATGAGAAAGCAATGGAAATCGAATGTTGTTTTCCACGCGTACTATAACCAATTGAAAGCAGCCATAAAGAGTGAACCTCGCATAATCTCGAACAATTTACATAGATTCCAACCTCTGATAAAGTTCAGCGTGGACCGCCACTTTATATACCTAACCCCATGTGTTGATGAGCACCAAGAACAATGCCAGTCCTACTATAAGATGACAGAAGAATACTTGGAAGAGACCACCAAGGAATGGTCGATGGACCTCCTTGTTTCAACAAAACCCACAAAAATGTCTGATATCAACAGCCCCGGAACTGTGTAAGATACACCTGGGCCCAGTAAGACAAAGAAAGCAAAGACGATGAAGAAGACTGAAGAAGTATGGGATGTTGACAACCTATCTGTAAGGACGACTTCCATTACACCAGATGAAGAAGGCGATGATGAAGAAGGTGATGATGAAGAAGATACAGAAACTCAAAAAGTCGAAGTACCACCGCCTAGGGATGAATAAGACTCATTGAAGAAAAGGAAGGTCTCACCTCTGAAATCTTCCTCCAGAAAGAAACCAAGAACCCCTGTAACCAAGATGCGAACTGCCCTCACATTGGATGACTTTGATTTCATTGTTGTAGAGGTCAATGATGCTTCAAAGGAAATCATAGAGAAGCAGGAGGCGAAGCAGGAACAAATGTATAGCCAAATTGAGATCGTGCTCCAAGGAGTACAACAAGCACTCCAGTCTGGCCGAGCAATCTCTATTGCACCTCTGCCAGAAGGAACAACAGAAGTGGGAAATGAATCATTTCATCTCCGCAAGATTGTTGATACAGTCGAAGTACGCCTTCGACATCCTCAAGATGAAAAAGTGCAGGCCATCCAGGCCCTAAAGAAATCACAGGAGGAAATTATTGAACAACGCCAAGCCGCGCAACAAGAGAAGAATGCTCTCCAAGAAAAATTTGAAGAAGATAGAGTGAAGATCCAAAAAGAGAAAGAGAAGTTGCTCGCAAAGCAGGTAGGAATTGAAGAAGCAGTCAACAGGGCATTTCGCTCTGTGACTGGCTTAGAGCAAAAGGCTGAAGAGCCCATAGAGTGCCAAGTGATGAAGCTGGCTGAGTTTATTCAATAACTTCAACAAAGGGTTGTTGAATTAGGGCTTCAGACCATACCTCATACTCCACAAGAAGTGCGCGACCAACGAGAATTGAATGCTCAGAGTGAAATCGAGAGAATTAAAATACTTGCTGCAGAATGTAAACAACTAAGTAGCAGAAGCACACAGATATATGAACAACTATCTGAAGACCCAAAGTTGAAGAAACTGGAATCCCAACTCTAGGAAGCAAAGTAGCACATAGATACAGTATAGGCGCAACTCAAGCTCCTGTCACCCATCGAGAGGATGAAGAGATCCCAGGAACAACGCACTTCCCAACAACTTGTTCCTACCACGTAGAACAGAGTGATGGAAGTCACCTAGAAACTCCAGCCGAGCCAGGAGGCGACCTACCTACTATTTGAAGAAATCGAAGGCCAAGGAACACTACTAGAACAAGTAGTTGTTACAGTCGAGTAGCAACTGGAATGACCTATCAGCGAAGCGGTTGTTCAGGAATTCGCTGAGTAAGAAGTAGTAGCACAAAAACAAGTTGAATCAGCTCGAGCTGAGCTCGATACCTTTGAGGGAAAGTTTCCCAAACCTGAGTGACTCGGGACGAGTCACAGGGGAGTGTTGGGGGCCTATTGGCCCTGACCAAGTTTTGAGGAGCACTTGGTCATATTTGCCCATTTTTGAGACTTCGATAACTTGTCAAAGATGGAGCGCAACGCGAAGCGGAAATCGTGGAAGCTAGACCCCTTTTTGGATCCTTTTTGGGTTTTTGGGGATAATGTAATGGGATTGGGATGTCCGCCCATGGGTTTACCCATGTTTAGGCCTACTTTTTTTTATGTATATATAGATGTCTAGGCCATATAGAGGAGTAGTGGATGATATATCTATGTGATGTAGGCTAAGTGCTAAGGGTTGAATCTGTGTGGTCAAGGCTTTGTGCAAATTGTGTAAGGATTGCAGAGCCGAGTGCAAGTCCCTGTGAGAGACTATAGAAGGCTTTGTGTTGTAGTGCAAGGAAGAAGGATCTAGCAAGCTACATAGATCTTATGTCCTATGCGAAGAGGGATTTGGATGGCTTTGTGCTGTAACCTAATTAACTAAAGTTAATAAAGAAGAAGACTTTGTGGACATTGCCCCAGGGTGGGGGTGAACCACAGTAAATACGTGTGTTGTGCTCTGTGCCTCGACCTGATGTGTTTGTCTCTGCCTTTGCTAAGTGATTTGATGTGTTTAGATAGATCTATTTATGCTTTGTGCTTCTGAGATATGAATGAATATTAGATCTGGTATGTAAGATGCTTAGTACTTGATCTTCTGAATCTAATCTATCTTGTTGTGGCTAAGCGTTGAATTATCTTAGATCTAAGTACGTACTACGATACTCTGTGCTATCTGATAAGTATCATGAGGGTTGAATATTGATGAATAATCTATGCTAGGTGAATGCTAAGTGTTATAATCACAGATCTATGTCCCAGCTAAGGTTGCAGACACCTGAGTCTTGCAACCACCCCTGCCTCTACCTCGGGTGAGACTTCATCTGCTTCGCAGGTGTTGCCGAAAAGGTCGGTAGTTAAGGTTTTGTTGGTGCACTGTTGTAGCATTGAACCTTGGGTCTGCCCCTGTGCCAACAATATTTGATTGGTAGCCATGATTTTATTTCATTCCGAGCATGGGTATGCCCACCTCGGTGAGACAATTGTTATTTTGAAGATGGCACCTCCCGAATTTTGGTTCCTGGGCTCACTTGTTTGGTACATTAGTGAAGATTGATAATGTATTTCAACCATCAGATGCTCTTCTGACCTCACACATTAGGGGGAATCTGTTATAACCCTAAATTGCACCATATATTCTTACCTAGCATCATGCCATCTCATTTGACTTCTTTTCCAAACCACTACTGAACAACTTCTCAAAAAACACTCTTTTTGAAGGCATACACGCCCTGCTCCACTATTGCATGTGTGTGTACGCTGACTGACCCACTACAACCCACGTATACCTAAAAAGCACGAAAAATGGAAAGTTGCAGGCAAAACACACAGTTTTGGGTAAGTTAACTAAACCGACTAATCGCCCATAGTTGGTCATTCGACCAAATACATAGCCCTTTCTAGCCTATAAAAGAAGGGGTAGGGGTCCCATTTGGAAGATGAAAAATCATAGCAAAGAAACTATACTCGATTTAGTATTCCCCTTGCCCCAAACTTTTGCAACTATTGTGTAAAGAGAAGCATATACAGAAGCAATTGGAGCACCGTTGAAGAGGAGCCCAGGATCAAATTCGAGGAGCAGTGGCCGATCTCACCATTGTAAGGTTACTTTTGTGAGATTAATAAAAGAAGTACTTTTCCCGTCCCACCATATGAGATTGTCAATATTTAAATTTGATTATATTTTGATAGAATATCTAACCCATTAGTTTATAGTTTATATGCATGTGGAGTTCTTTGTTTGTCTTTTATGAATGCAGGTCAACATTGGGAGGAGAGCTGCAGTCAAGGAGTGACCAAGAGTTAAAGGGATCAACATCAAACACGTAAGCTAAGGTACAGTAACAAGATCTCTTTAGCCTTGTATTTGCATATGAGTAATGGGAGTTATGCTTGGGATGTTGGTAAAAAGTAGGATACTTTAGGTCATTTCTACATGCATGATAAAACCCTTAATGCTAGTCCGTAGGAGGGATTTCCCACCCACAAAAATTATGGGGCATCTATTATACCACCAATTTTTGTCACCCCCATACCAAATTTCTTTTTGATCTAGATACATACCCTCCTTATAGTTATAAATATGATTTTGTGACCTCATGACGATCAAATTCCCCCTTTGTTATTTGAAAACTCATCTATTATATTGATAATGTATTTTGGCCATTATTCTCCCTTTTGACCTCTCACATTAGGGGGCATATTATACCACCATTTTTTGTCACCCCCATACCAAATTGCCTTTTGAGATATATACATACCCTCCTTCTAGTTATAAATATGATTTTGAGACCTCCTAAGCTATTTTATATGAATTTTTCCCATGTTTTTAAATGTGCATGTTCCTTGGCTTGATTCAACCCACATACACCCCATTCTACATGTTATTTACCTTTAAGAAACATGTGGGAATGACACACTTTCTAGATAGAAACACGTGGGTTCCTACAAAGTGTACTTAAATATATATAAAAGGTATGGAAAGTATAAGACTCGAGTGGGACAAGCAGGATCGAGACACTTGTGCATCTTAGATTGAGACCCCTGCCAACCTTAACCACCTTTGCTCGATACAAATTGAGGGTTTGAAGTTGGAAAAGATTATCATGGGAAAGCTTGGGAATGTTAGGAACATCTTGGAATACCTTTGGAAGAGGCTAGAAGAAATCTCTTGATTGTGAAGCTTTTGCTTGTTAGAAGACTATAATTTCTTTGCAAGTTGTAGATATAGGTTTCCTAGGGTTGTTTATCATCTTTCTTCATGGATTCACTTCTCCAATAGTCTAAACCCCTAGTGAGGGATTGAGGTTGAAGGAGATCAAGGTAGGAGGAACCTAGGCTTACGTGAATAAGTCATTTTTTAGAGCAAATGTATAACTACATGTTATAAATACTTTATTTATGAAATGCATATCTCTCTTCTTTCCGCGCCTTTCCCCTCCAATTTGGTGTGATATGAATTCATGTATACTCACAATTTATCTATGTAATTGAATTCATGAAATTGTATTCCTCTTTACATTAGAGATTAGTATGCAAGTTGAATGCTATGGCATAGAAGTTGTTTACAAGTATTTCTTTGTCCTTAAATCTTTTAATAATTGTATCAATCATAGAAAAGGAGAGATGTATGTTATTTTCCTTTTCTCTGTCAATAAAATACCAACCCTTTGTTGAGGAAATTAAATATCCCTTACTTAAATTCCCTCTAACACTTATGTGTGACTGTGTAGCTTATGTGTGAGTGTGTCACTTACATAGGTGTGTGTGATCTCTTAGAGGAGTGTGTTTGAATGCATTGCTTACATGGGTGTGTGGTGCATCACTTATGTGCATGAGTGTGTTGCTTATGTTAGGTGCATCACTTCTGTGCATGAGTGTGTTGCTTATGTGCATGAGTTTTTTTCTTATATATGTGAGTGGATCACTTATGCATGTGAGTGTACTACATATGTTATGTGCATGAGTGTGTCTCTGATGTAGGCAAGTGTGTTACTTATACGAATCTATCACTTAAGTTTGGTGCACCACTTATGTGCATGAATGCATGAGTTATGTGCCTTAATGCATCTCTTATGTTAGGTGCATCACTTATATGTATGAGGTTGTTATTTATGTTATGTGTGTCAATTATGTGCACGAGTGCATCACTTGTTTTAGGTGCGTTTCTTATGTATACTTATGTTAGGTGTGTTTCTTATGTGTGCAAGTGATCTATTATGTACATATATACATCACTTATGTTATGTGTGTTAAGTCATCAATTATTTTGGTAGAGACATAAACCATCATAATTAAAACCAAATGCGAACATTGATAAGATCATGTTGATAAGCCTTGTGTCCCTTGTTCATCTTTATATTATTGAGCATGTTGATTTCCTAATTTCTAGAACGTTTCAATCTAGTAAAGAAAAAGGCTTTCACAATGGAATTTTTATATAAGATACACATAAAGAGACCCCTCAAATATCACAAAAGTGGTGTTATATAATTATGTCCATTGGGATTGCAACTAATTCCTTTATTTATTTTGGAATAGGATAATTAGCGAACAAAATGCATATTTTTTAAAGAGGCTTTGTTGAAATTTGGTGAGTGAAATTCAACTCAAAGCATTCAAAAATCTCTCAAAATGGATGTTGTCAACGCCATAAACCAATTTAGAGTTGTTGAAAACTCTCAAGGCATCCAAAATATGCAATTTCAACAACACAATTTAACCATTCCAGATGGTACAAAACCAAATTTTATGAAATTCATAACAAACAAAGAAAACACATTTCATTAAATTTTTATCCTACTTCATTCATTTTTCTCATAAATACTTTGGACTATTTAATTTTTTTTTTAGATAATTGTGGAAAAATATTTAATTATGCTCTCTTTCTTCTTTTATCCTCAAAATGATGGTATTTGAGAGCGCTTGTCTCACATGTTAAGATTTTGCATTCACCCATTTTTTCCCACAAGACACAAATTTACATGTAAATACAAAATAAAATGAATTATATTTGGAGATTGGAATCTCTTCTTGCATTGATAGATAATCAAAGTGAAAGGTAAGTCATGTTCTTAGGGATGACAAATAATATGCACCCTGCAATATAGCAATTAATGTTGTATATGATAGGATATATATTGTCCGATTTGAAGTACATTGAGATCGGGTGGTATATATCCCATCCTATACAACATTAATTTCTTTACCGCGGGGTACATATTGTTGGCCCTTAGGAACATGATAATGATGTAGTCAAAATCCTCATGTCATTAGTGTCAGTGTTTCATGGAAACCTGCATAGGAGATCTAGCTAAAGCAAGTACAAACAAAACTTATCAAGAAAGGAAGAGAGATTCAATATGGAAGAATGAGAAAATATATTCACACTACTCCAATGAGCTGATGATTGAAACATAGATCATTGATCAATATGATACAATGAATGAAATACACTCATATATAGGGAAAAACATTCCATAATTAAAAAAAACAATCAAGTAGTTAGCTTTCTTTAGGAATGCATGCATGCATGATAGTGATGGTAAAAATAGAAAGTCTAAAATATAATTAGTTAGTTAACTCCCACTGAACTAGTGTGTCAAAAATAGAAATTTCTTCAACACCCCCCTTGAACATCACTATGGAGTAAAAAATGAGTCCCGACTACTAGGCCATTTTAGGTACTCATGTACAATGCAACTAATGAACACTGAATGAAAGTGAGGAAAGAGGCAACACCACGTGGGAACAAAACCCCCCCTCAAAAGATAATGTATCAAAAAAAGAAAATAACAGCTGCTAGACAACTGTGTTCTTCACTACAAGACGATCTCGCAAATTCTGAAACTTCTGCTCACTAAGAGTCTTCATGAAGATGTAGAAATATTTATGGATCTAATGAAGTTCTTTGGCAACCTGTCGAGCCTTGTACCTCTTGATCCCGTGGACCCATTTGCACCTGAAAATATTCCTTTCTATTGGAAGTGGAACTAGATGCCAAGTCTGATTCTCTAAGAGAGAGTCATGCTCCTCCTGCATGGCTGCTTGCCATAATGGATTTCCCACAGCCTTATTGTAGGTCTGTGGATCAATAGATTGAACCATATAGCAATGCATGGTCATTGCAGGTTATGAAGCTGAAAATACATGAGAAGACTCCTCATGCCGAGATCGAGTCCTCCTTGAATCCAATGGATTCCCGTGTGGTCTGTGCCTTCTTGGGCATCTGCTAAAGCTTCGGCGCTGGCTTCTTATCTAGTTGTACTACCTTCTTATTTCTATGTACAAAATATGAGTGTATGGAATAATCTCTAATGTCTGAAACTGATGGAAGAACAAGAGTATATGCATGTTGCACTAGAGGTGCATGCAAAGTACTCTTCTTATGTGTAAGTAGAATAGAGGAGTCATTGTCAGAAAACTTCGTGAATTTATACAACCTTGACTTGTGATTCACCTCACCAATTGCAATGATGGAATTGCCATGCATGTCAATTACTGAAACTGAATCTGATGTAAATTCAACCTTTTTACCTTTCTGAGTGATCTGATAAACTTAGACCAGGTTCATAGAAAGATTTGGAACATGTAGAACATTCTCAAAACTTCCATTGTGGAGTTCCACTCTCCCTTCTCCTGCTATTGCTACTGGAGTATCATCCCCCATGAGAATAGGGGGTCTTGAGCATGGACTCAAAGAAGAGAAAACTTCATCTTTCACTGCCATATGATGGGATGCACCGGAATCTATAATCCATGAATCAGATGAGGAATTAATTGCAACCAGAGCATGATGATTACCTTTCTTAGGAGCAGGATCTTCTTCCTTCTACTTCTTGACTCCCTCTAGAATGAAGTTTCCAAGGTTGTTCTGCTGAAGTGCCTGTGCCATAAGATCGATCTGTTTCTTCAGGCATGCAGATTCTTCATGATTCAGTTTATTGCAGTAAGTGCACTACTTTCCCTTCTTCTTCTTCTTGTACTCTGAAGAGTCTTTGGAACTTGAAGAATCATTAAAGGGTTTGGAATATCCCTCCTTCCCGTTCTATTTGGATGACCCTTTTCCATCATGCATGGTGAGTGCATGTGCTTTGGGATCTTTCATGAGGCCCATCTGTATGAGTTTTGTCTGCTCTTGTGTAAGAGACTCAATGAACTGAGCCAACGTAGGCATTTTCCAATTTGTTCCAAAAAGACATCTGCCAGAATGGAAATTGGAGACATATACAGTGTATTTTGGTCCTAGCTTGGCCAATATTGTTAGAATAAGTTGTTTCTCTTGTGTAGACTTGTCAATACCACATTCACCCAAACTCAAAATCAAAGATTTAAATTTAGTAAAGAAATCCTGTATATTATCGAAACTTTTAGGGTCTAAGGTATTCAAGTTTACCTCAAGCATATGACCTCGCATCTCATCCTGCTTTCCAAAGAGTCCTTCCAAGGTGGTCCAGATCTCGTTTGGAGTCTTCCATGCAACAACATGAAACCATAGATCAATGGAGATTAACTCAAGAAGTAGTCATGTGGCCTCATCCTTACGGTTCTCCCATCTCATTTTATCAATCACTGATGTAGGTTTTGTTTCTGTCGCCATCGTCAAATTATACAGTCCTTTCCTTCTGAGTTGGAATTATGCCTTGGGCTTCCAATCAAAATAATTGTATGCTGTGAGGATTACCACCAATTTTGACTATATAATAGTTGTCCTATCCATATCTCCCACTATTTCTAAGAACCCCTAAAAATTTACTCTCAATCTGCAAGTGAAAAATTAAGAAATCACGACAGAAATGGCACTTTAAGTGAAAATTCGTATTAGTTCCAGGAGGCTATCTTGCGGCTTACTTTTTGAGCAAGCCGTGAGGAATATCGCCAAATGGTTGAAAACCCACTTGCATAATGGATCGATTTACTTTCCATGTAGGCCGTTTCCTCGAAAACTTAATATTTTGGGAGCAATCATTGTAGAAAGGTACGACCATGGATTCACATCAGTGTCAGGAGGCTATATTGCAGCTCACTTTCTGAGAAAACGGTGAAGAATCTCGCCAAATGGTTGAAAACCTACTTCCAAAATGGGTCGATTTACTTTCAATGCAAGTCGTTTCCTAAAAAACATAATATTTTGATAGAAATAACTGCTAAAAGGTACGACCACAGATTTAGCTCGCCGAAACTCCGATTTTCCTTGTCCTTTGGCTTGTATGGCTTGCTCCAAGCAACATAGCTCTGATACCATGTCAATGTTTCATGGAAACCTGCACATGAGATCTATCTAAAACAAGTACAAACAAAGCTTATCAGGAAAGGAAGAGAGATTCAATATGGAAGAATGAGAAAATATATTCACACTACTCCAATGAGGTGATGATTGATACATAGATCATTGATCAATATGATACAATGAATGAGTGTAATACACTCATATATAGGGAAAAACCTTCCATAATTAATAAAAACAATCATGTAGTTAGCTTTCCTTAGGAATTCATGCATGCATAATAGTGATGGTAAAAATAGAAAGTCTAAAATAGAACTAGTCAGTTAACTCCCACTGAACTAGTGTGTCAAAAATAGAAATTTCTCTAACAATTAGCTACAAATGATGTCCTTCTCTTAGTCACCTAAGAGACATGCAATTTCAAAAGGAACTAAACTCTTTGGGTCAATCATTTAAGGGAGAGATAAAACCTATTTTAGAAATAATTTCCTATTAGTCCCCGCCTTTCAGGATACAAGTGTTGATATTATGGTAGCTGTGGGAGGTATTAACCTCTACGTGTAACCTTTGACGAGACTAGAATATTTCGGGAAGCAAGAGAAACCCTAAACATATGTGTAGAAACCTTAGAAGACATGTCGACTCGATACAAGAATTAATATTTAAGTTTTAACCTCTAGAAGAAGAAGTCAGCCTGGATAGATGACAAAGAGCACTATAAATAAGAGGGTGCTAGAGCTCATTTGTCATTCACACTCTCACAACTCACAAAAACTAGTGGTGCACAAGTATTGGAGGGGGAGTGCAGCTACAACTACTGCAACTGGGATTTTGTCTTTTGGTTATGGTTGAACTTTCTACTTGGTTATGGTTTGGAATTTCTGCCTTGGTTATGGTTTGGATTCTTTGCTTGGTACACTATCTTTGGAGAGAGATACACTATCTTGGTTGGCTATTGGTTTTAAGGTTTGCTTCCAGAATTATTTCGTCTGTCAAGGTTAAAGGTGCTTGGGGGTGGCTTCGTGCCTATGGTTGGGTGACAATATTGCTATATTGTCTATGGAAAAATGAGCACATCTCTTTTATTCTAACAGGTTATAGGCCCACACTATCTTCAGACAGTCTCACCACTGGAAGATAGATTGGGAAGTTATTTGTTAAGCTCGTTGTGGCACCAGTTACAGTTGCAGCTAGGTTTTTTGATTATGCAGCTACAACAAACCCTAAACCATGTGTTTGGGCACTTATGATGAAGTGTTTGACCTAATTCCTTGACATCCTAGTGCACCCTAGCATACCGGACCTTTTGGTACCCTTAGCTAGAAAAAACGTCGGGTTTGAATTTTTTGTCAAAGTAAAAGTTTGACTAGTCAAAGGTTGACTTCTGGTCAAATTGATTTTGTGGTCAAAGTTGAAATTTTAGAATTTCTAGCTTATTCTAATCATTGAATCTTCTGATTGAGTTTCTAATCTCTTCTTGTTAAGATGGTATCTAGTTTCAGTTGGAAGACAAGCTGAATGATGCTACAAGGTTTCAAAGGTATGGACTTGTAAATGTTATATCATCTAGCAAGACATGAGTGTGTTTGTAGGGAAAGTACTAGAGATCTTGTCCAAGCTGTAATCTTGGATTCAGTGCATTCAGAAGAACAAACACACCCTACATAGCAAGTGAGGCTTTAGGTTCTAGGTTTGATTAAATTGTTAAAATTTATATATATCAAGGGTGATAGTTGCTACATTACAAATTGTGAAATAAATCTTTGAAAGATTCTATTATTGCTAGGTGCAATGAATACTTGATTGCATATGAATACTATTGATACAAATGCTTATTGTACTTGTTTGCAAGATAAACTAACATCTTCTCTAGATAGATATTTCTTGTTTTCTCTTGTTGTTCTTGTTCCGGGCAGGTACCCTTGTAATGAAGAAGTTTATAAGGATGACGCAATTTCCAGATGGGAAGCAATCAAAACAGATAGAAACAAACTTAAAGAGACTTAGAGGAGTCAGATTCGAAGGAAGTCAAGAATCAAAAGGAAACCAGAACATGCTTGTGACACTTTGCAGAAAGCAAAGAGAGATACAATAGACAAAAGCATGAACTCTCTCAGATGGAGGGAGATGATCACATAATTCCAAAAGAAGAGCATGCATACTGCTCATTTAGGCATGAAGATGACATTAGGAGGGAGCTACTCCCCAACGATATGATCCATTGAAGAAGAATCTGTAAAGACTATGAAGTATCTATCCATGTTCTTCATTGGAAATATCAACCATGATAAGCAACACATGTGCAGTTTGACTCTAGAAGAAGTCTTCTTCGAAAATAAGCCTTGAATATCCTTGGTTGTCCATATACATTTATGTTCCTATGGCGGAAGGAAAAAGTTGGAGTCTTTAGGAAAGAAGGGCATGTAATCTGTAGAATATTCCATGGACTCCAAGATGAGGAAGAACATGAAGATTCCAAGAAAGAAAGAAAAGTCAGAACAACCAATTGAACCAGTTTGAACCCACTAGAAGCAGTCAAGAAAAAGGAATGGAAGGAAGTTGTGATGAAGAAAAATGTATGTGAGAAATTGTGAATCATTGATAGATACAAGGTGAGACTCAGGGCTAGAGGATTCTCCCAGAAGGAGGGAGAAGACTATGATGACATCTTGTTCCAGTAACCAGACATACCTCTACCTGAGCAATTATATCTCTTGCACTATCCATGGGTTGGGTTTACATCAGATGAATGTAAAGACTGTTCTTCTCAAACAAAGTAATTGAAGAAGAAGCATATGTAGAGCAACCTCAAGGTTTTGAGGTATACCAGAAAGAGACCCTTGTATGCAGATGGAAGAAGACCTTGTATGGATTCAAGAAAACTTGGTGCAGAGCCTCTCACGTACAACATAAACGTGGTGAAAACTTCCTATTACAGAGGAAGTATATTGAAATGGTTCCTCAAAAGTCCAGGATGATGGATTGAAAATCCATGGAAAACTCCCATGATGACATATTTGAAGAAGTTGAGAGACTCTGATCTAGTAGACCCGTCTCTATATCAACAATTGAATGGCTCGTTAATGTATTTGGAGAATACTCAACCATATATTTTCTTTGTGGGACGTTTGAGTTATGATATACAATTGCATGGATTTATCGATTCAGATTGGGCAGAGAGTGCAGATGACAGAAGAAGTGCTACTTGGATATGTTTTATTTTGAGCTTTGCCACGATGTCATGGGATAGCAGAAAACAAAAGTCTGTTGCACTCAACACTGCAAAAGCATAGTATATTACAACTTGTGATGCTTCTACGAAAATAGTGTGGATATGTAAGCTGGTTTCTGGACTATTTGATCAAGTGTTGGATTTGACTGTGATATATTGTGATAATCAAAGTTGTGTGAAGCTTTCAAAGAACCTGCAGCTCCATGACAGGTCAAAACACATTGTGTTCAAGTAGAGTCTAGAGGGGAGAATTGGTTCTCCAGTATATCTCCACAGATGAGAAGATAACAAATATTTTGGTAAAGCCTCTATCCAAGATGAAAATTTTCCATACTCAAGGGACAACTTGGTACTCGTTTAGATGACTTCCTTATTGGAAAAGGAAGAGATTACTCCCAAGTTGGGAGGCAACACTAATATGATATATGGGAAGTCATTTTCCAGTTCGGAAAATGGTCCAGGTTGGGCAGTCACCTTCCAGTCCAGAAAGTTGCCCAAGATTTATGATGGATAAGCATTTTCCAGTTCGGAAAATGGTCCAGATTGGACAGTCATTTTTGTAATGAAAATGGTCCGATAGATTGTTGATGTACCATAAACATTGATTCCCCTTATGGCCAATGTGGGGGAACACTCTAGGACAATCATTCTTCTTGGCAGTCACTCTGAGTAGTGGTTAAGTAAAATGGTTCACCTCGCTGGGCAATCATTCTTTCAAAGTTCACAGTTGTGAGCAATTTCAAAGAATGGTCCATTTTGGAGGTTGGTGCAGGACAATCATTTCCATTAGGAAATGGTCCAGACAATCATTCCCTAGGGAAGACTCATTCTCTCCAGGTTGCACTATGATTAGTGCCAGAAGAATGGCCTAGTTAGGTGAATGGTCCAGGTTTAGCAATCAAGGACATGCATTCCCTAGGGAAAACTCATTCTCTCCAGGTTGCACTGTGATTAGTGCCGTAGCAATGGCCTAGTTAGGTGAATGGTCCAGGCTAAAAAATCAGGGACAACTATTCTTCTATGCTTGGGAAGAATAGTCCAGATAGCCCATGGCTGATGCTTATTTTCTGAGGGCAGACGATCTTCTAGATCTCACATATGTGAGTGGAAGAATGGCCCAAATGACTCAGTTTGTATCATGATAGTGTTGATATCAGATGATATGATTGTTGTGGAGACTGCATGTCTCTGGACAATAGTTGTATGCCATTGTGGTGGATGTGATTGACTGGTAGTGACTATGTGTCAATGGTTAGTAGCCGTATGCTACTAAGGAGTGGTTGTGTACCACTGGATAGTAGTTGTATAATACTATGGATAAACATAGTTGTGTTCTATTAGATGGAATTATAGAAACAATATGCTACTATCTAATTTCCATGGAGACTAACACTAGTGTCTATTGACAACTAGATGGATAGTCAGTGTGTTGGTGGACAACCATTCTCTCTGTGGAGAATGGTCAAGGTTGTCAGATTGCTAATGTATCATGGACTGGTATTTTCCTAAGGCACATGTTGTGGTCCGATTAGGAAAATAGTTCAAGATTGATATTCTCTTGAGGCACATTTATTGGCCCGATTAGGTTGAATAGTCTTCCCCCTAAGGACATGACGTTTCGATTAGGGTGGTTGATACAAGACCGATATTTTCTAAGGCATATGGGTAGAAATGGATCTCTATGGTACATATGACCAGATTAGAAAATAGTTCGAGACTGACATTCCTGTAGGAATGATCTCTATATCCCATGGCGTGGCTTTCAACATCCGTTGGGACAATCATTCTTCTAGGGCGTATGTCCGGATTAGAAGAATGGTCCTTGTATCACTCTGTGGAGTGAGTGACTTATTCATAATCATGCCCGATTACTCAGGTGGAGTGTGGCTTTGAAAGATGATGTAGTTGATACTATTAGATGATACTAATAGTGGTGATGTTTCTTGTGAGTTGATCTACGTGATCATGAGATAGTCTGTGTGGCTATGATGATGCTACTGGTTGAATGGTCTGTTTGTGCTAAAGACCATTGCCTTTAATACCTCCATAGCTAGGAGGGAGTGTTGATATTATGGTAGTTGTGGTAGGTATTAACCTCTATGTGTAACTTTGACGAGACTAGAATATTCCGGGAAGCAAGAGAAACCCTAAACAGATGTGTAGAAACCCTAGAAGACATGTCGGCTCAATAAAAGAATTAATATTTAAGTGTTAACCTCTAGAAGAAGAAGTCGGCCTGGATAGATGACAAAGAGAACTATAAATAAGAGGGTGCTAGAGCTCATTTGTCATTCACACTCTCACAACTCACACATACTAGTGGTGTGCGAGTTTTGGAGAGGGAGTGCAGCTGTAGCTACTGCAACTGGGATTTTGGCTTTTGGTTATGGTTGGACTTTCTACTTGGTTATGGTTTGGACTTTCTGCCTTGGTTATGGTTTGGATTCTTTGCTTGGTATGCTAGCCTTGGAGAGAGATATGTTATCTTGGTTGGCTATTGGTTTTAAGGTTTGCTTCCGGAATTATTCCGTCTGTTAAGGTTAAAGGTGCTCGAGGGTGGCTTCATGCCTATGGTTGGGTGACAATATTGCTATATTGTCTATGGAAAAACAAGCACATCTATTTTATTCTAAGAACAAGGACTATAATAATTGGTCTACAATTTTTCTATGAATTTGCACTCAACTCCATGCTTTTTATTTTCAATATAACCTAAATTTTAGCTTGATATTCGATTGAGTGCTTTTTCTTGACAAATCAAATACTTACAACACTTTTTTTGACCAAAAGAAAACTTTCAGGGCTTATTTGGCCTCACATCGAGGCGATTTTCATTTCTCAATGGTTTTTGTGAATAATGTTTGAACTTTTGAATTGCAATACTCTTAATGTTAACGATTCAAAGATGCATTAATTCTATCTCTGAGTTAGCATTAGCTCTTAAACATTTTTTGTTATGTCGTTTTTCATACTATGGGCTTATAACGCTACCTGTATAGATGAGAGCAAAGGTTGGTTGATACATTCTTATGTGTGGCTAAGTTTGTCACACATTGTCATTGTGAACATGACAATGCCTTGCTATGGTTGTTCACTACATGTTGGCCATGTGTACAATTTGATGGATGCACTACCAAGATGACAATGGCCTTATCCATTTTCTATCAGTAGCACATTTCTTACCACAATTTCAATTTCATAAGTGTGTGCTTCACTCTTCTTACCATGATATATGCATGTCGTATTGTGTGCAACTACAACATCAATATCTTTAAAGAAATGACAAGTATTTTATGCTAACTAAATTGTGTAATTTAAAAAGAAAATTACCATACTTTATGGAACTTGAAAAGATGTCATGGGTAGGTTTCAAGCTGGAGCTCCATGAAGGTAAGACAGTTTGCAAAATGTTGCTCTACAATTTTTTGGTATATTAGTTTAGCCTGAAACATAATTTTTATCTAGGAAAAAATTTGATAATACCTCTAGTTTCACAAGATATCAATAAATACCTCCCAAAATTGTTTTGTTATATCCCCCTCCCAATATCTTTCTAATAAAAAAAACCTTATTTTTACTAGATATCCCATATTTTTACCAGACACCCTTTTTATACCCCCCAATACCTATAACCCCACTCTGTAGCCCACATCNCCCCCCCCCCCCCACTACCTACAATATATTGAATGTATTTTTCACAATTTTAAAACTCCCTTTATGAATGAATATGATAAGATATTGGTCAACATGGAGAAGCCTCTATGTCAATTTTGGAAGATCAATTGTTAATTGCTAATATTCACCAAAAGTATTGCAGTGCTAAGATAATTACAATGCTTATAGACATAAAAACCCTAAAACTTTGAATTTGATCATTTTTCACCCATTCCTTCCAATAGCCTATAGAGTGTTGTAGGGGTGGAAAGGTCCCTTCATTCATGGGTGAGGAGGGTTGTATTAATTATGAAAGTGCACCTAACCTACCAAAGGTGTTTTGCTAACTTGCACTGATAAACTCTTATTGAAACTACGTACCTCATCTTTTTTTGTCGCTAATTAATAACTTCATAAATGACAAAAGATGACAATTGATAGTCTAAAAGAAGTTGTTGCACTGGCGTGTTCAAGGACTACAGAGGTTGTTCTTGGTTACTTGGAGTAATCACCCATAGGTTGATCGATATCCCTATAAGGCAATAGACCTATTGGACTTGTCTAGTGAATGCGAGTTTTTTTCCTAGGGTGACACAAAAGGCCATATTCCCAACAAGGAAAGGGTGGGAAGAGGGTAGATACGTCATAGCTCAAGCCTAATTTTGACTGGAAGAAGAAGAAGGCAAAGGTGGTTCCTTCGATGTGACTAAATATATTTCTATTCAACATGACAACTTCTATGCTTCCTTATCTTTAGCGTGGTGAGAACTCTCAGATCTTGTCAGATCTTTATCTTCTAACTTTTCCAATAGAACAAATAAGAAGGAGACAACTAGCCTAGACCTTCATCCTTGACAACGAGCCTCGACCTTCTTGCCTCTTATCAATGCGAGGAACATATAAGATAAATGACATAACCTTTAGCCTGAAAGAGAATTGACTTGAGACTGAGTGTTGTTTAGTTGAATAGTTTAGCAATTGCAAAATATCAATCTTCCATAGATCAACTAGAGCCAGTAGGCATGCATTGTTAACTATCCATGTACAAAATGCATGCAAGTTGCTTGATTTCTATGCCAAATGTCATTAGTTATGCTTTATTTTTACGCATATGCCCACTAGAACAATAGTACAAAAGCTCAAGCACCTCATGACAACAACATTGCAATGTCTTTCCCTCTAATCTCTTCAACATGTTGCATTATCTCCCTCTAATCTCGTTAACAAACTACACTATGACGCATATCAAATGTGGGAATGGTTAGCACCACAACACCATGGGCCCACGTATGTACATGACCCCCCTTAGTCTCGGTGGTTCAATCAACCCTCCTGATCCCAAAAGATTATATCTCGAATTAGTTTTGGTGGTCAACGCTTGTTGTTCCTCTCTTCTCGGTCCTCTTCCATATCTATTTCTCAAAACACACACACCCCATCCTTGGCAATAAAGAATTAATCTATATCACTTGTTCATTCCAATGTTAATTTGGGGAACAAACTCAATCTCAATCTCAATCTCAAGCTGCCTCTTAAACTTGGTTAACAAAATCATCGATATCTCTAGTTCATGATTAAACTAATTTCACTTGGTAAACTTGCAAAGTATCATTTAAACAAATCAAAATACTAAAAATTCTACAATCCCCAACCCCCCAAACAATAAATTTTATTTTCAAAACTTTTATTTTTAAAACTACAAAACTGAAGACAAAGACTTGCTGCCTTACAACTCTCCTGGTTGTAAGTGTTATCATCATGTTATGCTAACTTTAAAAGTCCTCCACTCATATGATTAGAGATCTCATATTGAGAGAAAGGGACATATACGTCAAAATTTACATGTTCCATGCCCACTCATACCCCATTAATATATTCGAAAACATGGGCCCTTAGTTTCCACCACATATTTGTCTCTATATACATAGAGAGGCACCCGGAGACAAGACAATAAATCATGATGAGAAACAAAAGCAGAGACAAGACAATATGTCATGATGAGGAGCACATGGGGTGTCATGTAACCTAGACACCACTAACTCCTAACAATCAACTGATCCTCCTCCCCCATGTAGGTCATACATACATATGGGAATGATGATTCACCCATCATCATCTCCACCCATAACATCATGTGATGCTAGCCATGGGCATGAAATATAATCATTTGTATTTTCATTCATTTATACGTGCTCACTGGTTCAACGTTACTATTACTTATCTTTTAGAAATTTTGATATGAACGTTCAATATGGTCTACGTACAGATGGCGTGTACAGTCAGCCAGTGCTCTACGTAATGAGATTCGATCCCGGGACGGATTCATTCCTGCTTTCGGCGTGGCGTGTCAGAGAAATTTTCAGCAGTAATCTGGTTTCACGTGCTCTGGGGATCCAGTACAGCGTTACTTTCCCAGTACAATGTTACTTGACACGACATGCATGATGAAAATGAATAAATTTTCCGCTCTACATTCCCGTTATCGAGACTACCAGATTATTATTATTCACATTTCCAAGGCGCCACCCACACCTGATCATTGAGAAGTCCATAATTCTCTCTAGGTTCCAATATTGCAAGTGTCTACTTGCTTCTTTTAAGGATTGAGAAGAAAGTTTCCATTGAGAAGAGGCAACAATCTCACACATGGATCCTACCGAAAAATCCTTATGAAAAATAATCTATGCAACTCAAATACTTATAAGATGCAACTAAGAGGAGATTGAAGACCAAGCTCATTTACTTATAACATGCTCTTTATATAACCATATTAGATGTTATATTGATATATGCAATCATTGTTGTAATAAGTTTGCTATAAATTGCTTGGGGTGGTAGCTCTATTTTAACCCTACCTTTGCTTCTTTGTTGTTGTTTTCATTGGGTTAGAAGAAGGGAATCCTCCTCCTCTCTCCCCTGAGGCCATGCCTTTCAAGTCCTAGCAGATTCAATCTTGAATTCTACCAAGCCCAAGATCACTCCTTCATGTTTTGTAAAAAAATATGAAAATATTCAAGAAGTTTGTCTTCCCCTTATGGGTACTCGCCTCAAGGCACTAGCTCTAGTGGAAAGAGGCTTGATTGGCCTATTTATTGGCTTGTGGCCATCTCCGAGGTCAATGGAGGTATGATTTGGTAAAACCTGGAAAGTTTTAATCAAAGGAAACCTTGCTCATTACTTTTGCGTTCGAGGGTTCTTTGCATTTTTGTTCGAACAAGGAGGATAGATATCTCGTTTTGGATCGTGTGGAATGTACCTAAACATGTGGTCACTAGACTTTGACCCTAAGGTTGATGTGCCATCGATGGTTCCAATATGGGTTTTCCTTCCTCATTTTCCTCTTCATTTTTGGGAGGTGAATCGTTGGCCTCAATAGGAAATGATTTGGGGAAATACATAGAAAAATTAGAACTAAATAGGGGAATGTTTTCATGTGCTTGGATTTGTGCAGAAGTAGATTTAGAAAAGGGTCTCCTTGAGGCTATTAATCTCTCTTTGGACAACTAGAAGCATGCCTAAAAGCTAGATTACAAACAACTCCCATTTAAATGCAAGATTTGTCATGAATACAAACACTTTGCAAAAGATTGTAAGCATGTGCCAATAGGCCAAAACCCTCCTCCAAAGGATTATCAATGGAAAGCAGGTTGCAGGGAATAAGAATTTAGGACCTTCCTACTAGAAATAAAAAGGTAGGCCCATTTGGAAATAGTCTCTACCTCAAACCAATTTGTAGCATTGACCAAATTAGATTTGCAAGAGACAATTCAAATCAATGAATCTCAAGAAGCTAGTGAAAATAATATTCAATCTATAGAGTTAGGGGAGAAAGATCAACCTCTTAAGGATCATCAATCCTTAATGAATAAAGGAAAGGAGAATCCTCAATCATTTGAGCCAACCCTCTTCCCTGAAATCCCAAGCACCCCTCTCAAAGTGCTGCCCCAATCCTTAGAGATGTGTAACACTATTTTGGAGAAGACCTTTTCGACCACTGGATTGGTAACTAGGAAAAAAACCCAATAGCATAGTGGAGAAGAGGAGGAAGCATCAGAAGAGGAACATCTTCCAAAGAAGCCTGGAAGAAAATATGCCAAAGAAAAAAGAGAGGAACTTGTGATGAAAGCGAAAAGTCTTAGACTTCAAGCCACTATTGAGAGTTCATATGGATCATGGGTCAAAATCCTTTCAATTAAAATATCGGGAATGCAAAAGCAACTAGATCCATAAGGCAACAATATCACCCCCTTATCAGTTAAATAATGAAGATTGCCTCTTGGAATTGTACGAGACTGGTAATAAAAGGAAAATTGAAGTAATAAGGGACCTTATTTGAACTAAAAAACCCTAAAACATCCTCATTCATGAGACAAAATTGGAAGAGAAATAAGTGATGGAAGTAGTAAACAAAATTTGGAGAAATAGTGAAGGAGTTGCCATCAATGCAAGAGGGTATTTTGGAGGACTTTGCTCTCTCTAGGATGATAGTCAGTTTGACATCACCCATCATCAATCAACCCAACATTATATATTGGTAATATTAGTTCACAAAAGCTTAGGTAAATAGTTCCTCATTTATAAAGTTCATGCTCTACTCCAATATGGGGGGGGGGGGGGGGGGGGGNGGGATGCATTTTTTGCTTTCATTGATAGAAATGAAAGAGCTAGATCTAGAGAAGCAAAGCATTGTTGTAGGTGATTTCAACCTAACTTTATCTAGCAAAGAGAAAAGGGGTGGTAGTATAATCAGGGATCCCCTTAGAGAAACAATGGAAGATTTTATTTCTGAGTGGGATCTCTTAGAGATTATTCCAAAGAAAGGGAAATTCACCTAGACAAATAGGTGGATTGGACTTGGGCACATCATTGCTTTTCTGGACGGATTTCTCATACATAGCGATCTTTTAGTAGAGAATATGAAAATGTATTCCCAAATTATGGCACATAGAGCATCGGTGTTAAGCCCTAATATTGGCTCATTACCCCTTAATTGGGGCATATTATATTAGTAATGTTATTTTATTTATGTCAGCTTTAGGCCATTAGTTGTAATTATACCTCCTAGTCTCCTATATATACCAAGGAGACATTTTCATTTTGAATCATCTTGTACTTGAACCATTAAGTGGGGTAAAAGGAGGTTGCCCCCTCGAAGAGGCTTATTATCTGAAATTATCTCTTTTTCAAGGCGTTGAGTACTTTTTTTGAGGTTTTTCTATGCTATATTGATATTTGGTTCTTAAAATATGGTATCAGAGCTCAAGGTCTTGGGGTTTTGCTGCTACATCTGAGACACCTTGACATTTTTGCTATAACTTTTTTTCTGCAATGTTTTAGAAGGAACGACTTGGAGGATATTTAGTAGACGGATCAAGGTATGTTGGGTTCAAAATTCAGCTCCTGAGGCCTTATATGTTCAGAGATACAACTTGTACAAGATAGGTTTCTAGAATAATCCTAAACTGAGTCATTGCCGAATTTTCGCTATAAAAACTTTTCTGTAATGTTTTAGAACCTAAACTCTGGAGGCTATTTACAAAAATTAGTAAGGTATCTGTGGGAAAAATTTCAGCTTCTGGGTCATCATAAATTTGTAGATACACCCTGTGTAAGATAGGGTATCTGACTAGTCCTATTGACGAGTCTCAAGAAGGTGTTCCAGGTAAAACAATCATAACTTCTTCCTAGAGTATCCAAATTGAGTGGGACTAGTTTCATTGGATTTTGGACAGTCTATAGTATTTCTGGTGCGAGTTTCAAAATTTTATATCAATTATTTTGTGTGGGGCACGCTATACAAGTGAGATCTCCTGGAAAGGCAAAAAATCGGCAAGTTGTGGGGAAGTCACTGTAAATTCCACTTGGGACATCCAGTTTTGATCAGACCTATGGAATTCCAGAGAAGAAATATAAGAGAATTATGTAAAAGAAAGTTTCACACCCAAAAGGGACAAAACTTGGGAGATACAACAAAAGAAATATTGTCTAGCAGAACCACCTCAAAATCAAGGTTCAAAAGTGATACTTGGCCAACATGCCACCAAAAAAGGGAACTTCTACACCAAATAAGCCTCCAAAAAATCCTACTTGGACT
>ML780237.1:294617-319988 GCA_009831015.1 Picea engelmannii
TGACAGAGATCCCATCTTCACTAGACATTTTTGGACATAATTATTTTCTTGTTTGGGTACTCAATTGGCTCATAGCTCATCCTATCATCCTCAATCTGATGGACAAACCAAGATAGTGAACAAATGTCTGGAAGGCTACCTTCGTTCATTTGTCTCTGATAAACAAACACAATGGTTCAAATGGTTACCCTTGGCAGAATGGTGGTGTAACACTTCCTTTCATACTGCAACAAAAATGACACCATTTATGACACTCTATGGATACCACCCTCCTTCCATCACTTCTTCTCTAAAAGAAAAATCCAAGGTTCAAGCAGTGGAAGATCACATCGAGAATCAAAAACAAGTTCTCCAAATCTTAAAGGACAACCTGACCATGGCACATAATCACATGAAACAAAAAGCAAATCAACATCGTAGTGAAAAAAGTTTTGAAGTAGGGGATTGGGTATTTTTAAGACTACAACCATACAGACAGATGTCCCTCAAGCAAGACAAGAAGGATAATAAATTATCACCAAAGTACTATGGCCCTTATAAGGTGTTGCAAAAGATTGGTACTATGGCATACAAATTGGAATTGCTTGCATCTTCATGAGTACACCCAGTTTTCCATGTTTCATGCTTAAAGAAGGTTATAGGCAACAAGATCCCAGTTCAAACTATATTGCCAGAACTTGACGAGGAAGGAAAAATCATATTGGAGCCTGAAGTCATCACTGGCACAAGAATTCGCCAGCTGAGGAATAAATCCATTTCAGAGTATCTCATTAAATGGAGGAAACTACCGGCTGAAGATTCCACTTGGGAAGATGAGTCTTTTATACAAAAGCATCTAGAGTTACTCAAGCTTTGCGGACAACACTTGTCTCAAGGGGAGGGGCATGTTAAGCCCTAATATTGGCTTATTACCCCTTAATTGGGGCATATTATATTAGTAATGTTATTTTATTTATGTCGGCTTTAGGCCATTAGTTGTAATTATACCTCCTAGTCTCCTATATATACCAAGGAGACATTTTCATTTTGAATCATCTTGTACTTGAACATTTAAGTGGGGTAAAAGGAGGTTGCCCCCTCGTAGAGGCTTATTATATGAAATTATCTCTTTTTCAAGGCGTTGAGTACTTTTTCTGAGGTTTTTCTATGCTATATTGATATTTGTTCTTAACAATCAGATTGTAATCCCATAGCATTGAGCTTCCAAGAAACATGTGATTTTGGGGCCATCCTATTTCGCTTCAATCCTTTGTGGCTACAAGACCCAATTTTTTTTTTATATCATCTAGAATGATTGGAGCATAGCAGTAGCAGCCATCATATGTTTGGGACTCCAAACTAAGAAGAACAAAAGTTGAATTAAAAAGTTGGGCAAATTCCTCTTACATCCCAACAAAAATAAAGAGAGTTCAAATACAAGATTAGTTGAGTAGAATTCAATTAGTTATGGTGGCAGAAGAGATAAAAAATCAAAGCATCATGGAGGACTAAAACTTAACCCATAAGCTTCATCAATTCAATCATAGGGAGGAGGAGCACTAGTGTTTACAATCATGAACTTTACGGTTGAAGTTTGGGGACAAGAAAACTGTATTCTTTCACAAACAAGCAAAATCTAGATAATTGAGAAATAAAGTAAAATAAATTGCTAAAGGCAATGGAGAGCAAATGAAAGAGTTTGCAACTATAAAGGAGAAGTGTTCGGTTATTTCAAGCAACTGTACATAGAGGAAGAGGAAATGGAGGCTAAGGTAGAAATGAAAATGTTGTAAGTGAATCCCAAATTGGTTCTGAGGAAAATAACACATAATTGGGTAAGAGGATTAAATAATATGAGGTAACATAATCCATTTGGGGTTTGGAACTTGAAAAGGCTCTAGGATCTTGATGGGGTTTCAACTCATTTTTTCAAATCCTTCTAGCATATTATTAAGTTTTATTTATGTCATGTGCTAAAATGGAAAAGAAGAAAAGAAAAAATCTAAGGCAACATAAATTCATATTTTTTTTGTCTCTAATTCCTAAAGAAAATCACCCTTCCTCTTTTACTAGATTCAAACCTCTTTCGCTATGTAACTATACCTACAAAATTATGACCAAAATCTTGGTGAATCGACTTAGAAATATCTTGTTATCATTAATATTAGAGAACCAGGGGGGTTCATGTAGAAAAAACAAATAATATATATTATTATTTTGGTCCAAGAAGTAGTTCATTCAAGTCATTGAAGTGGAGAAAGAGGAATGATTATCAAAATTGACATGGCTAATGCATTCTATAGAGTTCATCACACCTTCTTGTTCAACATCCTTTGTAGATTTGGTTTCAATGGAAAATTCATTTGTTGGATCAAAGCTTATATAGGGTCACCTTGGATAGCCTCCTTAGCTAATGGTCGGCCAACTTCCTTCTTTCAAAGCAAGTGAGGCCTTAATCATCAAGGATTCCCCTTATCACCACTCTTATATATATTGATGGTAGAGAGATTAAGTAGAAGGCTTGAACTGGAAAGGACAATAGGGAATCTACAAGGGATTCTGATTGTAAGAGGAGTCAAATCTACGAATCACTCACAATTTGCAGAAAACACTCCTCTGCTTGGAGGTGCCTCTACTGTAATCATTGAGAGGTTCAAAATAATTATGAACATGTTTCTCAATGCATCCAAAAGTAAGATAAACAATGTCAAGAGTCAAATTTTTTAGTGGAACTCCTATAATTTATTATTATGGTCAATTTCTAGAATTCTTGAATTCCCTAGTGTTTTAGATTGGAGTTTCTTTAAATATATTGGGATTCCAATATCATTGAGAGCCTCCAAATCTTTGGATTGGGCCCACATTATTTTGAAAATTAAAGGAAAAATGTAGTCCCAGGGATCATATTGGCTAAATCCAATTGGAGTAGTTGTGTTGATTAAATACATCCTCTCATTGTTGCCCATCTATCAATCCTTTGTCTTTCTAACCCAATCCAACATAATGCAACAAATCTCAAAGGAAATAAGGACATTTATGTGGTAAAGGGGAAAAACTAATACCAAAAATTTCCATCTAATTGATTGGAATACAATGAGAGCAAAGGAATAATGTGGGAAGAATGTAGAGGTCTTATAATTTAAGATCCATAGTTAATGAATCTTGTTATGGGAGCTAAAATCATTTGAAGGCTCATCTCAGGGGAAGTTGAATGGTGGAAGTTGGAAATAAACAAAAAAGTACCTTCATTCAGGAAGAGTAACCAAATTGAAGATATTTACTTGGGAATGAAATGGCTCCCCTATGTGGAAATTATGCAAGGAAACAACCCCTATTTTTCTTAACCATTTGTCTTCGATTCCAGGGAATGGGAAACAAATTAGTATATGGAATGATTAAATTTAAGGTAAGTCCCCATTAGATTCCATCATAGAGCTAGCAAGAATAAGAGAGTGGCAGACCATAAAGGGCATCACAACATTATATGAGCTCTCCAAATGGGATTGATAATTAGAAAATTAGAAGGATTGGAAAATGATTTCTTTTGAAAGGATCAACCCCCTTATGTAAGAATATTCCATATAGTAGAGTTTGAGGTCCCAATGGAGATGAATATGTAGTTAAGGAATGATATGAGGTTCAACTTTAGGACATTCCTCAACCCCCAAGATTAGCATTGAGGAAATACATTTGGAAAGGTAGTGGTTGACCAAATTGAACATCTAATGTTGGATGTTGGCTCAGGGAAATTTCTAATGGTAGAGAATCTAAGAAATAAAGGGATGCAAGGGCCTTTGCATCGTTCTTTATGTCAATCAACAAATAAAACTTCTCCTTATCTCTTTATGGAATGCCAATTCACCATCCAAGCTTGGAAAGAAACCTTTGTTGAACCGAGGATAATTTTCCCGAGCCTTCAAAATGGAATGAACTGTTTGTCTCCTAGAAACACAAATATCTAGAATCATTTCAAAAAAAAAATTGTTTTGAAGCATGCTTGGATAGTTCTGCCAAAGTTCATATGTTGGAAAATTTGGTTGGTAAGAAATAAATGTATCTTCAATCAAGAAAAAGTTTCTCCTAGATAGGTAGTCATTCATGATTGTAGCCTACTAGACAAATCTATAATATCCAAAGCAATAAGAAATAATCATATTTTTAACCTAGAGGTTGTGAATCCCTTTCAATCTCAACTTCTTCTAAGTTATAAGCTACTGTATTTTTTGTAATTATATGAGAACAATTTTATGAAATAAAAGCATTTGATTTTATGAAAATAAATGATTCTTATGAATATAAGAAAATAATTTATGGTGCATTTCCTTATAATAAGATTTAAAAAAATGCAATTTGTATTTAAATTTTATGTATCCCACAACCAAAATTTAATATGAAACATAATTAAACAATTTGTCCATAACTAATTCAGGAAATTAAAATAGTAAAATACCTCCAAAATCTATTTGAATTAGTCCTATGTAGTTGAGTTGTCCCCTTTACTTTCACTGCTTTCCAATCTTCCCAAACTATATTCTTATCCTCCTAGCTAGCTAAGAACAACCTCATTGGATCCCTAGCTCTAGGAAAACCTTGGGTGGTTTCCTAGCCCTCCTTGCCCAAAGTCCCAAAAATCACAACCCCAGTATGTCCAGATCTCAATCAAATCAAAGTTACCCTCAAGTCCATATTTCTAATCTCAGAGCCCATTTTTCATAACATAGTCTCTCTGATTTACCAAAATCACTTCCAAAATTACTCCCTCTCTTTAAAACCCCTGAGCCTCCCCTAAATCCTTCCCCTTACCCCATTCCACCACCTTTCTCCTCGAAAGGCTCAACTCCTCCTCAAAGTCGTCCCCTCCCTGACATCTTTGTGGCAAGTTATCCAAACTTCATAAATAGTAATTAATTCATACCAATTTAATAAATTCCGCTTAACATGTAGCACTTATATATATATATATATATAATTTAATAATAATATTAAAATCTAATTAAATTAATCAATTCACTTAATCAATATTGTTAATTCTAATCAAATAAATTAACTTAATAAATATTATTAACTTTATTCAATCAATTAACTTAATAATTATAGTAAGATATTATACATGTATGTTAAACAAGCAAAATTATTAATTTAATACATTATAAAAATACTAGTCTATACGAGCAATGTATGCATGCATAGTTGGCACATACATAGCTCGTATGTGTACTAATGACAACAATCATCACATGTAATGCAATTTCTTGTATGCTTTTAACCCAATCGATAGTGCAATCAACCTCATAATGAAATAAATAAATCATTAACATAATTAGCAAAAATTCATTAGTCACAATAGTCTAACATGAATGAAATATTTCCCTAGATAATTGTAATTGAGTTAAGCATTTAATACAAAAGAACATGGAATAAGTCAGGCACTATGGTTATAATAATAAAACCCAACAACACTCTCAACTACTCCTAAAACCATGCCTCATTAACCTACTTCCATCTTCTATATCCCATCCCTTCGCTGCTGGACTATAATAGAAAATCAACTATATTGACCTAACTCCAAATAGAACTTGTAAGCGGAAGTGTCATCTACCTTGACCAAGCTTCCCCAACATGCAACTGATAGTCATCATCACACGTCTAGGGGAGCGTGATTCAATACCATTCTCTCACGACTCCATGTTTCAGAGGATGTATGGTGGGAAAGTCCTCCACCCTTCTTGATAGAACTAGGGTCAACATCCTATCATGGACCATACTGTGACACTATATTCTGGGAGCTTTGTCATCAAATATCCAGTTTAGGTAGTTGTGCCACCTGAAAATCCTGCACTTTCCCAAATGTCAAAGCAATGCATTTGAACTAGTATAAATTAATATAATAATTATTCCTATCACACTATTTCTCATTTGATGTCCACGACATCAACCACTTACTATCACACTTCTCTAGCTATTACATATCCCATTCAATATGTAGGTTAGTTTATAATAGAAACTCACACATAACCATATACTATTAACATGTGATTGCATTTAAAACATATCAGGAAAATATCTTTCAATTAAAATTTGCATGCTATAAGTAGATCACATAACATCCATCATTAACAATATAATAATAACCATTCATAATATTTGCATACACATAGGTCCACATGTCCAAAATTTGAAGTGTCATTGTTTAATAGTGTTCCACAGATAATAAGAAAATGAAAATACAATTAGACCATAAGTAAATTTAGTTTCCTAGGTCAAAACGAGGCATCACAAAGGTTCAAGAAAGATTACGGATAAAAGAAATTTTAACTCAGGGAGCTTCTCAACCTACAAGATATAGTAGGAGACCCAAATCAGATTTGTCTTAGACTTTGAAAATGGAAAAGGATGAATTTATATAGTGGAAAACTCAACAACAATAATACATTATCTTCTTTGACAATGCTTTCAAAGGTAACATGGGGGGGGGGGGTGGGGGAGGCAGAGTGGTTACAACCTTGGAATACATCAAGAATTAAATTATGTTTAGGGATTAGGAAGGCTTCCAAAAATCATGTTGAAGCTCTGGCCATGTTACAATGTCTCATGTTGTTGCGTGCATGATAGGTTAAAAATATTGTGATCATTGGAGACTTCATGGCGATTATCCGACAAATGATGAATCTCTCCAAGCCTATCCAAATTGGTAGATAGAATACAAACAATAGTCATTCATTTTGAGAAAATATTTTTTTTTCATATCTATTGTAGGATAATTGTACCCTGCAAGAGTTATCTCCCTTAAGCTCTTCCTAGACCTAAGAAAGAATAGAGATACCAACTATATAATTTCCTAGATATGAATTAGACTTGAATGAATCTATGAGATAATGGAACAAGAATCCTACTTGGTAATTTGATGATTGTACCTACACACTCATTAGTTGTTCTCTCTTTTGAAGATGTCCTTCACTTTCACGAACATAGATCTGCACACATCGAAACGCAAACGAATACCTCTGACAAGATCAAATATAACATGTATGAATTAATAACAGATCTAATAATATAACATGAAAACATGAAAATACTAACTCTCTATAAGAATCATAATAACCACATACAACCAAATAGAGGGAAAAGTCATGTGCATCTTCTATTAATAAAATAAGAGGATTATAGCTTACAATCAAATGACTTGATGAAGCTCTTCCCAATCTCCTTTCCCAAGCTCTATGATCAATCTGACAGTAAAAGTTTACTCTTTTTTTTCCTTCTCCCCTTTTCAAATGAGAGACCCCCAATATATATGATGATAAATATAAGATGGTGGATAAATCTAGACACTCAAAATAACAAGCTTCTCGAGGTCGTATTATGAGAAATATGAACTTTGATCACATCTATTTGTAACCAATCCTAATTGGGAAGTAATAGACTTGGTTGCGCTCTGCATTCCTATAGTTCGCAACCAATCACGACTTTCAAGAGAGAAAATCGTGACCATCAAGTTTGGGTCACAAGTTGTAAAGGAGCAACCAACGACTAGACAAAAGGATGTTGAAAACTCAAGGGAAAAGTGACATAACTCAGTGTCTTAGCTTTCTAACCTCTAGATTATGTCCATCAGGTGATCAGGTGGAAAATAATTGTATAACAGATGGCCCCTAAAGTGTGAGGTCAGAAGAGGTGTTTGATGTCCGAAATACTTTATGAACAAAAATCACAAATCTTTAGGCGAAGGAAGATGGGAAGAAACTATAATTAGTCCTGCACAATAATAACATCCCTGAGGCAGGCACACCCATGCTCGGTAATAGAAAATAATCATAGCTACCAAAACAATACACTGTGGATCCATGCACGAGGCAATTGACTATATCATGGCCATGAAAGGATACACTATGGATCCATGTCACAAGTGAAAGCATAGTGACAACCAGGTAAAAATGTGGATCTATGTCACAGTATACAAATCAATGAGATGACTCGATGCCTGAGCGATATCTAAAGCACTCATGAATGACTTCATAGCAACTTGGGAGGGGATGTTGTAAAGGAATGATGTGTCCCCAACCCAAGGTCTTCATCCCAAACCTTGGTGATATGAATATTACAACATGTGAATATATGAGATGATGTCGAGCATGGTAGAAATCGTCTGATTATCAGTCATTGATGTATATTGTTAATAGACGCAAGGAAATACACTGATGATGATGATGGAACCCAAGATACCTAGTACAATATAGCGAGTGTGAATGGAGGATTTGTGGTCTAAAACTCGTAGATTCATTCAACAAGAGTCAATGAGGTAAACCCATTGCTGAAATGCAAGGGAACCTGCCACTAATTTCTGCAAGTCCCAAGGTACTAAATGGTTTCTATATTTCGATCCTGGATAATGATCTAGTGTTGACAAGATGAAATCCGCCAAAGGAGGTCCTTGATGTGTCCCCCATCAATTGAGAAGAAACATAAAATGATAAATGGTGTGAAGAGAAAATGAGTAAAGCAAAACTGACTCAGGTATGGCCGAGATAAATGGGATGAAAGACTGAAAGTGGCTGACACATGCTAACTTCCCTTGATCAAAACGACATGACAAATGAATTGACCTGGCAACATTGAATCAATAATGAACAAAACACTCGCCATGAATGACTAGGAGAGTAACCAGTTGGCAGAGTCTGAGAACTCATAGAGATGGTAATGACTCAGAGACAATGGATAACCCAATTTTTCTACATGGACACAAAACATGTGTGATGTTCAAGGGTGACTCGATGGATGACTACCATTTGTGAAGATAATTGGACGGAACCCCCCCCCCCACTCTTTTTATTTCTTCCATGTTTGAACAAGCACGAAAGAAAATAGAATTATGCTCAATATGCTCACTCGTGGGTTTATTTTTGAGCCCGTGGCGGAGAATGGTGCTTGATGGTCTTTCTGATATTATAGAAATATCCTAAAGGAAAAATCCATATACGATCTTGTGTATTTAACGAGACCAAGAAATTTAATGCTCTCTTGTCATTTCATGTTTAGAGACTCTGAAAGGACAAGGAACACTCCAGGGTGTACCTTTGTCATGGTTGATTACCAAGCGCGAAAAAGGGGTAATAGTAAGCTTGGCTGAAGAGAAATAGTGGTATGCAATGAAGTTCCAGTCACATGGAACATGACTTAAGCAATGGACTACAAAAGGACATGGAAAATGATGACCACGCATAATAGAAATTCTCTGCTAGCGGTCAAGCATAGCTGTGGTGTGATAAAAAATGGAAGAAAATGGCAGTGTAGCAACAATAAGCAACACGACACAAGCGTCAGTAAGTGCAACCATTTTAAACAAAAAAAAAAAATGGTGGGAACCCTGTTTGGGAAGGCTATAAAATATGTAGAAAGAGAGTGATTTCAACTCAATTTTGAACAATAAAGCACTATGAAGGGTTCCTAGGTCGTAAAAATACAACATAGGCATCAAATGATAGCAATGGGTGCTACTCTAAGATGCCCATGAGGGGTAGGCTCGACCACTCAAAATACGATGTGAAAATAATGGGAGGGCTATTGTCACATTTAAGATGGGTTAGAACTTATGGTGTAAGGAGGGGAATAAGTGGCATCCAAATGAATGCAATGGAGAAGGAAAACCATGACACTAATCCTACATGCCAAGTTTCGAACACATACCTACGATCAAACCGATACCATAATGAAAAATAGTCCATGTATGCCATACAAATTGTTAAATCGTAGCCCAAGGGAATAAAAAAGATTCATAAAAAGTATGGACTCCTGAAATAATAATTTTTTTTAAAAAACAACTCATTTGATGTGAAAAGGGGTATTTTAAACCCTATTTTCCAAAAAAGGAAAAAAGTAATATTATGGGGTGAAAATGAGTTTTTACCTCATTTGTGTTTTTACCCTTGGAAAAAAGTGGAAAGGAGATTTTTCGTGGAAATAGTTGTTGTGGTGATTTCAGGAGATTTTGGCCATGAATTTGTCTACTGCTATCTACTAGGTTAGAAATATGAACCTCGTTTAGAAAATCCATGTCTTCATTTTTTTATTTTACTGAGAATTTTTTGTTGGATGAGCCCCAAAATTTTTGAGTTTGCATGGTCGCGAGTAGCCTTTGTCATGGTCACGGCCGAGAATACCAAGTTGCACCCTCGATGAATGCTTCCAGCAACTAGTCGCTGCCAAAGGTATGGCAGTGACCAGTTTCACCCTCTACACAGGGCGATTGCAACCAGGTCAGTAGGGTTGCATTATATGGTGCAAATGAGTCGCGACTAGTGACCTTGATGGTCGGTCGCGCCGCATCAACTAGTGCCCTGCGACCGATCACAGTGTCAGAAAAAGAGAGAATGCGACCTTGACCCTGAAGGTGTGGCCGCGTTGTAACACATAGTAGCCTGTGATCGGTCGCTCTGTCCCAAAGAGGAAGACGCGACCAACTTTAAATTAATGTTTTTGTTTAATTTTTTAGTATGCTGATTTTGGACATGTGTTCTAATAATTATTTTCATGTTTCTTGGTAGGGAAATTATCATGATTGAGTGGAGATAATGCGAGCATGAGCTCAATGATATCTATGCCTTATAGGACCAATGTACCCTTGATGTGCTTAGGGATTGTGGGCTCCTGAAGTTCTTTTTGTGCCCCAATATAAGAGCACAATCGTTGTTGTTGGAGCAACTTATTGGTATGTCGGACCCAGAGGAGAAACACTTTATGGTCGGGGACCAAGTGTTGACTCTAGATATCGAGGATATATTATTCCTCATGGGATTCTCCCAGAGAGGCACCTCAATAGTTCTAGTTGGTGGCAAGGGTGGTTCAACTGAACTTGTGGATGCCTATATGAGGCGGTATTGTCATCTGGTGACCAGAAAGAGAAACAACAAGTTGTCGATTGGGCAGGTGACAGATCTTGCGCTATGTACTATATTGTATACTATCACTTGAGTTGTGGGTAGAACAGGGCCCCACTTGGCCTCTAGGAGTCATGTGACTTATGCAATGATGTGTCTCACCCCTACAATGTATAACTAGTGCGTGGGGTTGTGGTAAACACCAGGGAGCAGCTTGCGAAATGCAGGATTGGACGACATAAACAATTTTTCTATGGATCGATTTTGGTATCATTCTATTTTGAGCGGGTACCCACTTCTTATCCTTGGGTTTTATGGCCAACAACCGGGCTGAGGGACTCAACAATGAAGAAGTTGACAAATTTCTTGTCACATCTTGGAGGAGGGAGGAAACCACACTTTGAAAAATATTTCTTCAGTTGGTGGGATCAACAGATCGTGGTAGTGGATGATTATGCCTATACAAGTGTGGATTTTTGAGGGGATCCCGACATAGTCCTACTTGATGGGGACAAGTGGAGTGACAATCTCGGTAAAAATGATGTGCATGTTTGCAAATTTTTTTTTTAGTTTTTGGAATATTTGATGTTTTTAATTTTTAAAATATATGATTTTTTTTGTGTGTAACATGACTAATCGTGTGGATTTGAAAATTACACACCATTTCTCCCATAAGGGATGTTACCTATTCACAATCATGGGTAGTACGGGGGGAAGCTAGAGTAAAATAGGGTGGAGGACTACATGAGGAGTTGTTGGAGGATCTCGAGGTGAACCTCAAAGGATTAACTGTTGGCATTCTGGTGCCACATATGGATGTAATTCCTCTGTGAATGTAGAGGCGTACTATTGGTGTTGGTGGTTAGTTCTTATGTCTCTTTCGAATAGTGTCTAGGGTTGTGCTTTGTTACCACGACCATAGATCTCTCTGATATGCTTAATGTTCTAGCTTTTCAACTTTTTGTACAACCCTTGTATGCAACTTATATCCAGATGTATGGGCATATGTCCCAATTATGTCATGCTACACTTATTTTTTGATATGTATTTTTCACTCTCCTTATATATATATATATATGGAAATTTTAATTTTTAGTTTCTACTTATATATAGTTACAAAGTTGTTTTCGTGCCTTGGAGGAGGGTGACAACCACACTTTGCAGAAGATTTCTTTAGTTGGTGGGATCAACAGATCATGACAATAGATGATTATTCCTGTACATGTGTGGATTTTTGAGGGGATTCCTATATGGTCCTACCTGATGGGGATGAGTGGAGTGACAAGCTCGGTAAGAATGATGTGCATGTTTGCAATTTTTTTTTAGTTTTTGGAATATTTGATGTTTTTAATTTTTAAAATATATGATTTTTTTTTATGTGTAACATGACTAATCATGTGGATTTGCAAATTGTGCACCATTTCTCTCGGAAGGGATGTCACCCCTTCATAGGAATGGGTAGTATGAGGGGGATCTAGAGTAAAACAGGGTGGAGGACCACATGCAGAGTTGTTGGAGGATCTCAAGGTGAACCTCAAAAGAATTAACTGTTGGCATTTTGGTGCCACATATGGATGGCATTCCTCTATGAATGCAGAGGCATACTATTGGTGTTGGTGGTTAGTTCTTATGCCTCTTGCGGAAAGTGGTTAGAGTCGTGCTTTTTTATCACGACCATAGAGCTCCCCAAGATGCTTAGTGTTCTATATTTTCAACTTTTTATACAACTCTTGCATGCAACTTATATCCGGATGTATGGGAATATGTCCCAATTATGTCATGCTACACTTATCTCTCTCTCTCTCTCTCTCTCTCTCTCTCTCTATATATATATATATATATATATATATAATTTTTATTTTCTACTTATGTGTACAATTGTTTTTGAATTTATGTATGTACATGGATGGTTGGTTAATAAATGTGCTTAATGTAGTAGATTCCAATCCAAGACATAATTAGCTAACGAGTCAGCGAATGAATTGAATTCACTTTCAATGTGTTCATAAGAAATGAAATTGAATTCTCTCTCAAGGAGATGGACCCTCAAATACTTATGGAATAGGACATGGTGGCATATAGAATAAATCGAGTTTCATTGTGAAACCATGATCTCAGAGTCCAACCTGGCAACCAATCGGTGAATGCCTAAAGATGAGGCTTCAGACATGAGTTCAAAAACCACCCTATACTCTTCAATTTTATTAATTGAAGGACCGAGGAATATGCCCGCTGAACTCACCAGTTGTTTTGTGGGTGAGAAAATGACTCAAGCAGCAGAAACAAAGTTCGGGGTGCTATGACTAGCTCTATCCGCATATTTGACATAGGAAGAGGAGATTGTGAACATCTGCTAATCAAGCGCCAAGCATGCTAAGAAGAACAACAAGGTATGCCACTCAAAAGAAAGAAAATATATCACACCACACTATGATACATATAGTACAAAAGAACTACATAGTGTATAGTTTATGCATAATACTTTTTTAGGTAGAGCCCGTTGCGGAGCTTCGATAAGGTGTTTCCCTCATAGTCAACTAACTCATAGGCCCCTTTTTGAAGTGCACATTTTACGACATAGGTACCATTCCATAATGGTTCGAACCAACCAATCCTATTTTTTCATGGTCTTGGTCATAGAACAAAACTAGATCTCCTTCTGAGAAAACCTGAGGACGCACAACTCAATCTACTGGGCTTTGACTCATTTTTTGTGTGACTCATTAGCCATGGTGGATTTTCAATGATATTCATCGAGGCATGATAGGTAAAGTAGTCTTTCTTCCTCGATGGAAGTGTCATGGAGAAGTTCAGTAGCTAGCTTTAATGATAGGATTTCACATTCAATGGGAAGTATTGCCTCCAACCCATAAATGAGTTGAAATGGTGTGAAACCAGTGGAAGATTTTACATACGTTCGATACACCCATAATGCTGAAAATATCATGAGGTGCCAATTATGTTTTCCTACCATTCGTCTAAGCATCATTTTAAGCACTTGGTTGATAGACTCAATTGGGCCATTGGCTTGGGGATAATAGGGAGAAGAGTGTTCCCGGTCAAAACGTAATAAAGTGGCTAATTTGGTCATCATATTATTACAAAAGTGTGCTCCATGATCAATCACAATTGATTTGGGTATACCAAATTTGGCAATAATGTGGTTGAATATGAAAAGTGCTATAGTCTTGGAATTGTTTCAAAAAGTAGGCATAGCCTCTGCCCATTTGGTAAAATAACTAACAACCACAATAACGTAATTATGGTCGACAACAAAGGCAGGTATACACATTATAAAATTAATCCTCCATTTGGCAAAGGGACTGACAATGACTACAAGATGTAATGGAGTGGGATGAACGCACATCTTTTTAGAAAAAATTTGGCAAGGGTGGCACTTTTGGACCAAATTCATACAATCATTAAAGATCGTGGGACAAAAGTATCTTACGCACAAATTTTTTTGGGCAGTGGCTAACCCAAGCATGTGGCCGCGACATGCTTCGGAGTGGTAGTAATTGAGGATAAATTTATCTTCATCATGGATAATGCACTGATGCAAAACCATATCTATCCCACGACAATAAAGAATATCTCGTACCATAAGATAATGGCGGGATTGATGGTGAATACTTCGACGATCATATTTCGATAGTGTAAGTTTTAAACCTGTGAAGTAAAGCAATGCATATAGATTCTTAAGCAAAAAAAAAATTAATCAATGGATCGTATACAGAGTACACAGAGATTTTATACCGGAAACCCTCAACCGGGAAAACCTTTCTTATATTCATTATCTCGAATTTCACCATTCACCATACAATATATACAATGTTTTCAGGTATTCCGTAGATACCAAAACCCTAATCCCTTAATCCGGGATTAATTTAGAAAGCCGCTAAAAATAACAAAATCTGCTAAAAATATAAAAAAACCGCCCCCAAAAAAATTTCAGACGCAGTTGTCGAATTTGATGCGCCCACACACACACATGCAAAGAATATAACACATACCCAACATTCTCCCACCTTTTGTTTTCTTTGCATCCAGGGGTCCAGGGGATTATATAGTCAACAATCCAGGGAAACAATGCCCATTGTTACTCTACACTAGGAGAACTTTTCTGTGCTCACAGACTTTGTCAACGAATCTGCAACATTCTTCAAAGTGTCAACCTTTTCCAGCAACACCTTATTTTCTTCAACCATGTCTCTCACAAAGTGATACTGAACATCAATATGCTTTGTCTTCGAATGATAAGGTAGGTTCTTTGCCAGGAAGATTGCACTCTGACCGTCGCAATCTAATCTCACTGCTTGTTGTACCAACCCAATACCTGAACACAATATTTGTAACCATACTACTTCCTTGCTTGCATGAGTGGCTGCCATGTATTCAACTTCTATAGTTGAGAGTGCCACTACAACCTGTCTTTTTCTCATCCAACTGATTGCTCCTCCAAATAGGTTAAACACATACCCACTTGTAGATCTTTTGCAATCTCGATATCCATCCCAGTCTGCATAAAAAAATCCATGCATGTCCACCACTCTGTCCAATCCTGGTCTTCATTGGTATCACAATCCATAACTGGTAGTGCAACGAAGATACCTGAAGACCCTCTTTACTACTGTCCAATGCTCCTTCCCTAGTTGTGACATATACCTACTCAAAAATCCCACTGCATGTGCAATGTACGGTCTAGTACAGACCATTGCATACATCAAACTACCAACTGCACTAGCATACCGAACATGGGACATGTCCTCTTCTTCTTCTTGTGTCTTGGGACATTGATCTGCAGATAACTTTACACCTATGTGAATAGGAACCTTGACCGATTTACTTCCATGCATATTAAACCTCTGCAATATCGTCTCAACATATTTTCTCTGATTCAACCAGAGTTTCCTGTTTGCACGATCTCTTTTAATTTCCATTCCCAGAATGAAGTTAGCAGCACCAAGATCCTTCATGTCAAATTTGGATGATAGCTGTGATTTCACCTCCTTGATAACATCCATGTTATTTCCTACCAACAACATGTCATCAACATACAACACTACATAAATGAAGTGATTACCAACCTGCTTGGAATATACACAGTGATCAACCCTGCTTCTCACAAATCCCAATTCAAGGATGTATGTATCAAACTTTTGGTACCACATCCTAAGTGATTGCTTCAGACCATATAGTGACTTCTTTAGCTTACAAACAAACTCTTTCTTTCCCTTCACTACAAAGCCTTCTGGTTGCTTCATGTAGATTTCTTCTTTTAGATCCCCATGTAGGAATGTTGTCTTCACATCCATATGTTCCACTTCAATATCAAAAGCATCAACAATAGATAAAAGAAATATAATAGAAGTTAACTTAGCAACAGGAGAAAAAATCTCACCAAAGTCAATTCCCTCTACTTGGGAATAACCTTTTGCTACTAGCCGAGCTTTATATTTCTCCACTTTTCCTTCTGCATTAAACTTCTTCTTAAACAACCATTTGCTACCAACAAATTTTCTTCCAGCTGGCAACTCAACTATATCCCATGCCTCATTCTTATCCAAGGCATCCATTTCTTCAACCATGGTGTTCTTCCATAGTTTACTATCCTCTGAATCCACTGCTTCCCTGATAGTTCTAAGATCATCATCAGTAATAGATAAAGAAAAATTGGAACGAAAATTAGGTGGACTATACCTTTCTAGTTGCCTTCTTTCTCTCACGGATCTCCTCAATACCGGGGTATGAGGTTCTTCTTCTTCTGCTACTGCTTCATCTTCTTCAGATGATTTAGATTTTGCATCATCCAACTCTAGCTCTATTTTCTCAGGTTCTTCTGCCCTTGGTAGGAATTCCTGTTTGGAAACATCTTTTACCTCTCTGAAAACAACATCTCGACTGTAAACAATCTTCTTGGTTTCTAGGTTCCAAAGCTTATAACCTTTCACACCATCTTTATAACCAATAAAGATACACTTTTCAGCCTTTTTATCCAGCTTACTCCTATTTTCCTTTGGAACATGTACATAAGCATCACAACCAAACATTCTAAGATGTTGAAGAGAGGGTTTATTTCCAGTCCATACCTCGTGTGGAGTTTTATCATCCAACGCTGATGAGGGTGATTGATTGACCAGGTAACATGTTGTACCCACAGCCTCTGCCCAAAATTCCTGTCCTAACTCGGCACCGCTTAGCATGCTCCTTGCTTTTTCCATCAGTGTCCTGTTCATCCTTTCTGCAACTCCATTCTACTGAGGAGTGTATGGAGTAGTCTTTTGCCTTGCTATACCACACTTCTTACAGAATTCTTTGAATTCATTTCCACATAATTCTCCACCATTATCTGCTCTCAATACCTTTATTTTCTTCTCTGTCTGATTTTCTACCAGAACCTTAAACTCTTTAAATTTATCAAAAACCTCAGATTTCTTTCTAAGAAAACAAATCCATGTGTTCCTTGAGAAATCATCTATGAATGAAACATAATACAGAGACTTACCTAGTGATGGAACATGCACAGGTCCAAACACATCACTGTGTATCAACTCTGAGATCCCCTTTGCTCTTGTAACACTAGATGAGAATCTTACCCGATTTTGTTTACCATATATGCAATGTTCACAGAAATCAAAATCCAGAGTGCAATTAGCCATACCTTCAACCATACCTTTACCATGTAGTGTTCGAAGGCCCTTTTCTCCAATATGCCCTTGTCTTTGATGCCACAACATGGTCTTCTTTTTTGGGACAATATTGATCTTGTCTCCTTCATTTCTCTTCTTAGGGACAACAGAACTGTTGCACCCATTAGTATAAGTGCTTCCCAACAACTTGTACAGATTTCCACACCGAACTCCCCTCATCAACACCATTGCTCCTCGTACCATATTGCAAGTGTTCTTTCCAAATACAATATTCACTCCTGCATCATCCAACTTGCTTACAGATATTAGGCTCCTGGCTAGTTTTGGAATGTGAAGAACCCCATGGAGTGTTCTAATCCTTCCATCTTTTAGCAGCAACTTAACCCTTCCACATCCCATGATTTTTGTTGTTGAGTCATCTCCTAGGAATACATCACCACCATCATATTTTTCATATTCAAAGAACCACTCCCTGTGAGGAGTCATGTGGTATGACGCACCTGAGTCGATTAACCATACATTATGGTCTGCATGTGTACCTGTAGATTCCAGGTAAACATCACCTCCTTCTTCACTGGAGGTTTTCGTCTCTGTGGAAGAGGTACTATCAGATCCATTTGGTTTTTCAACCTTCTTAGACTTGCAATCTTTCTTATAATGCCCTGTTTTACCACACTTCCAACATTTCCTCAAAGATTTTCCTTGAGACTTAGATCTACCTGTAGATTTAGATCTCCTCCCTGAAGACTTACCAGGATTCCTATCTTGGGTATGACCTCTTACAAATAAAGCATATGTGCTATGACCATCCATGCTTTTCTGCCTCATCTCTTCAGATAACAAGGATGCAACTACATCCTCATACTTCAATGTAGATTGAGTGGTACTACATATTGCTACAACCAGATTATCCCAAGAGTCTGGCAAAGAACATAACAAAGTAAACATTTATCTTCTTCTATAATCGTAATATTAACAGAGACAAGTTGACTTACCAGAGTATTAAAGGCATTTAGATGTCCTGTCACAGAATCTCCATCTTCCATCCTAAGATGATACAACTTCTTTCGAAGAAACAACTTGTTTACCAGGGACTTTGATTGATACAAATTCCCCAACTTATCCCATAGTTCCTTGGATGTAGATTCTCCTGAGACATTCAACAACGTCGAATCTGCCAGGTAGACTCGAATAGTACTCCTTGCTCTTCTGTCCAACTTCTCCCAATCTTCCTTCAACATACCAGTAGGTGGTGTACTGGTAGTTTGTGTACTAGTAGGTTATGTACTAGTAGCTTGTGTGCTATTAGACGGTGTACCATTCGGTTGTGTACCAGGATCCACAACGATCCATTGTTCTTTGTCTACAAGAAGGTCCTCCATATTCAGCTTCCATAGCTCAAAGTTTTTACCGTTGAACTTCTCTATCTCGATTCTAGAAGAGCTTTCCATTCCTCTTTCTGCACTCAAATCACCACTGCAAAATCTCCCACTAAACCCAGGTTTGTCATAGACCCAAGATAAAATCGATCTATCAAGATTGAGACAAACCCTCAACAACAAAGGCATCCCTCTAAAGCCAAAAACGAGCTATGATACCACATGTAAGTTTTAAACCTGTGAAGTAAAGCAATGCACATAGATTCTTAAGCAAAACAAAATTTAATCAATGGCTCATACACAAAGTACACATAGATTTTATACCGGAAACCCTCAACCGGGAAAACCTTTCTTATATTCATTATCTCAAATTTCACCATTCACCATACAATATATATAATGTTTTTAGGTATTCCGTGGATACCAAAACCATAATCCCTTAATCCAGGATTAATTTAGAAAACCGTTAAAAATAGCAAAAGCTGCCCCAATTTTTTTTTCAAACACAGTTGTCGAATCTGACGCTCCCCCACACACACATGCAAAAAATATAACACATACCCAACAAATAGTTCTAGCTGAAAACGTTGGGTTTGGAGGTATATTAACGTACCATGGATCGGATGAGTCAATGAGAAATAAGGATTCATCAAGTAATGAATCTTGTACCACAGATTCATCATTGACTTAGGGAAGGTCGGTCATCAATTCAATGAATACCAACAAATTTTTGGACTTGGTGGTTGAAAAATTAAAATAAAATTATTGTAGGATAACAATCCATCTAGAGTATCTGCTTCCAATAATCTAACACAACATGATTTATTTCATTGGACTGGCGTCATATATAACAATGGTGGTTCGTAAGAGAATATAATGTAGAAAATGTTGGACAACAAAAAAATCTTCCAGGGCCAACTTTTCAACATGTGCATAACGAAGTTTGGTGTCTATGAGGCCCTTACTGAGATAATAAATTACATGTTCATTTTGTTCATCATTAGTTTGGACAAGCACCCTGCCAATGGTGGTTTCAGAAGTAGCAAGATACAACAAGAAGTCTTGATTATAGTTGGGAGGGGTCAATAAAGGTGTGGATGTAAGGGCATGTTTTAAACCATTTAAAGAACATTGAGCTTGCTCGTCCCAATTAAATGGGACTCCCTTCTTAAGTAATCACATGAAAACTTTTGTAATTTCCACATAGTTGGCAATGAAATGTCGTAAGATTTTTTATTTCCCCTGCAAAATTTGAAGTTGGACTATGGAGTGAGGTGGAGGTAAGTTCATAATTGCCTCTACTCTCAAGGGATCGACTCTGATCCCAAACCTGGACACAATGAAATCTAGAAGAAGACCATATTCCACAACAAAGATGGACTTGTGTGGGTTCAAACAAATGTTTTAATATCGACAACGTAAGAATATTTGTCTCAAATAATCTGGATGTGCTTTGCGACTCCCAGATTTTGCGGGGAGGCCATCTAGACATGGCTTTACTATATGTTTGATTTCATGGAAAGCATAAGACATGGCCTGCTGGAATGATACACCAAATTTTTTAAGACTGAAAGGTAAATTTTGATATACAAAAGTTCCCCAAGGGAAAATGAAAGTAGTTTTTTGTTGGTCTTCCTAGATGATCTCAATTTGATTATAGACGGAGAAGCCATCCATGAATGAAAATACTTCACATCCGGTGTAATCATCGATAATTTGGTTGATGAAGGGGGTGGGATAATTGTCCTTTGGACAAGCCTTAATTAAATCCCTATAATCAATGTATACTCAGATAATGCCATATTTTTTGGCAACAGGTACAATGTCTGATACCCATTCAGTCAGGGGCACTGGATAAATAAAACCAACATTCAATAGTTTTTCAACTTCTACTTTGATGGCTGTAGCTTTTCGAAGGTGGATTGGTTGGATCCTCTTTCGAACAGGGAGGGCTCTGGGGTAAGTCTTAATCTTATGTATGACAATCCAAGGGTCTATTCCTGACATTTCTGCGTAAGACCAGGAAAAAATATCACAAAACTCTTTCAATTGGGAAGTATAACGTTTAATTTCTTGAGGGGAACAAGCTGCACCTACCTGGATGTGTTCCACGACCCCAAGTTTGACCGAAATGCCAGTTGAAATGGTTTCCAAAATGTTACCTAGGTTTCCTTCAAATAAAGTGGACTATGAAGGGGAGGGAAATTGGGATTGGTCTATGACATCAATCAAAATGAGGGTTTGGATGTGTTTCTCCACCCTTTCCTGATCGGGAAGGAAAGATGATCGATGGTGTGAATATTCCCATGGCCTATCTCCTAAGGTCATGACTTCTATGATGGCCTCATCTGAAGGTACGACATCATTTAGAAAGTCATGCGAAGTGGATAGAGGGTTAAACCAGTAAGGTAAAGAGAAATGATCTAGTTCCTCATCTAGTAGGACACTAGGATCAGGTTCAACAAATTCTCATGTTGACTGTATCGCAAAATATGATAATTCAGCCGGTGACAACGACATAGTGGCTTTGTAAGACTCTACTTCTAAAGGATGGAGGTCCACCCAACAATCGTAAGAACTGAAGGATCTATTGGTGATAGAAGAGATCATATTCATAGGAGATATATGAGTAGCATCGGGTGAAGGAAGGGGGAATATCCCCATTAGAGATGAATCTTTCAACATACTTGTATTGACACCTTCTCACCCCCAAAAAGAATCACCTATAAAAGGCATGTTGGCGCTAGGATTAGCTCACAATTCGAGTGTGCAATAATCAAGTTGGTCGATGGTGACTATATTTCCTTGACGAGGAAAAAATATGACGTGAAATACAATAGATGAAACAACTTTCATTGCATAGAAACAAGGGTGACCCAAGAGAAAATTATAGTCGAGTGTGGCTTCAAACACTTCAAATTCTACATAGATAGTCTTGCCCTCGAGATCAATGGATAAAGAGGTGGGAATTACATGGCAATTGAAAAAATGTCTATCAAAATATTTTAATATGGTTTGAGATGTAGTGAGATGAGGAGAACCAAGGGCCTTCCAACATGACAAAGACATAATGCAAGTAATCGCTTCTTCATTGATAACCATATGAAAGATATTCTTGTTAAGAAAACCAACTGTGATTTGGAATGCTTGTTGGTGACATGCATGAGAGATGCAACTCGCTCTGGTCTATGTCGAAAGAAACAATGTTTTCCTCCGAAGGGTCGATTCCCCCTATGGTTGATAATAAGGCTTTCCTCTGTGAAGGACAACTCTACAATACTTTGAGTGTTGTCATGGCACATGGTGCTTGGGCGAGATCTTCCACTATATTGTAGTGTTGAGCTGCTTGAGCATTTGGGTTATGGGTAGTTTGTCGAAGTACCCCTTTTGGGAAGAGGATTGCAGGTTTGGAAGTTGGTTTCTCTAATGTGAGAGGGCCATTAGGTGGTGAAGTTGATGGAGGATCCTTGGATGAAGGTTCGTGTAACATACAAAATATATATAATATTAAGTGATAATAATCATAAATAATAATAATAATAATAATAATAATAAATAGTTATTAATTGTCTAAGGGACATATCCTTTCATGGATGATCACCACATGTGCTTTTAGGTTCTATATATATTTTGGCACTCTCATTGTACATCTATTCATTATATATTATCTATTTTATCTCATTATATACATTCTTATTCAATATATTTTCTTGTCCAATATGGATTACAATTATTTATTCCATTTATGATGGATGTTTGTTGTAAGAACCAAATTGGTTATTTACATTGGTATCATATCTTTTTTGTTGATCCTAACCATAGGCCATACAAGCTTGTAGCCTCATACAAAAAAAAATTCAGAGTTTCTCTAATTTATCCAGGTCTTTGACCATGTGAGGGTATTTTTCTATTAAAAAAAATATCATCATAAAAAATTACCATTGAATAAATATTCTTTCAGTTGCAAGAAATTATAAGTTATTATATATCAAGAAGAAGGAAAAAAAAAGGGAGAAGAAAAAATAAATAAAGAATAAAAAAAAGAAAATATACTTTAAAAGAAAAAGTTCCAAATAAGAAGGAAGAGTAAATTCTCATTTTACTGTTGGTGGTTTACAAGCCCATGGTTTTGGTAAAACATTGGCACATGGTATTTCCCTACCCCATAAAAAAAGAATTTACAGTGGTAACTTTTTATAATTTTCTATATACACGTGGTGGGGTTGAAGCCAAAATAAAAAGTCAATGACCTAAGTCTTTTGGAGTAATATTAATTCAATAAAAGTCAAAAGATATTTTAGCAAAATAATAATGTGCCCAATTAACTTGTGTAAATGGTATTCATATAGGAAAAGTAAGAAGAGAGGGTATCATATCATATATTGTGGAGTTAGAGATATCCACAAAAAGATAAGAAGGAAAGTTCAAGGATTTGAAAAAAGAAGAAGTGAAAAGTGTATTGTTTTAAAAGTGGGTTCTTGAAATTCATACATTTATCATTTATTTAAAAAATAAGAAGTCAACTATAACATCTACAAAGAAAATGTTTTCGGCAAAATGTCCCTATTGCTCAAAAGAGGAAGAGTATGAAAGGGGCCTTATGAATGGAACTAGCCCTTGTCCATATTGTAAAAAGATTTTTACTTTAGTAGAAAATCAAGGTGACACGCATTGGGAAGTGAAAATAAAAGAATTAGAGAACCACCTAATTCATAAACAACAACACAACATAAATTTACAATTTCAAGTTGGGTTGGAGCAAATGCTAAAAAACCAAGAAGAGAGAAAAAACAAAATCTTGAGGGAAAATTACTAGAAAAAGACAAAGACATTTCATACTTAAAAAAGCATAACCAAAAGTTATTGGTACAAATAAATGAGGCAAAAGATAAGAAACAAAGGGATTAAAAGTTAGAACAAGCTATTCATGATCTCATTAAGAAATTAACAGAGAAAGATGAAGAGAATTGTTGTTTAAAGAACCATAATCAAAGCTTGGTTGAACAAATCAAGAAGTTAAAATGTCGTTTAAAGAACCATAATCAAAGCTTGGTTGAACAAATCAAGAAGTTAAAGAATGAGAAGAAATTATCCGAAAAAKATGAAGAAACCTATCACTTAAGAATACTTAATCAACAATTTCTTGTACAAATTAAGTTTAAAGAACGAAATAACTAAAAGTTTGGAATAAAAAAATGAAGACGACAAGTCAGGAAATAAGGAAGAAATTTTACGTTTAAGGCAACATAATCAAGACTTACTTACCCAAATTAGAAAGCTAAAGCATGATAAGAAGTCTTTACAAGAAGAGCTAGATCACAAAGAAACAATGACTAAATCAATTGAAATAGAGAAGCTTCTAGTTCAAAAAATCCAAACCTTAGAGAAAGAAACAAACAYTGATCCAATTGAATTACYAGAAWCATCAAAAGTTGAAGAAAGATCCAATAAACAATATTCAGAASAGATTTGGGTGCCTTATCRTCATCCMAATCACAAKARTCWTTAYGACCAAMAACAASGTCAARAGGAATATAAACAATGTTCTTCTTACCAACAAMTAAACTACAAYATTGAAAAAGAMYGAAGACRAAATCRACAACTTCTATGGAAGCCTAAAAKAAGAAATCCTATCTGAACAATCAATCATCAAACAATTCCAATGAAAGTAGATTTGGGATGGATCACTTCCAAAAAGATGCAACATATTATTTCAGGAATTCAAAGATTATATCGATTTTTTTCGTCATGTGTCACAACTACAAAAACAAAAGATCATGAGAAGTTAGTTTGAATTAGAACAAGAGATAGGTTCTTCTCTAATCATGTTTTGAGAACAAAGCATTTTTAAGGGGAAGGCAATGTAACATACAATATATATATATATATATATATATATATATATATATATAATATTAAGTGATAATAATAATAATAATAATAATAATAATAATAAATAGTTATTAATTGTCTAAGGGATGCATCCTTTCATGGATGGTCACCACATGTGCCTTTAGGTTCTCTATATATTTTGGCACTCTCATTGTACATATATTCATCATATATTATTTATTTTATCTCATTATATACATTCTTATTCAATATATTTTCTTGTCCAGTATGAATTACAATTATTTATTCCATTTATGATGGATGTCCGTTGTAAGAACCAGATTGGTTCTCTACAATTCGCCCTCGGGAGTGTCATAGTTCTTCATTTTGGTGGATAGTGCCACCATGGATTTAACCACCATAATGTTTGTTGTTGAGGACCCTGCATTTCCCCCGATTGGAGGTGCAAGAACTTGTGCAACCATTTGTTGTTTCTAGGGGGGGGGGGAGGATTGGTTAATACTACTGGTTGGGAAGGATATCCCCCTCACTCGAGATGTTGATGGGCTTCGGCAAGGTGAGGGTAGTATTTGGTAAAGTGGTCCTCCTTACACATGATACAAGGATATTTCACATTCCCCCCCCCCCCCAACACTG
>ML780237.1:320008-332369 GCA_009831015.1 Picea engelmannii
ATGGGTTTTCTGGCTTGTCTGTTTAGAAGAATTCTTCTTTTTCTTATTTTTGTTTTTTTCTTCTTCCCTCTAGAATGTTGTGGGTTCTTTGATGTAGTGGACTGCACCATGTTCACCTTGGAGGCCTGAGTAGGGGCCGAATTCGAATTGATTGTGCATGCACAAGAGGTGGGATTGGTAGCTATAGTCAATTGACTAAGCTTTCAGTCAACTGGCCAACTGTAGTGGAAGAGATAGGACCAACCACACCATTGGCATGGGGTCTAATCGTCGATCGAGGAGTATCATTTGATGGTTGAGGATCATGAGGAATGAGGTCATATAGTGTATCTGATTGTGAATGATTTATATCTAAGTGTTGGGCACAACGAATAACCTTTTCCTCGGTTATGGCTCTATACATGGCAACATCTTTAGCGATGGGAGGAAATAATGATTTGGTAAACCATCATCCAAGAGTCGATCATGGATTGGGGATTTAATGAGTCTTATTCATTGCCTCCACTCGTTGATGTGGCCTGAGATATGTTTGGGGGTGTTCTGATGTAATGAGGTCAAAATTTCTATCCCCATTTTGTATTGGATGGGTAATTGGAAATGGGTCAAAAAATCAATTGCCAAAGCGTTAAAGTTGTTAAATGAAGCATTTGGTAGTTCAATGAACCACTTTGAGGTGTTGTAGTTAAGGTGTGAGGGAAAATACATTAACAAATGTTTTCATCCAACAAAGAGTTGGAGACACACCACAAATGATATGTCGTAATGTGAATGGTGGGAGCTTCTCCCATCTTACCATTGAATTTCATAATGCTTGTTGGAATTTTGACTGGGACGACCGACCAAGTGGGATTGTGCACTATGGGATCGTTTGTGAGTCTAGATAAATCAGGTAATTCCAGAGTAGCCAAAAATGGGAATTGAGTGTTCATGAACATATTTTGGTCTAAAGGTAATGGTGTGTTGAGACCAAAAGGACCGTATGGCCCTCCCATATACTGACTAATGGTAGGAAAATAACCCCCTTGATAAGGATTTCCCATAGTTATATAACTATCTCCCTGGTAAGGATTTGTGATTGGCATATAAGCACCCCCCTATTGAGGATTATTTGGGGGATTGGTGCCCCCAGAAAAAGGAGAATTTATAGGGATGCTAATGTTCCCTGGAAAGGGTACATTACCAGGAGAATTATTGCTCCTAGATAGTAGGGGGTTTCCTATAACAAAGGGATTTCTACTTCCAAGGAAGGGAGGGATTCCAAGGATATTATTGCCCCCAACGTTGGGCGTACCCCAAGGGACGTCGTTACCCCCTGGGAAGGGAGTACCCCAAGGGACATTGTTTCCCTTGGGGAAGAGATTTAGGCTAGGTTGATTAACACTAATTCCACTATTCCAATTCCATCCAAATGGGAATCCAGTACTAGGTGTGCTTTGGCCCGTTGGTGGGTTGCCAGAAGAGAAGACAAAACCACTCTCTGGATTAGCTGCATAAATTTTTCCTATGTTGGAATGTGAACTAGAGGTAGGGGTTGGATGAATGCTAGGTTGGGAATTGGGTGAAACTGGATTGATTACAGGTTAACTCCAAAGATAAATTGATGCTTGAGATGGTGTAACAAGTGGATTTCCTGCTGCTATGGTTGCTGATGCACGTGGGGTTCCATCTCCACCTACTAATGATAAAGGAGGGATTATGGATCCACCTACTAATGATAAAAGTGGGTTTCCTACTCCGTTAAGTGATGATAGAAGTGGATTCTTGTTGGACTGGAAACTTTGGAAACAGTTTTGCATCTTTGATATAGTTTTGGGAAAAATACTAAGTAGAGGAAAAGTGCACAGAAGAAGAAGAAAATCTAGGGAGCGTGCAGCTAAGTCCCATATAGGAGGAAAGTGCACAGAATAAATACAATGCACAAATAGGAGAATAAAGAAAACAAAAGAATAAATTCGACTGAGGATAAAGCAAGAGAAGAAACTGAGAGAATAAAGAATGACTAAAGGATGAGAGCTTGACATTCCATAAATAGAAGAACAACAAAAAATAAGAATGCAGAGGGAAAAGCAACATAAACAACCAATTAGCTAAGGGAAGTATGCATTGTAATGGTATATTTTTGGGATGAAAAGATTAGGGTTTTTTTCCCTAGATTTTTGTATAAAAATGTAATGGGTTGGGAGATTAGGGGTTTTGTTCCATGTTGAGCTCGCTGCTAGGAGTTCCTCCATATGATTGGGTTCCAGAGTTCTTGAATGTAAAAGTATGTTGATGAGAAGAATCAATAAAGGAATGCTAAAGAGATGATACTAAATATTGTGTTGTCTATATCTTCTATGTTTGTTTATGAATTTTGTTTGAATGCATCATATAATATATTGTCTTATGGTTAAATATGGTGCAATTTTCATAGCTGCTACATTAATGAAATATATATGAATATGGAATAATGTATAATATGAATCTGAATCACTAAGTATGTAATAAGGAACAAGGAAAAAATTACGTGCATAGAAAGTATAAATAAAAATGAATGAGATGGTCACCTCCCATTCCCTCAATACTGTAGAAGCCTGGTTCTCGCAGTCCTAATAGATAACTCAAGTGAGAATTCATCTATGCAAGTGGGTGGTTCCGAAAGGGCCGGTGTCTGGTGGGTTTTTTTGGTCATAGATAAACTGAACCTAGGGTCTTACAACCCGTGCACAATGCCAACAAATGGTTTCATTGCTAGGACTCAGAATTTGTGATTTAGGGGATGTTTTGGAGGCCGACTAAGAAGGATATCTTAGAATGGTTGGAAAGGAAGGAACGTGAGTTTTCTCAATGGGTGAACAAAAATTCATGGATGAGTGACAAGCAATGGATGCAAAGGTATGTGTACACAGATCTGCATGATTTGTTTTTTGGCGAATTTCCAATTATTCTAGCTAAGTGGCTAGAAAGATTAGTGGAGAAAACTGAAAGGTACAATGCTGTCGTGCCGAGGAATTGGACTCCTAAATTGGTAAGAAAGCTAAATTATGTAAGTAACCCAACTACTCGTGTAGTTGATTTTTGGTTGGATAACATACTAGGAGGATATATTACAGAGTTTGCAATATATTTTATTCAATCATACAATGTCACATAAAGGGACTTTTTCAAAGATCTGTGTGGGGGTTCTTGAAATCATTAGGTACATGGATAAATATGATATTGTGTGGGAAGAACGTGATGATAATGGAATTTGACTGCTAGGGGGTTCATGCACATACGAGAACTGGGTGATGAAAAGAGGTTCATCTGAGACAACAAAGGAAGTGATGGAAAAGGAAGAGGGGGACTGAGGATGCAATAAGAGGCTATACCAGAGGAAGAATATGAGTTTGGAGAGTTTTGCAGAGGAAGGAGGTACAAGAGGAAAAAGACTAGGCTTGAAAAAGGAGAGCCACACAATGAACCAGGGGGGAGAGAACCTTGCGAACTAGTCTTAATCGTGGAGATACCATATATATGATGAGAAGAAGAGGAGTTTCAGTCCATTATGGTGATAGAAGAACTGGTAAGTCCCACTCTAACAGGGTCTTGTTTCGAATCCATGACCCCATGTGCATCACCACAATAAAAAATAACAGTTGAAGACTTGTTAAAATAAATTGTAGTTAGCCAAGGAAGATAGAGTAGTAGTAGTTAGAATAGTGGAAGTATTGCACAGAGTCAAAATCAAATTCAACCAACATCACCAAGTAGAGGGAATACACAGAGCAACATGGCAAGGGTAGACAACACTCTTAGACTGCTTGAGTTCCAGGGAGTTGGGTTAGAGGACCCAAAACAATACTTGTTTGTCTGCAAGACAATTTGGGCTGCAAAGAATGTCCAAGGCGAAGCTGTGAAGATTGCACAATTAACAACAACATTTAGAGGTCGTGCATTAGTATGGTATATGAAGTTGCAGAGCATCATATCTATAGGACATGCCATGACTTTGGCAGAGATTAGGCAAGCACTACTGAAGGAGTTCAAGAATCCTAAGTAAGAGTCACAATACATTACAGAACTAAAAGAGATTAAAGAGGTGCAAACATAGTCGCTATGGGAATTCGACCAAATATTTAAGGAAGTGATGGGTAGGATGAATTTCTAGATCCCATATCAACATCATCAAGATTGGTTTATTGTAGGGATTCTACCACACATTCACAAACCATTGATCCAAAAGAAGGTTGCGTCGCATCCCGAGGCACTAGAAATTGCAATGAAATTTGAATCATCTCAGGTGGGAGACAATGGAGGAATGGCGCAAGTCCAGATGTAGTTGGTTGCATTGACAATTCAACTAGATGAACTGATGAAAGGAAAGGAGAAACATGAGCAAGTTCGGTGTACAAAATGTAGGATTGAATGTCACCACAAGGACGAACGCCCAACGTTCGCACAATATTTGGATATAGGAGCGCCAAATCCATTACCGGGAGGAGGATATTGTGAGATATGTAAGAAATGGGGCCATCACCCAACAACGTGTCCATTACTAAAGAAATATGAAAGTACCCCAAGGAAATTTTTCTGTAATTTTTGCAAATTAGTGGGACATGAGGAAAAGGATTATCGTGCATTCGACTTAATGAGGGAGTGCACCTCAGATATGTATAGGATCCAATAAGAGAATGTTGTAGTAGAAGTGGGGGGTCCACAATATAACAATCAAAGAGGTTTCAATCAAGGGAGCAGAGGAAACTTTGGTAGAGGACGAGGTAGAGGGAATTTTTGTAGAGGAGAAAGAGGACCGATTATATGTTATAACTGTAATCAACCTAGACACTTGGCCCATGACTAGTCGAATCCATGTACAATGTGAACATATTGCAAAGCACTAGATCATTAAACATAATATTGTCCCCAACTAGTTGCGAAGTGGTAGGCCAGAGAAAACTAGAACCATAATCCAAATCATAATGTGTAGAAGATATTAGCCAAAAGACGCAATGAGGGACCAAGACTAACAATTGTTACACACAGAGGAGCTAGAATAGGGGTAGATATGACGAATGAAGAAAATCAGATTGAGCAATGGGCAAGGAAGTCAACAGGTCCTATGTAATATTTTGATCCTTAGAAATAAAAAGAGACATATCAGAGGGAAAGAAAAGAAGTACTTGGAGTGGATTGGGGAGTGTCAACGTCAGTTGTGCCTTAGGTAGAAGATCATGTTGTGCCAGAGAAACCAACTAGGAAGGCAAGCACGCTAAAATAATTCCTGAAAATTTGTGTAGAGCTAATGAAGTTTGAAATTTCACTCAATACATTGTATGCCATGATTTCCCATTGCACACGAGGAAGGGAGACTCTCATCGCACAAAGGATGGTAAACTAGGTACTACGTGGGAAGAGGACCAACGAAGAATTCAGATTCAATGCGTAGATTGGGGAGTATGATGTAGATAACGTTATCTTGGACTTGGGGTCTGGCGTGAATGTGTTACCTAAGAAGACATGGGAGTCGATCGAAAAATCCAATTTGGTATGGTATCATGTTCAACTAAGGCTCGCGAATCAACACAAAATAGTACCAATTGGTCATTTTATAGGAGTACCTGTGAACATAGATGGGGTGCAGAGTGTGGTATACTTTGAGATAATTGAGATTGCAGATGACATTCAACCATATACAACATTGATGAGACTGGAATTAGCTTTTGATAACCATATGATCATCAATTTGAAGACGAGGGAGATGATATTTGAAGTTGGATATTTGAAATTTACCACACCCTTGGACCCATTAAAAGGAAAGAGATACATCGAGCCAACAAGAGCAAACAACATTGACAATTTATATAACATGACTGGATGGAGGATTATGTAAATCCTACAACAGATGGTTCACTAAGTTGGTGAAATATCAGTTCATGTGCCTTAGATTTTGAAGAAGGTCTAGAGAATTGGCAATAGAGAATGCATGAAGTCTCCATTAGAGGATGTGAACGCATCACTTGATCCTTGCATTGGATTGGAATAGAGCTACGTGATCCACCTAGGTATGATGGATTAACTGATATAAACATGATTGTAAAATCATTTGAGTTGCAGGTACTTGAACAACAAAGGTTCTTAGTACTAGATGTTGTCCTGAAAGCTACTCCAACCAGATGGTGGGCTGCACAAAGAGAGGGAATGAAAGACTGGTCATAGTGCAACAAACTAATGCAAATAAGGTTTGGCATTAAGGAAGAAATTATTGCACTTTAGTACACAGGAGAGAGTGATCCAGTGGATCATGTTGAAAAATGCAAGGCTTTATGTTGTTCAATACCGGAAACAAAGTGGATGCATAGATTTATACACACATTGGACACAATTCCGAAAAAATGGTATTTGGAATTGAAAATGCGTAGGGAGACAACAAGATGGGAAGAGCTGGTCAAAAGGTTCAAAATCACATTTAGATTTGAACATGAATCTCCATCAATATATGTAGCGTTACAGGCTATTTGAATGAAGATCTTCTCAGAAGAAGGGACGATAGAGGTGGTACCAGTGTGCAGTGTGCATAGAGCCAAGATGATTGACCACGAGTTATTAGAGTGTTAAAATGTGGCTAAGGAAGAGCATGATGAAGAGGATCCAAAGAATATACATGTACCTAAGACAGAAGGAGAACGAGCAGTAGAAGGGCTAGAACTTGAATCCACTACATATACACAATCTATAAAGACGTAGAAGGTAAACATTGGGATGACAGAGAATCCCAAGTTTACGCAGATAGGAGATTATTGGAGTGATGATATAATTGAGAAGATTGCAGACTAATATCATGACCTATTCCCAACGACATTCTCACAAATGAAGGGAATAACATGAGACTTAGGCAAGATGGAGATTCCATTGAAACCAGGAGCTAAGCCAGTCTGATAGAGGCCTTACACGTTAAATCTCAAGTACAAGGAGAAAGTGAAGGATGAGATAGACAAAATGTTGTACATAGGAATCATTGAACCAGTAGAAGAATCTGAGTGGATCAGTACAATGGTGGTGTAGGAAAAGAAGACAGTAGGAATTAGGATCTGCGTGGATCTAAGGAAGTTGAATAACACATGCTTACATGATCCATTCCCAACACCATTCATGGATGAGGTATTGGAGAACGTAGGAGGCCAATAAACTTATCCTTTAACAGATGGATTCTCGGGGTACCATGAGATAAGAATTACAAAGGAGGATCGACACAATACCAATTTTGCAACAGAATGGGGGAGTTATCAGTATACAGTTATGCCATTTGGATTGAAGAATGCCCCTACAATGTTTTCCAGAGTAGTAGTTGCAACATTCAAGGAGTTCATACATAAGTTCCTAGAAATATACTTGGATGATTGGAAGGTGTTCAGTCTACTGAAGAATCATATAGAAGTCCTAAGGTTCATGTTGGATTGGTGCAGATAGTGTCATATTTTGTTGAACTTGAAGAAGTGTATCGTTTGTGCATTGTTTGGAATTTTGTTGGGACAAGTAGTGTGAAAACATGGACTATTAGTATATCCAATTAAGATCCTAGTAATTATGGAGTTGGAACCTTCTACATCAGTTATATAGCTAAGGGAAACGTTGGTAATACAAGTTATTACAGGAAATTTATCAAAGGATATGCGCAGATCACATCATCGATGGAAAAGTTATCAAAGAAGGAAGCAAAGTTTCAATGGAACGAGGACTGTTAGAAGGGGTTGGACACCTTAAAACATAAACTTGTGACCACACTGATTTTAGTTTTTCTAGATTGGAACAAAGAGTTCCATGTACACGTAGATGCATCATCCATAGCGTTGGGCACAGTTCTATCACAACTAGGGGAGGGAGACATAGATAACCCAATTAATTTTACAAGCCGAAATTTGTCTATAGCAAAGAATAACTATACAACCAAAAAACGAGAAGGATTGGAAATGGTCTACGCCCTACAAAAATTCAGGAATTACCTATTTGGGTCTCACTTTAAGATGTATACAAACCATTCTGCATTAAAATACTTAGTCAACAAGCGAGTGTTGGGGGGGGGGGGAGGAATATGCACGTGGTTATTACTATTTCAGGAATATGACTTTGAAGTTGTAGTAAAACCAGGGAAGCTGAATGTAGGACCAGATAAACTATCGTGCATATTGTCAGGAGAAGATGTAGGAAATTCAGATAACATCTTCCCAGATGTGAAGTTATTTGAAGTAAATATGGTGGATGGTTACTTCTCAGACATTGTACAGTTTCTAAGTACATGTATGGCTCCATCAGATATGATAGTTTCACAGAAGAAGCAACTGGTAGTGAAAGAAACATATTATCAATTAATTGCAGGGAATCTATACAAGTTGGGTGCAGATGGAATAGTGAGGCACTATGTGCTAGAACCTCGGAGACTGAGGATAATTGAAGAAGTGCATGATGGGATTGCAAGAGGACATTATAGAGGGAAAGCAACTGCACAAAAGTTTTTTTCCACAGGGATTTGGTGGTCTACACTTTATAAATATGCGAAGAAGTATTGTCAAGCATGTGATGTATGCCAACGAGTGGGAAAGCCATCCAAGAGGGATGCAATGCCTTTGAATCCACAAGTTATGTTGCAAGCATTTGATAAATGGGACATAGACTTTATGGGGCCAATCAACCCACAAGCAAGGAGATCAGGGGCATGGTACATAATGAGTGCAACAAAGTATTTGACAAGGTGGGAAAAGCAACACTAGTTACATATTTCACTACAGAGACTACTACATGGTTTCTTTTCGAGAATGTAGTAACAAGGTTCCACGCATATTAATGAGTTACCAGGGGACACACTTTATAAACAATTAAATTGCAGTGTTGACTGAGGAGTTCTAGATTCATCATCAAAAGAGTACCCCATACCATCCTCAAGCCAATGGAATAGTGGAAGCCTTTAATAAGATCTTGGAGAATGACTTGAAAAAAAAATGCAATGTAGGGAGAGACAATTGGGACTTAAGAGTTCTTGCAGTATTATGGGCTTACAAGAACACAAGTAAGAAGATGACAGGAAATACACCTTTCAGTTTGGTCTATGGGAAAGAAGCAGTAATGCCTATGGAATTTATTCTACCCAACCTATGCAATGCAATGATCACTGAGCTATCAGAATCTAGTGCAGTAGAGGAGATACTATCACACTTGGTACAACTTGAATAAGATCAATTTGTTGTAGGTTTCCATCAATAGGTTCAGAAAGCTAGAGAGAAGGCTTGGCATGATCGACACATTAAGAAGAAAAAGTTTCAAGTGGGAGATTTGGTATTACTTTATGACATTAAGTTCATGCATCATCCAGGAAAATTTAGAATGCACTGGTTAGGACCCTATGTAATTCGATAGGTAACAGAGACATGTGTTGCGTAGTTGGAAACCTTGAATGGATAATTCCTCGGAGGAATGGTGAATGGGAGTTGGCTGAAACTCTATGGAGACGACCGACAATCTGCATAGTAATCTGAGATGCGCCAAAACACATGTATTATAGTAGATGTACCATAGTATCAAGAAAAACAAGGAAAACAAAATAAAAAGTAGAAAAAGGAAGAAAATCAAATAAAAAGTAGATATAGTAAAAACAAACAGAGTGTTCGAATATCAATACATACAAACTTGCATGAAAGGAATGGTTAACTGTGTCAATTTTGAAAGAGACGGACTGCGAAGAACACAGAGTAACAACAAAGAACCAATGCGTAGTTTAGCAATGACAAGAATGTTAAAAGAATTAAAGCATGGAAACAACGGTTACGAAGCAAGAGTGACATGTCATAAAAGCGCTGTATAGTCTTAAATAGTAAAATCCATTAGAAATCATGACAGAGTGACAGTACGAGGGAAAAATCACACGAGGTATTTGGTAATAAAGGAGCATTTAGTTAAAAACTCATCAACCACGGTGGTGGATTGGACAAGGCAGTTAAGGTAGCATTAGACAGGTACATTTGGCACAAAGAAACAAAAAAAATAGGAAGTCGTTCAGTTTAAGTCATTATTGCATGCAAGTGGGAGAAAACAGAGCGAACCATAGAGAATTTGAGAACAGATCTGAGCTACCAAATATGAGCTACAATTACTCGTGAAGAGACGTAGGGTGAGTCGAGGAGTTAGTCACAAAAGTGAAATGACACCATCGAAAGTTGGAGCATCATCTGCAGCAACGAGGAAAACGACGAAGTGACCAGTGGTGACACCGAAAGTTGAGGAGGTAGCTAGAGATTTGGCTTTGACACCACAGGTGAGTTTTCACAAAGACTACTTACCATTGAGGAAGAATGACGTGCCACTGATACATGTGCTAGTCAATGGGAAGTACCCATTTCCAATAGCATCAATTGTAGTTGGTGTAAGTAGTGAAGAAGATATGTCGGGGAAGATTTCCAACCTTAATTTTATGGACGATGATATCGCATATGCACATAAATTCCCTGAGTTGGATAGGGATCAATATTTGCATAGCAGGAGCATCCCATAAAAAGGAGCAATCTTGTTTGAACCATAGGCATGGGTGTCGGGGTTAGAGAAGGACGCGATACTAAACTTGCTGGAGATTATGCATTTCGGGTAGAGTATGGAAATTAATGTCTGTGTGAATGTTTTACTGAGATGTGTTCATGGGGGGGATACTCTGGCTTGATCCCCCCATATCAATCGATACTGCATTGATTGCGAATATTATAGTATTTCCCAAAGTAGAAGAAGACCTAGGCCTATTGTTCAACAAGGTGGGAGAGCGAGCCCTCTCCGAGGCAATGAAAGAAAATTTTGACACATTCAGGGGAAAGAGGGGTCTCGATGTTAAGATCATAAACGATAAAAAATTTAGGTTTGTGATGAAAGTATTTTCTACAAACTATTGTGAAAATTTCATAAAGATGAAATCCCAGTGGCATTCATGGCAGCCACAAAGAAGTGTGTGGAAGGGGTCCAAATGAATTAGGCCACCTACTTGGTAAACCTATTTTTACAGGATTGTACGGAGGCCCAAGAAAAGGGAACTGAATTCCATTACGTGTGGTTACTCATCTTAATTGCGCTGGTCAGGTGGAAAGAACCAATATATTAACAACACATGCCAACATCAGGTAGCAACAATTTGACTGCGAGGTATTCCAATTTGTGGCACACAACAATTAAGAGAAGGAAAAATGACAGTAGTGACACATTTTTTGTCCACTTGGAGAAAATCACCTATTTGGTTGTGCACACACCAGGCATATCAATAGAAACAATAACATCATACAAAGATATCACATGCTTTAGATCCAGCATGCACCATATGTATGTGCAAAGAAAGAAGGATCCAATGTGCTAATGGTTTCCAACCAGTTACAAGTTGAGAATGAAGGACGTGACCTTGATAGTCAATGACTGGGAGGAAGAGACCAACAGAAAAGAAAGGTCAATCAAAAGAGGAGGAAGAACAAGACAAAATTGACTAGGAACAAGATAATGAGCAAGGAAAGGATCAAATGAATGAAGCAGGTGATTTTGTTGGCACAATGACAGTTCCCAACATAGGACTAAAAAGGAAGGATAAGGGCAAAGAGAAAGAATGAGGGGACCGCAAGAAAACTAAGGTGCATAGAGAGACCCCATTCTATATATTAACTAATGATGACATGGATAGAATTGGCTACCAGATACGGGATACCATAGAAGAAATATGGTAGGAAGAAGAAAGAAAGCAAGAAGAGAAATAAAAGAAACTACAGGATCAACTAGGAGTACTCCAACAGATGCTGGAAAAAACAAGCAGTACTAAAGAGCATGGGTCTGAGGAAGGACCATCCATGGGGCCAAGGAAAGAAGAACAAAACGCGTAGTCGACCCTGGCACTACTAACAATAGATCATATAACCTTACATATTGAGATAGATGTGTTGGAGTTGCTAATGGGCAAGTTACGGGAGAAAGTAAATGCATTGGGATATCTCAATATAGTCGTACCAAGGATGCCCATGAGTAGACTACAAGAATGTTAGGATATTTAGACACTTAGGAGTTAGTTAAGATCTACTTGGTCTAATATGTCGTTAGGTAAAAGTGTGTTTATTTAGTATGCATTAGTATGCATTTGTAGTTAGGAAATCCGACGATCACGATATGTTCCCGACATAGAGTGATCCGACGGTTCATACTCTCCTCGATCTTAACGACCATTGATCCGTGGCTTAGCACCCGATTGGTAAATGATCTCTATTTAAAGAGCATGGAGGGTCATTTGCCGATGATCGATTGTGAGAAACTCTCTTGTAAAATCTCTTTGTAATATTTTTCTTTGCATTAATAAACTGCTCCAAGTGGCCGCGTTGGCTGGGGTCGTGGATGTTTC
>ML780237.1:337707-394826 GCA_009831015.1 Picea engelmannii
CGCGTTGGCTGGGGCCGTGGATGTTTCCCCGTAGGGGTTTTACCATGTGAAAACATCGGTGTGTTGATCTTTGATCTGGTTATGTGAGTGGTTACTGAAGGTGTTCGTCCTCTGTTGGAATACCTGTGTTGTCGAACAAATAATAACATGCAGGCCTATTAGAGAAAATTAAGACTAGAGGAGAGGAAGAGACACATGAGTTGGTCAAAATGAGGGATGAAAGAGATCAGTTACATGAGCAGTATTACACAACACTTCAAAAAACGAGGGAAGTTGAAGGCATCTTATAAGAAGTTCTGAAGGATAAATCAAAGGTCGAAGAAAGGGCCAAGAAATCATTAAAGGAAAAGGACGAGGCTAAAGGCATAGCATAGAGAATCCAAGTTGTAGTACAAAAGTTATATAAGGCAATTCCAGAAGTTCCCGTAGTGGTAGAAGTGACCATGGAGGAGGAGAAAGTGTTGAAAATTGGGGATGTCATTAAGGGCTTCAGGGAGAAAATTGAGGACTTAAAACTATAGAGCATGCCAGGAACACCATTGTAGGTGTGCGAAGGTAGTGAAAGAATGGAAACCACAATAGTTGCAAACATTAAGAAGATAGAGAGAGAATACACAAAATTATGTGAGGAGAATGCATAGGTGTGGACAAAATTAATAGAAGGCCCAGAGATGAAGGCCATAGAGGCCAAGCTAAGAGAAGAAAAAGAATAGGTGCACTAGGAAACAGAAAGGGAGGCTACACTGCCACCAGTGGAGTGTATGTCATCCATTTTGGCTCAAGGACATGCATATGTAGAAGTGGAGAGAATGAGGGATCAACAAAATATCCTTCAATATAGACTGGGATGATGTAGGAAGAAGCAATGAGGGTAATTGGAGAATTGGCCATGGTATAGGGTAAGGTAAGGTAAGACAGACAGTGATTGAAGCAGAGGAAAAGCATACAAACTTGACCATGTTGGGGAAGATAAGATAGAATAAATAGAGAACACAATCATCAAAGAGGTGGAGGTAGCAAAGGATTCCTCTCAAAACTTCATTTTAGCATGGAAGAGAAGGCAACAGGCTTGAGTGGCTTGGGATGAGCCAGAGGTGAGTGTTGGAGGCATGTTGGACAAACAACTTTGGAAACAATTTTGCAGTTTTGATACAGTTTTGGGAAAAATACTAAGTAGAGGAAAAGTGCATGGAAGAAGAAGGAAAGATAGGGAGCGCACAACTAAGGCACATCTAGGAGGATAGTATGCAGAAGGAGGAAAGTGCACAAAATCAAAACAATGCATAGACAAGAGAATAAAGAAAACAAAAGAATAAAATCGATAGAGGATAACGCAAGAGAAGAAAGTGAGAGCATAAATCATGACCGAAGGATGACGACTCGACATTCCATATATATAAGAACAACAAAAAAATAGCATGCAGAGGGAAAAGAAGCACGGACAACCAGTTAGCTAAGGGAAGTATGCATTGTAATGGGATATTTTTGGGATGACCAGATTAGGGGTTTTTCCCTATATTTCTGTATAAATATGTTATGGGTTGGGATATTAGGGGTTCTATTCCATGTTGAGCTCACTGCTAGGAGTTCCTTTGTATGATTGGGTTCCAGAGTTCTTGAATGTAACATCCTGTCAATGAGAAGAATCAATAAAGGAATGCTAAAGAGATGATATTGAATCTTGTGTTGTCTGTCTCTTCTATGTTTTTTTATGAATTCTGTTTGAATGCATCGTATAATAGATTGTCTTATGGTTAAATATGGTGCAATGTTCATAGTTTCTACAATAATGAAATATATATGAATATAGAATAACGTGATAGTATGAATCTAAATCACTAAGTAGGTAATAAGGAACAAGGACACAATCTTGTGCATATAAACTATAAAGAAGAATGAACGAGATGGTCACCTCCCATTCCCTCAATACTGCAGAAGCCTGGTTGTCACAGTCCTAATAGATACCTCGGGTGAGACTTCATCTACGTAAGTGGGTGATGTCGAAAGGGATGATGTCTGGTGGGTTTTGTTGGTCATAGATAAACCAAACCTAGGGTCTTACAACCCTCTCATAGTGCCAAAAATTCTCAAGTCCACTATTTGATGGCACAAGCAGATTTACCGGGGTACCGCTTGACATGCTAGACGCTATGGGAGTAGAAACTGGAGTCGTGGAGGCAACGTTGCCACTTGACATGGGTGTATTTTTAATGTTGAAAAAGGGTCACTATCAGGATAATATTATTACCCTATGACATGGGGGAAGAAGTTGGGTAGAAGAGTGTTGGAAGGAGGGTTAAGATAACCTTTGCTTATGGTTACGACTCCAAATGGATTGTCTCATGTTACATGATCTTCCACATCGATAGTACTGGTGTCTTTGAATGACAAACTCATATGTTGTCTGAAAAATGGTGAGAGGTATTCGTAGTCGGGTATGGATGACCCAACAATAGTTTGAGAACAATGACAAGGTATATTTCACATAAAAATTGGGGGGAACTTCTTGTTGGACACACTGACCACACTTAGAGGGGGGCTAAATGAGTGTGGGGCTCTTTTCTAAAACTTCCCCTTCACAAAAATCCTTAGTTAGCAATCACCATTTACTCATTACGTATTGTTGTCATTTATAACCAGTTAGATGTCAACATACATCAACAACATATACCAACAACATAAACATTAATAAATCATCATCACAAGGAACACAAAGAACACAAGATGTATGTACAATTTTATTTTTATTACAGACTACAATCCTTGGGTTATCAACAACAATTGAATAGAGTTACAACTCCACAAGAGAAACAACTCTATAATGAAAGACTCATCTTACACAACTCAGTACCAACTAAGAAGAGGTATCAATCCTCAACATATACCAATCTATCAACAGGTACGCAACCTGTCAGTAGTGCAGCACGCGTATGTACGTGCCCTACTAGTAGTAGGGCTCGTGTATGTACGTGGCCTGTCTGTACTACATCCTGCGTATGACTTTTGAGTTACTTAGGTTTTTCTCTTCATGACAAAATCAGATCCTCTGCAACCTTCAGTGATTCACTCGTCTTTCACTGTCCAATCCAAACCATAACCAATCACAACACATCCATGCTCTCCCACAACTTACTCATGCTCCTCAACCATACAATATGAATGCTACTCAATCATGTATAAGCAACCAATATACTATAGCAACCATATCAGTATTGAACCATAAGAGTGTTGCTCACTCTATCAATCAACCAATACAACCATACAACATCCATACCAAGAATTCCTTAAGCATTCACCATATAATAAGCAAGAGTATCCATCAAGACAACTATATAACTACACCAGAGTTTCTATGGCAGATCTGAGCCCATAGAATGCAGATATGGAAATTGCTTCAGACTTCAAGAGCCTAACACCAGCTCACACTCAAGTCTCCATGAATTTATCCAACTGTATGCACCCTAATGCACTACCAGCCCGCGTACGTACACACCCTAATACATTGTCATCCCACGTACGCCTCAGTATGTACGCACCCTAATACATTGTCAGCCTGCGTATGCCTCATAAACTAGGGTTTCTGAACTTTCGAAACTTTCACCGTCTGATCTGAAAACAGATCCAGAGGCCTGATAGGGCTTAAAATTGCTCAAAAATGAAAGTGCTCGGAATCAGACGAAACCTGTGCCATTGCGTCCGTCTCGTCGTCCTGAATCCGGTGGTATAATTTTTATCGCAAACGGAGTCCGTATGAGGAAGATATCGCGTTCTGTCCGAAAAGCCAAACAGGCAAATTTTGGGAGCTGACTGTACCTGTCCGTACAGACACGTGTCAGTCCGTACAGCTGACGTGTCAGGCCGTACAGGACACGTGGCAGCTAGGGGACGTGACACGTGGCAGATCGTATGGAAGGACACGTGGCGTCACCAGGACGCGCCACGTGTCACTCGGATTTGGCATTTTTGGGGGGTGTTTGGACCAATCAAAATGTGACACGTGTCACCACTCACAGGGTGACACGTGGCACGATGACGTCACCCAGTGACGTGGCAGACACGCGGCGGATGACTGAGCAGGTGACGTGGCTGTACGGCAGGACACGTGGCATGACGTGGCATTGATGACTGTGCAGTACGGCAGCGACGACGTGGGCGAATAGCAGGTTGACGCGTGGCAGTACGGCAGGTGACGTGGCATCACGGCAGAGTGACGCGTGGCGGTACGGCATCCGATGTGGCAGTGTACCTGGTCCAATCAGAGCGTGACACGTGTCAGCTTCTGGTTGGCGAAAAAAGGGTGCCACGTGGCCCACTCAGGGGAAGYCACGTGGCACCCCATGGATGGTAGTTTGGTGTCGGCGTGTGAAATGAGGTGGCCGTGGTTCCGTTTGGCGGGTGGTTGTTCCGTCGGGGTTCCGTTTCCTCCGATAGCGCAGGGTTCCGTGTTTTGGCGGGCGGTTCCACATTCAAATGTAACGGTTATTGTTATGGCCCGTGGCCATATTACATGCCACGCGACCGGAGCTGAACGCGCGGGGAGTCAAATCCAACGGGACTGCGGGGATATATGGTAACCGTTAAGCCAAGGCCACATGCATTTCCACGTGACCACGAGACCGGGGGCAGGGGCGAGAAATAGGGGCCCGCGCTGTGGCGCGTGGCCCCATGGCATTACCATACGACCAAGAAAAGGGGGCCGCGCCCAAAAATTTAGGGCCTAACTCCTTTTATATAGTCAAAAGTGGGTTTATTCCACGAATTTGGTATTTTTGTAATTAAAAGGCCTATTTTTAATTGATTTTCTCCATTTTTGGGGGATATTGGGCTTTTTTGGAGGCCAGATTCTTGGAGGAAGTTGGGGATGAGAAACCAACTCCTCAGCTATATAAACCAGGCCTGTTTGAGGCCAAGGGACAGTCAGATTTGCAGAGTTATGCTGTTGGAGAGCCAAGCCAAAGCCATTTTGTTGCAGGGTAGCCCTTGAGGTGGAAATGCTGTCGGATCGTTTCTGGGAGCTTGGAGCATCAGATTTGCGTGCCGTTTCTTGCGTTGGGTTCTAGAGATCTGTGTCAACAAGACCAGATCAGTCTTGTAGCCTTTGGACATTGCTGAGATGTAATTTTGAGCACTTGAGCAGAAATAAAGAAGCCTCCCCCACAGGAAAAAGGCCCGGAGACGTAGGCAAACATTGTGCCGAACTCCGTTATCAACCTGCGTTCTTATGGTTTGNTGTTCTTTACTGTTTTCAGATCTGCATATGTGTATTTGACTGATATATAATCCTCTTCTTTCCTCATTCTTTCGTTAATTTCTCAAATGGTTAAAATATTCATGCAAGTTAAAACTCAACCATAATCATAAAAGATCCTGCCCCGGATCACCGTCATGATCTCAGACTTACGAAAACTTTGATTTGTCCATGAGATCCTCCACTCAATATCTCTCTCAGAATAGATCTTCAAGATATTCTCAAGAGATATTTTTATAAGAGACCCTTGACTCTTACTTATACTCTCCAAATAGCTTCCTTAGAAGCATCTTCTAGGTCACTTTGCCCACATAGCCACTTTGTCCACATAGTCACCTATGTTCAACTTTGCCCAATTTTCCACTTGTCCATGTATCCAATAACCACTTGATCACTCAACCCATTTTCCTCATTTTAGGGTTAACCCTCTTATAACCACTTTCCATAATTAGAATGTTCTCCACTTACTTTATTATTTAAATAATCCTCCTTGACTTTGTCACTTCACTTTATTATTTAAATAATCACTTCACTTTATTTAAATAATATCTTCTTTGCAAGCACTTTGACTTCTTTGCTCTTTTGGGGCTTCAAGCCATCATATGAGGGTCCTCCAACTTCGTAAGGACATAACTCTCAAACCATGAAGAGTTATGTGGTGTTCCTCATACCACCATAAAAGGCATGACAAGCACTATCCAACTAGGATAGTTTCATTGACAAATTCGTTGATCTTCATCTCATTATTCCATAATTAAGCATGGGTTCTCTAACCATACTTCTAGGATAACTTCAACCACAAAGTGTCTTCCCGTGAGGGCTTTCACCATAAGGGGACCACTTTGGAGTTCATCCATTTGTACTCCTTAAAAACCATGATAAGGCAATAATGAGTCATCTTTACATCAATCCAACTATGCATCATATATCAATGACAACTCATTGATCCATCATATATCAATGACAACTCATTGATCCATATTTATCTATGCATCATATATCAATGACAACTCATTGATCCATCTATGCATGACATCATATGACTATAAATTCATTCATATCAAGGACAATACATACTTCATCAATATACTATGCCAAGACATTGTTCATCAATCAACATCAATCCTTTGACATCAATCAATCCCTTGACATCAATCAATCAATGCTTTGGCATCAATCAATCCCTTGACATCAATCAATATTTGGCATCAATGAAAACATGATTCAACACTCTAAGTCATATTGTGGATGAGGACGAGCGATCGATCGTTGGACAACTAGTCATTCGTCTTGATAGGATATTTCTGGACCAAATCTTACAATTCGTTTGGAACGATGATAGGGTAATTCAAACATGATGGATAAAATTAAATAAATAAATAAAGTAATCTTATGGCCAACTATGAAACTGATACATATAGCATACACCTTGCCAAATATGAGATATCAATCAAACAAACCAATGGGTTTAAGGGTCTTCTGAAGACAATATGTCAAGCCGTCAACGAAGATACAAGAAGTAGTTATGATAACCATCACACAACATCGCCCTAAGGTGCAAGTAAGAGTCCAGAGGAAAACACCCTACCAGGTTCATTGAAGAGGAGATTCAATGTCTACCTTAGGTACCAAAAGGATCCCCCCTTGTAGTCATCTATGTAGCTACCTAGGATAGGCCAGTAAGGTTACCAATTCAGAAAAATAAAGCCCGGTAGAACAATTGTCAGTTTAGACTATCAGGTGAGCGGGGAATACCAGGTCTAGTCTTGGCACCCAAAATTTCAAGAATTTTGGAGTTACTCTGGGGATGTCCACGTCTCGAAACCCCCCAATACACAAAATAGTCCCACCAAGCAAATGGAGAGGGGATATCTCAACCACTTACCTATCTTGACCTAGTGCTTAACTCACGTGTGGGGCAAGCTTTCATAGAACCAATTTTGTTACTAATGGATTTTCTCTCATTAATTGTCCTAGTCTCATTTGGTGGCCTTGGAGAATTAACTCTCCAAACCTATTCCAAGGCTCTAGATCCTAAGCTATTGTTGGTTTGCTATAAAAAAAAATGTTCTAATTGCTTTTAATTGCACTTGAATTTAAATGGTTGTTTTTTACTCAAAGGGGACAATATGAAAAACTTGATGGTGTTTTGACTCAAGACCAATCCTAAAAGAAAGTTATATGAGAAAATGCAAAATTTTCTTTCAATGAAGAACTACTTAAGGGAAAGGGAGAGAGCTTTTTCTTTTTCAATGAAATACATGCACCAATGCGAATAAAATTCCTTAATGAAAGGAAAACCTTTTCCTTGAAATGTTTTTGACAATGCAACTTTCAATTCCATTAGTGAACCAAAGACTCTTAACGAAATTATTTTAAAATGCAATGCAAAGCTCTTTAAAATAATTTTTTTCTAATTTTTTTTGAAAGATTATGCCAATCAAAAGAAAAACTATACCTTTTGCATCACACGAATAAAAAATATTGGCAACAATATATCAGAAAGATCATAAACAATTTTAAACGATGTGTTACAGATAAAGCAAGAATTCCAAGAAGACCCGGAAATGAGATGACAAATCAAGAGAGTTTGCTTTGTTTAAACAATGAAAACAAATCTTGAAGGAAAACCCAAAAGATCTTTAAAATAAAATGGACTCTCTTACAGGGGTACCACTACAACTAAAAACCCGGGGGAATGAGGTTAGAGAATCCAAATCATACCTACAAAAATAAGAAGTGCATTGAATCAATCAAACAAATGGGACACAAAAGAAAAAAAATCAATTGATTTGAAAAGTAGTTGGAACAATGACTATTGGAACAGATCTGGGAAAGATTTGTAAGGCTGTAAGAAAAACATAAGACAAATTTGGGCTAGATTTGAAGGATGGCCCCTCAAGAAATACACTTTTAGTGCCTGGTCACACTTTGCTAGTTAAGACAGAGCGATCAATATAATGTTGTACGAGAGCAAAATGTGACCACACGCACTGATCACACTTCATAGTGAAATTTTTTGGCATTCACGTGCTAAAATGGAGAAATGCGCGACCACAACTGATGGGGTCACTCTTTGTGCACATGCAACCTGTGACCGTTGTCTTACATATGAAAAAATTAATAGATCTAAGGTAGATCTATCAGATCTAGGATTGGAAAATTTCAAACAAACTCGAAAAATACTTACTGGCAGAATGAAAATGAAAAAATGGGGCTTAAATAGGAAACGATCTTGAAAAAATAGATTTAAATAAACTGAGGAAGAAACTAGATAAACCGTAATGACTTCCCCAACAAAGTCGCCAGTCTATTGTAGGATAATTGTACCCTGCAGGAGTTATCTACCTTAGGATCTTCCTAGACCTAAGACAAAATAGAGATACAAATGATAAACTTTCCTAGATCTCAATCACACATGAATGAATCTATGAGATAATGGAACAAGAAATCAATCACTCATGAATGAATCTATGATATAATGGAACAAGAAATCTACTTGGTAATTCAACGATTGTCTCTGCATGCTCCTTGGTTGTTTGCTCTTTTGAAGATGTCCTTTGCTTTCATGAACGCAGATATGCACACATGGAAACACAAACAAATACCTCTCACAAGATCAAATATAAAATGTATGAATTAATAACAGATCTAATATTATAACATGCAAGTATGGAAATACTAACTCCCTGTAAGAATCATAATAACCACATCCAATCAAATAGAGGAGAAAGTCAAGTGCATATTCTATTAATAAAATACGAAGCTTATAACTTACAATCAAATGACCTTGATGAAGCTCTTCCCAATCTCCTTGCCCAAGATCTATGATCAATTCGAAAATATAAATTTACTCGTTCTTTTCCTTCTCCCCTTTTCCCATGAGTGACCCCCAATATATAGGATGATAGAGATAAGATGGCGAACAAATCTAGACACTCAAAATAACAAGCCTTTTGAGGTTATATTACGAGAAATATGAACTTTGATCACATCTCTTTGTAACCAATCCTAATTGGGGAGTAACAGACTTAGTCACACTTTGCATTCATGTAGTTTGCGACCAATTGTGACTTGCAAGAGAGTTAATCACGACCATCAATTTTGGGTCAAAAGTTGCAAAGGAAAAACCAACGATTAGACAAAAGGATGTTGCAAACTTAAGGGAAAAGTGACATAACTCAATGTCTCATCCTGCTAACCTCTAGATGATTTCTATCAGGTGATCATGTGGCAAATAACTTTATAACAATATCCTTCATCATCTAAATTCTAAAGTTGATGCCATGGCAAATAGGGGTGCTCTTCTTAATCAAGGTCAATCACTCCAAATTTTTTTGGGGGCGATTATTTTTCAATATCTCCCATGACTAATACACTCATGAATTATAAACACCCACAATGAATTGATGGACAAGTGTAAATCAAACTTTATCACCATGCAAAGGCGCTTAACTCATGCCATCCCCCCATACACTTGTAATCCATTAGCATGCTTGAGCCTTTAATGGAGGGAGGAATGAGCTTGTCCAATGGTAGTGGGATAAAAGATTCAAGTGTGGTTTCAATTAGCCTCATAATTTCATAATAATGTTTGTTACAAGAAAAGGGAAAATCAAAATGTTTGTTTTCCCTCTTAGGTTAACGTTGGAGACTGTAATTGCAGTGGTACCATGGAGTTTGAATTTCCAAAGGTAGAGTGCAGACATGTCAAGGTCTTTTCAGAGATGAAATATTTGGGTTAGGGTGTGCCCTCCTATTTGATCATTTCCCTCATTTCCCTCATGATGTATATAAATCATTGTAGTGGGGGTAATGCTTGTAACATGGCCAAATTTTGCTCGTTAATTCAAATCTAGGTACCTCAGCTAGAGGGGTGGTAGACAATCATCTCTCAAATGGTAAACAATGTTCATAGCTAGATGGAGGAAATGAAGTCTAAAATTTTTACATTGGAAGTCCCAACACATAAGTGGCATCTCCAAGAGAAGTGGAAATAGAAGAAGATATAGTTCATCATGCCATCGTGCCCATGGAAATTGATGAAGCTAATGAAAGGAAGCAATCTCAGAATCAATAACAAATCTCCAATGAGTGTATTTCCTTGCTTTCATCTCGATTTATGCTTTGCAAGTTTTTATGGGGGCGTTTTATTAGAATTTACATTACCTGCTTTCATCTCGGTTTATGCTTTGCAAGTTTTTATGTGGGCGTTTTATTAGAATTTACATTACCATGGCCAATATCTTCTTGAGGAAGATTGCAAAAGCATGGTGGGCTTTAGATATACCCCCTATATGTTTTTCTCTTTTTGAACTGTATAGTTGTAGACTCAAACATTTTGATTGTATTCACTCATTATCATAGTTTGGTTGCAACTTCCCTTTAATATAATCTATACTTGTTTCGATTAAAAATAAAATAAAATAAATATTGATATATTTAATCACAATTTCATGAAGATCTAAATCAAAACAACCAAACTAAACTCATAAACTTTATTATAAATCTAAACTATCAATTTAAATAAATAATTTAAAAATTATTATTTTATAATTTTATTTATTCACTCTCTCCCTACCTAAAATCCTACCTACATCATCATCATATTTAAATTTCATTAAAATTTAACTCACACTAAAATTTGACCACCATCATATTTAACTCACATTAAAATTTAACTCACACTAAAAAAATTTGACCACCTTGTACTTACATTAAATTAACCACTTACACTTATACATTCAAATTTAACCACTTATACATTCAAATTTGACCACTTATATACAAATTTAACCACTTATATACAAATTTGACCACGTTCCCATTAAAACAATGTTGATACAAACATAAATCCCTCCTTCACGTCATTAAAACAATGTTGATACAAACATAAATCCCTCTTTCACGTCCATTGGGATGTGATGGGCCCTTTGCCATTCACATTATAGCTTATGTAATTTCTTGAAACACTACCGTACATGTCCTACATGTACTGAGAAATGATAAAATTATATATATATATATATATATAACTTTTTTACTTCTCATGATAAATTTATATATATATAACTTTTTTACTTCCCATTCGTTATATATTTAACTACTTACACAAAAAAAAAAATGATATTTATATGAAACATATGAAACTATTATTAGGGGTTAGTACACCTTCGTTATATATTTAACTACTTACACAAAAAAATGATAAATTTATATATATATAACTTTTTTACTTCTCATTCGTTATATATTTAACTACTTACACACAAAAAAAAATGATATTTATATGAAACATATGAAACTATTATTAGGGGTTAGTACACCTTCGTTATATATTTAACTACTTACACAAAAAAAAATAATATTTATATGAAACTATTATTAGGGGTTAGTACACCTATTGACAATGGGCAGATTTAATAGAGTATATATTTAACTACTTACACAAAAAAAAAATGATATTTATATGAAACTATTATTAAAAAAAAAATGATATTTATATAAAACTATTATTAGAGGTTAGTACACCTATTGACAATGGGCAGATTTAATAGAGGTTTAGTGATTAATAAGTTTTTTTATGAACAAGATTAAATATGACTGAAATATTCTTAGTAGTCACACAAAATAAATGGCTGTGATTTCAATCATTAACTTCCTAGCTATTATAAACTTCCTAGCTATTATAAAGACATCCGTTTATATGTTTACTTTTTTACATTTACCTAATCATATTTAAAAATTACTTTGATAGCTCACTGATTGTCACGTAAGTGATTAACATAAATTAAAATATTAACACCAAATAAATGAAACTCAACCGTTTATTTGTTAATCAATAATAAAATTTAATATATTCTTTCAAAGATTCTTTTTATCTTATCAAAGATTCTTTTTATCTTATCAACCGAGTGAACACTACATTATTTTCCTACCACCAACTTTGTTGCTCATTAACCAACCAAGCAATTAAGGCGAATATGGTCTAAGTGGGTTTTTAACAAACATTTTACATTGGGAATTAACAACTTTTACCCATCCATGCCATGCTTTTCATTGTATCCGTTTGTGCAAATTAAAGTTCATTCCAAATTGGAATGAATATTCAAGCATCTCTAGAAAACCAAATGATATTAAGTGACTATCGCGAGTGTCCCTGCGAGATATTTGCATGAATCTGATCAGCTGGCAAGTTTATACCACAAGGTACAAATGGCTTGGATTGATGGCACACCACCTTTGAGATATTTGCATGAGCTTGATCAGCTGGCAAGTTTATACCACAAGGTACAAATGGCTTGGATTGATGGCACACCACGTTTGGACTTTAGCAAAGATAAATGATCAGATAGTCACAATTAATCTATCCAAAACAGAAAAAGACAAAATGTACATAAGCATATTTAGAGAGAAGCAACAATAAAGCTGTAACATTAATCGTTTATCATACCTGAACATAAACATAAAAAATGCGTCTTCCAAAACTCCCCAATTTCTTGTATCTATGAACATTGTCTCTTCAAACTGGTCTGGAATTTTGAAACTGTCCGTTAGAGAATTTATAGTTTCTATTATATATTTCATGTGCAGGGCTAGGGTTCAACAATCTCTGGAAGGCACTGCAGTTTTGAATTTTATCCATTTCCTTTCGCTTGAAAATTAAGTATATTCACAGTGAATACCTCAAGGAATTCGAGTTTGCCTTTATACTGGGTTTTAACTATTGCTTGTGATAGTCGAACTACAATCGATCAATTGTGTAGAAGGTGACTGAGGGTTTATCACGAGTTAAGCATTGAAATCTGAACATAATCAACATATTTGAAATCAGAGTGATAGAGGTATTATAATGGCGGATAAACCGCCCAAAGGTAGAACAACTCGCACAAGAACAACTGTTAAAGCACCACAACCAGCAGCAGAAGCTGCAGCCGCGTCCAATGAGCCCACTGTATTGGATGCGAAAGCATTTACTCATGGCGGCGTTCCCAAGGTTCGATATCGCCACCTTTCTCACTTCTCAATTATCTTTCCACTGTAAATGAAGAAATCGTACCTGTATTGGAGATAATTTACTAGGTTTTGATTCTAAAATAAGAATCTAGGGTTTGATTTCTTCTGTTGTCGCTGCTATTCTTTGTGTAGGAACAACATTACAATGCCTCGTGGTCTACGCTGCCGAATATGGCATCCACGCATGGCTGTAGTTATAAAATAAGCACTGGTGTTTATACAGGAGAAAATCTAACTGTGGAGAAACTTAAAACTACTCTAAACACCATGATTTCACAAAAGGTTTGAAAAATATGGCAACAATTTCAAATACTGAAAATGAAACTGCAGAACCTAGAAACTTAAAAATATGATGAACACCATGATTTCACAAAAAGTTCGGAAAATACGACAACGATTTGAAAAACTGAAAATGAACCTGCAAAACCCTAGATACCTAAGAGCATAAATGGAAGAGAACCCTTCTTGCTATAAAAGATTCGGTGCTGCTGCACTTAGATATTCTTGAACTTTGTGCAGTTCATAAATTCGTGGAAATCTGTGTATTTTACTTTTTTTTAGCTGTTCTGTAATGCTTTCTTTAAACCTATGTTGCACATAATTCTGGAATGTAGGAACGTCCAGAATGTGGGTCTGGGCTATCTGGTATAGCTAGAAGCTTTGCCCAAATTTACAGGAAACAACAATATTATATATTTAAAAAACTCAACCAAAAAGAGAAAATGAGGGAAATTAAAAAAATTGAAATAGAACATAATTTAATAGCTTAGACACAATGATAATACCAACTAACTAATCATTTTGCCATCCATTATTCAATGAACATTGATCACTGTTACACCATCCATGATTTAATGAGAAACTAAGAACATACAGTTCATATATTGATGAACAATAAGCAAAAATAGAATATTTCAAAGATTTTGAAAGCAGTTCAGAGAAGTAACTGGAATTTTTCACATGGAATAAGTTCAATCAAACCAATGAAAAGGAAGATACCGAAGAGGATGAAGATGATGACAACCGCTACACTTCCCCCAACTACTCAGAATGGTTCTGGTCTCTTTTGGAGTTCATCTTAGGATGGCTCTGTTTTTTTTGTTTAGAGATTTTTAGGCTCTGTTTTTCTATAAGGCTAGTTGTACTTTCGTTCTGTTACTCTCTGTTTAGTAATAACCAAAAGTAGTTTAACCAGCAGATTTTTTGATCATACTCTTCGCAAGGATTACAAAGTGGGCTTACATACAGATATAGCAGAGGTAATGTACTATCATGCTTATATCCTGTAAATTTGTTATTTCAGTTTCGAGAAAAACATATTAAAGCATGGTCAGCCTGGAGATGCATGAACTCTGCAGATAATATGAATTTGTGTCCCCTATTCCACTTGAAATGAAAACGAAACAGAATTGCAGAGAGTACAATCCGGTCTGATGAAAATATTGTATGTCAATCATAAGCAATACTTACTGATCATCCTGATTCTGATGAATTGGCTTCCCCTGTTCCACTTGAAATGAAAACCAAACATAATTGCAGAGAGTACAATCCATTGAAAAATATTGTATGTCAATCATAAGCAATATTGGATTGATTGTCTCTGCCCTCGGTCACGACATTGGTCATGTATGCAGTGACACGTTTGCTATGACATGTACCCTCGAACACAGCACTGCAGAGCAGACTCGAACACATCGCACTGCAGAGCATTAATGAGGGCTGACCCAAACACAGCACTGCAAAGCAGACTCGAACACATGCACTGTAAAGCATTAATGAGGGCCGCCACCACCCGCTGGCGCCCATATCCGATGCAAATACCAGACTGCAGAGCATTAATGAGGGGCGCCGCCACCCCCCTGGCTCCCATATCCGATGTAAATATTAGAGTAATGAATTATAGGTTAAAGCAGGTAATAATGCCTCGGAAACCGTGCCGCTAACTAATGAACATAACCCAAAACTTAATGTCCCTGCTATGGCGGGGACATAATAAATGATAATTAATTTGATTAATGTGTACTTTTATTATATATTCTTTTTAAAGAAAAATAAAATAAAATTCGATATTTTAAATGTGAAATTAGAATATACATTTGACTATCTTGAGAGGCTAAAGAAACAAAAATATTGTTTAAATAATTTTTATTCTATATTGATATATTACAATCTTTCTGGATTCTTTTAGGATAACCTTCACAATTTTCTTACAAAATTCTTAACAACCCTAAGGCTCAATTAGTAACTAAGACTTAAAAAAAAACAAAAAAACTCGAATAAAAGACAAATTTAAGACTCCTTTTAGCTCCAACATGAAGAAAGTGATTTTTCAAAGATTGAAAATTGAATCCCTCCTCTAAACTCTTACTCAGATAGGAACCCCTCATGCAATAATATAGTTTGTTTAGAACGTTGATCTGCGTTTGGGTTGAACTCTCTATAAATATGAGCAAACAATAAATCATAAAAAATCACTTTTTACCCTCAAAACTTGATTCATGATTGGGGTTAACATGGTTTTAATTCTACATTCATTATTTGCCCAATCCATCAACATCTTGGAGTCTTTGAAAACCTGCAAGTGTTTTAAACCTATCTCTGTCGCCATTTTCAAAAGAATCCACAATGCATAAAACTCAACTTGATCATTTGTCCCTTTCCTAGTAGCATATTTCAAAGAAATATAGTGTGTAGATTCAAAGAAAATATTATCCATTGCTCCACACATACTCGAGGTTCCTTGACAAGCCCCACTAAAGAAGTCACGTTCCTTCTCATAATCAATGTTCGATTCTTTCAAGATTCTTTGAGTGATTTATTTTTGAGGTTTCCAACTCCCCTCGAGAGAGACCCTAATTTTGTGAGCTACTTGTGCAAGGGTTATATCAAGACCTTGAACAATATTGCAATTCCTTGAAATCTAGATACCCCAGATTATAAAGCATGAAAAGCCTTAAAGGATTTTTTAGATTTATCTGTTATCCATGAGAAGAAGCATTCTGCTAAATATATATGATCCCATCTGTTTATCTCACTTAATATTTGTAATACTTCATTCCAAATATATCTAGAAAAGGAGTAGGTGAAGAAAAGATGACCCATAGTTTATTCAATGCATTTTCATAGTATATAGATCACCCCGACCCATGCCAACTATTCTTTTGGCCATTTTCTTTGTTAAAATTTTATTAGCCAAAGACAAATACATGAATATTTTAGTTTTTAAAGGGCTCTCTAGTTTTCAGACCAAGTTTCACCATCGTACTCTTTCTCTTTCATGGGATTCTTCCAATTTTATTAAGTTACCAATTTTAGTTGTATATTCCCATGTGCCCTAAGTTGTTGACCATTTGACTATGTTTGTCTTCTCTGATAGCTTTGTGGAACTATGATTCACCACATTCACATATTGAGACCATTCCTTTGCTTTCTTACCATGTAACTACAAGAATTATGTTGATTTCCAACCCCAAGACCAATCATTTCTTCCAAATAGACTTGATACATTCTCTAAAGGTAAACACCCGATGGAATGCATGTCATCAAGAATGGCTTCATACATCCTAAGGTTTCCTTTACAACTAATCCAATGATCTTCCCCGATTCTCACTTTATTTCCCCTTCCTACTTTCCAAGCTATCCATTTTCCAATTATAAGGAAGTTACTTGAACACTTTTATTTGAAATATTGTTGTCATTGATGTCAAAGACAGGGGGAGACTACATATTTCCAAGATAAATGTTACAAGACTACAAATTTCCAAGACAAAGATTGCAAGATGGAGATTATTGAAATTATTACTTTTGGATTTTTGATGGTCAGTTTGGATACCCTATCTTTGAAGGATTTTTTACCCTACATACCTAGCACAAATGGAAGCATACGTTATATGGTTGGAAATTGTATTCCGATACATTTCCAATAGTATATGGCATTCCCTCTAACTCCCTAGGAATGAGGATATATGCTTTTTTCTGTTCGACAACCTAGGAAAAAAATTGAGGTCGGCTCAACTAGTCCTTACAGGTTGACCCATAAAGTGGGAACATAATTACTATAAATATAGGATAAATCTACGCATTTTTAGTGTATCCAAGAAAGGAATCAAGTTTGAGGTGCACATAGGTGATCTAAGGTGTGATAAAGGAGCCGAGGTGTCTTTTTGGGATCTAAAAGTGTGTTAGAGAAGTTTGGGGAATTTTCTTGGGGTCTTTCTTGTTCTCAAGGTTTGCTATGAAGGACTAAAGGTTTATGATATTGTCGTATGCAATATTATGATGTTGTGATGTTTCCTTCATTGTGATGTTGTTGTATGCACTATTCTGAGGTTGTGATGTTTACATCACTATGATGATGCCATATGTGCTATTCTGAGGTTGTGATGTTGTCATCAAGGATTATATTTTGGAATGATGCTATGAGGCTGGATAGGGCATGGAGTCTACATGTGACTATGGTTTGAAGGATTTTCTATGGAACAAAACATGTAGGTGAAGTCAAAATTAATTTGTGCATGAAGATCTTGGATTGGTGTCTACACATATCTTGTTGAGTTGGTGTTGAGGTGAGCAGATTAGTGTCTCCAACAGGTTGGTGCATGCAAATATTGTAACAAGAGGTTGGTGCCTACAAGTGCTACTGAGTTGATTTTTAGTTGAGGAGATTGGTGTCTTGAGTAGGTTGGTTCCTACATCTTGATAAGTTGGTGCTCAACTAAGGAGATTGGTGTCTCCAGTGGGTTGGTTCCTACAATATTTGAAACACCAGGTGATCCAGATTTTATGAGCATAACGAAATGACTACAAATTATTACCAGATGTTTAACATAGAATAACAGAGATACAATAAAATTGGTTTTCTATTCAGTAAGGAAATAAGATGAAACTGTAAAATGCAGCAGAAAACAAGCTTGCTGGAATGGTGGTGGCTTATCTCTGAGAAGAGATGTGACAATTGCGCTCATTCGCAAGAAGATGATTACAATGAGGCTCTCAAGGCCTTTTTACAATAAACAGGAGTTTAAAAAACCCTAAACATCCAAAAACCTAACCCTAGGAGATGAAGCGCCAAAAGTCATGTGGGCTCTGTTTGGGTAAGTCAATACATCAACTTCTCAGGGTCGTAACTTTTGCATACAATCTCCATTTTAGATGTATGATAGCTCATTGGAAATATCTATCCGAGGACTACAACAGTTGCTCAAAATGGCTCCAGAAGTTCAGGACCCAAAAAACTGCTAAAAATAGTAAATTATCAAAATTGCTAGAAAGTTATTTTGAGCCAGCTGGAAAATGTGGGTGGCCACCGATATCCACCTGGATAAATCCTCCATCCTTAGGAAGCAATGGTCTCCATTGCATTGAGTTCTCCCATCAGATGAGTTCCTAGACTCATATACAACATGACGTTTCCATAAATAAGGTTGACTCAAAAGAACATCACAAACTTCGAGAGGAGCAACATCACACAATACCTCGTCTTTGAAGGGCTTGATGCCATATGACAGTCGACACTGTTGGATGACGCGAAGATCGCTTCCTTGGCGGAGCCATCCAATGGTGTAGGGTTGTGGGTGCGGCGTTGTTGGCAAGGCCAACCGCTTGACGACCTCTGCTGAGATGAGGTTCTTCTGGCTACCACTATCAACAATGAAGTGAAGTGGGGTGCCTTTTACCCACATCTGTGAATGGAAGAGACGCTCTCCTTCTTCTGGCTCGTCTAATTCACCATGCTGGAGCTTGGTGGTAGCAACGGTGGCACTTGGTTTCACGCCAATGATCCATCTTCCCCTTTCTGGTTCTGACTCAGAGTCAGAACCCGCATCTGATTCAGAGGCTTTCACTTCAGCCACTAGCGTCTGCTTTGAGCGACAGTCAGCAGTGTTATACCAAGGGCTCTTTTGGAAGTCACACCACTTCCCGGTATATTTCTTTGTCTTTTGGGTGTCCTCCTTTTCTTGCGGCTTGGACTGGTTTTCCTGATACTGTCCATTTTTTCTCTGTCCTTTGTTTTGTGGGTTGGGGCCACCCTTTCCTGGATTTTGTTGTGAGGGGTTCCCTGACCCAAATTGTCGCGTCTTTTGTTTGAGCTTCTGCTCAATTTTGACGGCATATCGGTAGGTCGCGCCCAAGGATGATATGTCCAGAAATTCCATTTCGGTTTGGATGTATCTATGAATAGCACTGCGATACTTGAGCACCAGATGTCTCTCCGAATATTTGACACCCAACTTGGTGCGCAATGTATGGAAGATATTTGTGAAATCTGGCACTGCTTGGTCTCTTTTTTGCCTCAGTGTGGTCCATTTGGTATACAAGTCATCATAACTTCCGATAGGGTAGTATTGTTAATTAATAACATCCCTGAAGGATTCCCAGGTGGTCGTGACTGTAAATAATGAGGGCTCCTCTGTTTCCTTTTGCTCATAGAAAGTTTCCCACCAATCTTTGACATGGGGAATGACTTTGAAGAGTGCAAAAGTATTCTTTTCTCTATTCGAAAAGTTATGGACAGATAAATACCCTTCTAGTAGATTCAACCACTTGTCTACAACATTTGCGTCCATCTGACCTTCAAATATAGGAATATCAAAGTTTATTTGTAACTTGAAGGGGGTGGTGCCTCTGCTTGAAGAAGATGTGTCGCCTGTTGGTAGTCGCCGAAGGATTTGCACAAAATTATCCATCATCTCATTCCTCTGTTGCATGAGGGCTTCCTCAATCAACAGTTTGAAAGGATCTCCTGTCCTGTCATCTTTATTTTCTCCTTCCATGATAGGTCGCTTAGGTGTGCGAGAGCTTTTGTCTTCAAGAGAAACAAGGTCGAGACCCAAATCTTTGTACTCTGACCTCGTTGGGGACATGCATTAAGATGACAAGGAGCAGACCGCTCTGATACCACTGATCCAGATTTTATGAGCAGAACGAAATGACTACAGATTATTACCAGATGCTTAGCACAGAATAACAGAGATACAATAAAACTAGTTTTCTATTCAATAAGGAAATAAGCTAAAACTGTAAAATGCAGTGGAAAACAAGCTTATTGGAATGGTGGCAGCTTATCTCTGAGAAGAGATGTGACGACTGTGCTCATTCGCAAGAAGATGATTACAATGAGGCTCTCAAGGCCTTTTTACAATAAACAGGAGTATCAAAAACTCTAAACATCCAAAAACCTAACCCTGGGAGATGAAGGGTCAAAAGTCATTTGGGCCCCATTTGTGTAAGTCAGTACATCAACTTTCCTGGGCCGTAAATTTTGCATACGATCTCCGTTTTAGGCATATGATATCCCGTTGGAAAGATCTATCCGAGGACTACAACAATTTCATTATTGCAACATACCCCAAAAAATGTGGTTTAGGGCCTCAAAATGGATCCGGAAGTTCAGGACCCGAAAAACTGCTAAAAATAGTAAATTATCAAAATTGCTAGAAAGCTGTTTTGAGCCAGCTAGAAAAAGTGGGTGGCCACCGATATCCACCTAGATAATTCCTCCATCCTTAGGAAGCAATGGTCTACATTGCGTTGAGTTCCCCCATCAGATGAGAAAATTTCTGCTAAATTTGGCCTCGGGTGAGGCACTTGCCTTGGTGCAGGAGTTGCCCTACTTTGATGACTCGATAAAGTTGGATCCTTTGTTGTCGAGTGCCCTTGATCTGTGTGTCAACAATCTGATCAATGGATGCCTGTTGTATGCAGTCGGGTTTGAGCTATGTTGGTGTCAACTGTTTTTTTACGTCTGAGGTGTCCAATAATGGTGGGAAATAAGGGTGAAGGAGGTTGACGTTGAACACTGGGTGCAGGCCAAGGAAAGGAGGAATGTTGAGCATAAAATCATTATCCCCCACAGCCTTGGTGATGGTGTATGACCCGTAATGGAGTGGACGAAGCTTCCGATGGGGTCCTGTAAGGTGTTCTTTCTGCAAGTGCAACCAAACTTTGTCGCCCACCTGAAACTTATGTGGAACTCGATGTTGATCATGGCGTTGCGTGTACTTGTCATTGGACTTCTGTAGGATATCCTGAACCTATTGGTGGATGTGTTGGATCCTCTCAATGAACCGGGTGGCTTTGTCAGCCTCAGTTGGAGCAAGAGAGGAGTTGGTTGAGGTGAGCGCAAGGGGAAGTGCAACATCTATGGGACCCAATGATTGGAATCCCAACCCCACCTGAAAGGAGTTGTGGCCGGTTGAGCTATGCATGGCTCAATTGTAGCTACGATGGACACAGGGAAGACTCTCATCCCATGTGCGAGGGTGCTTGGAATTATACATGCTCAAGATATGCACGATTATTCGATTTACGACCTTGGTTTGACCATCTTTCTGGGGGTGGAAGACTGTGGATTTGGTGAACTTGGTGTCCAGCAATGACCAGAGGCTCGACCAGAATGTGCTGAGAAATCAATTGTCCCAATCTGAGACAATGGTTTTTGGGATTCCAAAATGTACCCCGACTCGTTCAAAGAAGAGCTTGACAGTGGCTTCTGCTGTGATGCTCTTCTTGCAAGCAACCATAATCACCATCTTAGAAAAGCGATCAACAACCACAAAAACATAGTCATTTCCCCGCTTGGTGGACGGGAGGCCCGACATGTAGTCCATTGAGATGGATTCCCATGGTCTATCAAGAGTAGGAAGAGGGGTGTATAGGCCCTGTTTCTTAGTGGTTGGTTTGGCAATAGCGTAGGTAGTGCAAGACCTGATATACTTGCTGACCTCCTGTCAAAGTTTTGGCCAGTATACATGTTTTTGTAGCATCGCCATTGCCTTTTCGACACCGAAGTGTCTTGCCACCCGACTGTAGTGGGCTTCCCAGATCAACTATTCTCTTGAACTTGAGGGAACACATATATGGCCTAGACGACCCAACAACCCATCCTGAAGATGGAAATTATCGACAACTACCTTTGCACCCAACATTTGGTAGGTGGTGGCGAAGTCTGGGTCTGTCTCATAGAGTTGGGGCCATTCAGAGGTCTCATGGCCGCATGAGTCTAGCACTATGGTGAGTGTCGCGACTGGTGGTCTGCTGAGTCAATCAACGACATGGTTGGTGCTTCCTGTTTTATACTTGATTTTGAGGTGGAATTTCTGAGAGTATGTGGACCACTTTTGATGGTAGTCATTCTGCAATTTTCCTTGTGTCTGCATGAACTGCAGTGGCTTATGATCAGTGTGGATCACTGTCTCCCTCCTAAGAATGTAATGTCTCCACTGGCGGAAGGCTTGCACAATGGAGTACATTTCTTTATCGTAAGTAGGGTACTTACGGACAACATATGATAGTGTTGCACTATGATAGGCCACGGGGTGGCTGTTCTGTGTGAGAACGAAACCCACAACATAGTCTGAAGCATCAGTCTCAATCTCAAAGGGCTGTTGCAGGTCTGGTAGTGAAAGCACTGGGGCTGAGCACAAGCACTACTTCAAATCATCGAATGCTTTTTGTTGGGGCCAACCCCACATAAATTTCGCCTTACCACCACCCCTATTTATTTGGCTGAGGGCCCATGCAATATGGGAGAATCCCAACACAAACCTGCGGTAGAAATTGGCAAGGCCCAAGAAGCTCCGAAGCTCAGTGAGTGTGGTTGGGGCTGGCCAGTCACGGATGACTTGGATCTTGGATGAATCCACAAGTATGCCATGTTGATCAATGATGTAGCCTAGGTAATGTACCCTGTCCATGCCAAATGAGCATTTTTTTAAGTTGGCATATAGTTTGTGCTGCCGCAGGGTGTGCAACACTTGCTAAATATACTGCAAGTGTTCGGCCCAAGTCTTGCTGTAAATGAGAATGTCATCAAGATACACCACTACAAAAGTATTGGTGAATGGTCGTAGGATATCGTCCATTATCCTCATGAAATTGGCTGGAGCGTTTGTCAGACCAAAGGGCATGACCAACCATTCAAAAAGGTCTTTCTTTGACTTGAAGGCAGTCTTCCATACATCTGTCTATTCTATCGGGACTTGGTGGTAGCCAGACTTCAAATCAATCTTACTGAAGTATTTGGCCCCCGTGAATTGATCAAGGAGGTCGTCGATTCGGGGAATCGGGTACTGTTTTCTGACTGTGATTTTATTCAGAGCCCGATAATCAATGCAAAGTCGCCAGGTTCCATCTTTCTTCTGTACCAACATGATTGGGCTCCCGCAAGGTGATGAGCTATGATGGATGTGCCCCTTATGGAGCAATTCTTGGATCTGTTGCTTGATCTCCTCATTCTCTAATAGAGAGCGGCGATAGACTAGCCCATTGGGCAGCGGTGCACCAGGGGTCAGATCGATGGGGTGCTTGACCTAGCAATGCAGAGGTACCTTAGTAGGTGAGGAGAAGATATATGGGTATTCTTCCATGACCTTATCTACTTGCTTCTCTTGTGTGGAGAGGTCGACCGCAGAGACCCTAGATGTGGTTGTGATTTTTTTCTCATTCTGAGAGCAAATCATGAAGAAGACAAACTTCCCTGTCTGAGAGATAACCTTCCTGCATTGCTTAGCAGAGATCAAGGAAATAACACTAGGTGGGACAGCCTCAGGTATCCTATATAATTTCCTATTCAAAGTAATAATAACACTACGAGGCCTAAATTCATATACAACATGACGTTTCCATAAATAAGGTTGGCCCAAAAGAACATCACAAATTTCGAGAGGAGCAACATCACACAATACCTCATCTTTGAAGGGCTTGATGCCATACGACAATCGACATTGTTGGCTGATGCAGAGATCGCTTCCTTGGTGGAGCCATCCAATGGTGTAGGATTGTGGGTGCGGCGTTGTCGGCAGGGCCAGCCGCTTGATGACCTCTGTTGAGATGAGGTTTTTCTCGCTACCACTATCAACGATGAAGTGCAGTGGCGTGTCGTTTACCCACATCTATGAATGGAAGAGGTGCTCTCCTTATTCTAACTTGTCTGGTTCACCATGCTGGAGCTTGGTGGTAGCAACGATGGCACTGGGTTCCATGTCAATGATCCGTCTTCCCCTTTCTGGTTCTGACTCAGAGTCAGAACCCGCATCTGATTCATAGGCTTTCACTTTAGCCACCAGCGTCAGCTTTGAGCGACAGTCAGCAATGTTATGCCAAGGGATCTTATGGAAGTCTCACCACTTCTCGGTATCTTTCTTTGTCTTTCAGGTGTCCTTCTTTTCTTGCGGCTTGGACTGGTTGTCCTAATACTGTCCATCTTTTCTCTGTCCTTTGTTTTTTGGGTTGGGGCTACCCTTTCCTGGCTTTTGTTGTGAGGGGTTCCCCGACCCAAATTGTCGCGTCTTTTGTTTGAGCTTCTGCTCGATTTTGACGACATATCAGTAGGTTGTGCCCAAGGATGATATGTCCAGAAATTCCATTTCGGTCTAGATGTATCTATGCAGAGAACCGCGGTACTTGAGCACCAGATGATTCTCTGAATCTTTGACACCCAGCTTGTTGCGCAAGGTATGGAAGATATTTGTGAAATCTGGCACTGCTTGGTCTCTTTCTTGCCGTAGTGTGGTCCATATGGTATACAAGTTGTCATAACTTCCGACAGGGTAGTACTATTCCTTAATGCCATCCTTGAAGGATTCCCAAGTGGTCGTGATTGTAAATAATGAGGGTTCCTTTGTTTCCTTTTGCTCACAAAAAGTTTCCCACCAATATTTGACATGGGAAACGACTTTGAGGAGCGCAAAAGTAATCTTTTCTTTATTCGAAAAGTTATGGATAGAGAAATACCCTTCTAGTAGATTCAACCACTTGTCTACAACATCTGCATCTATCTGACCTTCAAATATAGGAATATTGAAGTTTATTTGTATCCTGAAGGGGGCGGTGCCTCCGCTCGAAGAAGATGCGTCGCCTATTGGTAGTCGCTGAAGGATTTGTGCGAAATTATCCATCATTTCGTTCCTCTGTTGCGTGAGGGATTCCTCAATCAATAGTTTGAAAGGATCTCATGTCCCGTCATCTTTCTTTTCTTCTTCTATGAGAGGTCGCTTAGGTGTGCGAGATCTTTTGTCCTCAAGAGAAACAAGCTCGAGACCTAAATATTTGTACTCTGACCTCATTGGGGACATGCATTAAGACGACAAGGAGCAGACCGCTCTGATACCACTGATCCGGATTTTATGAGCAGAATGAAATGACTATAGATTATTACCAGATGCTTAACACAAAATAACAAAGATACAATAAAACTGGTTTTCTATTCAATAAGGAAATAAGCTGAAACTGTAAAATGCAGCGGAAAACAAGCTTGCTGGAATGGTGGCGACTTATCTCTAAGAAGAGATGTGACGACTGCGCTCATTCGGAAGAATATTATTACAATGAGGCTATCAAGGCCTTTTTACAATAAACAGGAGTTTCAAAAACCCTAAACATCAAAAAACCCAACCCTAGTAGATGAAGTGCCAAAAGTCATGTGGGCCCCGTTTGGGTAAGTCAATACATCAACTTCTCGGGGTCGTAACTTTTGCATACGATCTCCGTTTTAGGCGTATGATACCCCATTGGAAAGATCTATCCAAGGAATACAACAGTTTTACAATTACAACAAACCCCCAAAAAACATCGTTTAGGGCCTTAAAACGGCTCCGGAAGTTCAGGACCCGAAAAACCGTTAAAAATAGTAAATTATCAAAATTGCTAGAAAGTTGTTTTGAGCCAGATGAAAAAGGTGGGTGGCCACCGATATCCACCTGAATAAATCCTCCATCCTTATGAAGCAATGGTCTCCATTGCGTTGATTTCCCCCATCAGATGAGGAAATTTTTGCTGAATTTGGCCTCGGGTGAGCCACTTGCCTTGGTGCTGGAGCTTACCTGCTTTGACGACTCGATAAAGTTGGATCCTTTGTTGTTGAGTGCCCTTGATCTGTGTGTCCACAATCTGATCAATGGATTCCTATTGTATGCAGTCGGGGTTGAGCTCTGTTGGTGTCAGCTATTTTGCTACGTCTGAGGTGTCGAATAATGGTGGGCAATAAGGGCGAAGGAGGTCAATGTTGAACACTGGGTGTAGGCCAAGGAAAGGAGGAATGTTGAGTGCAAAAGAATTATCCCCCACAGCCTTGGTGATGGTGTACGACCCATAACAGAGTGGGAAAAGCTTTCTATGGGGTCCTGTAAGGCGTTCTTTCTGCAAGTGCAACCAAACTTTGTCGCCCACCTGAAACTTTTGTGGAACCCGATGTTGATCATGGCGCTGCGTGTACTTGTCATTGGACTTCTGTAGGATATCTTGAACCTGTTGGAAGATGTGTTGGATCCTCTCAATGAATCGGGGTGGCTTTGTTAGCCTCAGTTAGAGCAGGAGAGGATTCGGTCGAGGTGATCGCAAGGGGAAGTGCGACATCTATGGGACCCAATGGTCGGAATCCAAACCCCACCTGAAAGGGGATGTGGCCGGTTAAACTATGTAGGGATCAGTTGTAGCTATGCTAGATATAGAGAAGACTCTCATCCCATGTGTGAGGGTGCTTGGAATTATACATACGCAGGATATGCACGATCATTCGATTTATGACCTCGGTTTGGCCATCTTTCTGGGGGTGGAAGGCCGTGGATTTGGTGAACTTGGTGTCCAGCAGTAACCAGAGGCTCAACCATAATGTGTTGAGAAATTGACTGTCCCAATCTGAGACAATGGTTTGTGGGATTCCAAAATGTACCCAAAATCGTTCAAAGAAGAGCTTAGTAGTGGCTTCTGCTGTGATTCTCTTCTTGCAAGCAACCATAATCGCCATCTTAGAAAAACGATCAACAACCACAAAAACACAGTCATTTCCCCGCTTGGTGGACGGGAGGCCCGACATGTAGTCCATTGATATGGATTCCCATGGTCTGTCAGGAGTAGGAAGAGGGGTGTACAGGCCCTGTTTCTTAGTGGTTGGTTTGGCAATAGTGCAGGCAGTGCAAGACATGATATACTTGCTAACCTCCTGTCGAAGTTTCGTCCAGTATAAATGTTTTTGTAGCATCGCCACTGTCTTTTCGATGTCGAAGTGTCCTTCCACCTGACTTTAGTGGGCTTCCTAGATCAGCTCCGCTTGCTCACTTGAGGGAACACATATATGGCCTAGACGACACAACAACCCATCCTGAAGATGGAAATTATCGACAACTGCCTTTGCACCCAACATTTGGTAGGTGGTGGTGAAGTCCGTGTCTGTCTCATAGAGTTGGGGCCATCTAGAGGTCTCATGGCCGCATGAGTATAGCACTGTGGTGAGTGCCACGATTGGTGGTTTGCTGAGGCAATTAGAAACGCAGTTGGTGCTTCCTATTTTATATTTGATGTTAAGGTGGAATTTCTGCAAGTATGTGGACCACTTTTGATGGCAGTCATTCTGCAATTTTCCTTGTGTCTGCATGAACTACAGTGGCTTATGATCAGTGTGGATGATTGTCTCCCTCCCAAGAATGTAATGTCTCCACTGGCGACAGGCTTGCACAATGGAGTACATTTCTTTGTTGCACTATGATAGGCCACGGGGTAGTCATGCTGCGTGAGAACGACACCCACAACATACTCTGAAGTATTAGTCTCAATCTCAAAGGGCTGTTGCAGGTCTGGTAGTGAAAGTACTGGGGCTGAGCACAAGCGCTGCTTCAAATCATTGAACACTTATTGTTGGGGCCGGCCCCACGCAAATTTCGCCTTACCACCACCCTTGGTTATTTGGCTAAGGACCCATGCAATATGGGAGAATCCCAACACAAACCTGCGGTAGAATTTGGTAAGGCCCAAAAAGTTTCGAAGCTCAGTGAGTGTGGTTGGGGCTGGCCAGTCGTGGATGACTTGGATCTTGGCTGGATCCACATGTAGGCCATGTTGATCAATGATGTAGCCTAGTCAATGTACCCTATCCATGCCGAAGGAGCATTTTTCCAAGTTGGCGTATAGCTTGTGTTGTCGCAGGGTGTGCAAAACTTGCTGAATATGTTGCAAGTGTTCGACCCAAGTCTTGCTGTAAATGAGAATGTCATAAATATACACCACTACAAAAGTATTGGTGAATGGTCGCAGGATATCATCCATCATCCTCATGAAAGTGGCTAGAGCATTTGTCAGACCAAAGGGCATGACCAACCATTCAAAAAGACCTTCCTTTGACTTGAAGGCGGTCTTCCATACATCTGTCTGTTCTATCGGGACCTGGTGGTAGCCAGACTTTAGATCAATCTTACTGAAGTATTTGGCCCCCATGAGTTGATCAAGGAGGTCGTCGATTTGGGGAATCGGGTACTGATTTTTGACTATGATTTTATTTAGAGCTCGATAATCAATGCAATGCCATCAGGTTCCATATTTATTCTGTACCAGCACGATTGGGCTCCCACAAGGTGATGAGCTAGGACGGATGTGCCCATTGTGGAGCAATTCTTAGATCTGTTGCTTGATCTCCTCATTCTCTAATAGAGAGCGATGATAGACTGGCCCATTGGGCAGCGGTGCACCAGGGGTCATATCGATGGGGTGCTTGACCTGGTAGTATAAAGGTACCCCAGTAGGTGAGGATAAGATATCCAAGTATTCTTCCACGACCTTATCTACTTGCTTCTGCTATGTGGAGAGGTCGACCATAGAGACCCTAGATGTGGCTATGATTTTTCTGTCTTTCTGAGAGCGAATCATGAAGGAGACAAACTTCCCCGTTTGAGAGATGACCTTCCTGCATTTCTTAGCAGAGATCAAGGAAATAACACTAGGTGGGACAACCTCGGGTATCCTGTACAATTTCCTATTCAAAGTAATAGTAAGACTACAAGGCCTAGACTCATATACAACATGACGTTTCCATAAATAAGGTTGGCCCGAAAGAACATCAAAAACTTCGAGAGGAGCAACATCACACAATACCTCATCTTTGAAGGGCTTGATGCCATACGACAATTGACACTGTTGGCTGACGCAGAGATCGCTTCCTTGGCAGAGCCATCCAATGGTGTACAATTGTGGGTGTGGAGTTGTTGGCAGGGCCAGCTGCTTGATGACCTCTGCTGAGATGAGGTTCTTCTGGCTATGACTATCAACGATGAAGTGAAGTGGGGTGCCTTTTACCCACATCTGTGAATGGAAGATGCACTCTCCTTCTTCTGGCTCGTCTGGTTCACCATGCTGGAGCTTGGTGGTAGCAACAGTGGCACTGGGTTCCGCGTCAATGATCCATCTTCCCCTTTTTAGTTCTTAATTTGAGTCAAAACCTACATCTGATTCAGAGGCTTTCACTTCGGCCACCAACGTCTGCTTTGAGGGGCAGTCGACAGTGTTATGCCAAGGCATCTTATGGAAGTCTCACCACTTCCCGATATCTTTCTTTGTCTTTCAGGTGTCCTTCTTTGCTTGCGGCTTGGACTGGTTGTCCTGATACTGTCCATCTTTGATCTGTCCTTTGTTTTGTGGGTTGGGGCCACCCTTTCCTAGATTTTGTTGTGAGGGGTTCCTCAACCCAAATTGTCGCGTCTTTTGTTTGAGCTTTTCCTCGATTTTGACGACATATCGATAGGCCTCGCCCAAGGATGATATGTCCAGAAATTCCATTTCGGTTTGGATGTATCTATGCAGAACACTGTGATACTTGAGCACCAGATGTCTCTCCGAATCTTTGACACCCAGATTGGTGCGCAAGGTATGGAAGATATTTGTGAAATCTGGCACTGCTTGGTCTCTTTCTTGCCGCAGTGTGATCCATTTGGTATACAAGTCGTCATAACTTCTGACAGGGTAGTATTGTTCCTTAAAAACATCCCTGAAAGATTCCAAGGTGGCCGTGACTGTAAATAATGATGGTTCCTCTGTTTCCTTTTGCTCACAGAAAGTTTCCCACCAATCTTTGACATGGGGAACGACTTTGAGGAGCGCAAAAGTAATCTTTTTTCTATTCAAAAAGTTATTGATAGAGAAATACCCTTATAGTAGATTCAACCACTTGTCTACAACATCTACGTCTATCTGACCTTCAAATATAGGAATATCGAAGTTTATTTGTACCTTGAAGGAGGCGGTGCCTCCACTCGAAGAAGATGCGTCGCCTGTTGGTAGTCACCGAAGGATTTGCGCGAAATTATCCATCATCTCGTTCCTCTGTTGCATGAGGGCTTCCTCAATCAACAGTTTGAAAGGATCTCCTGTCCTGTCATGTTTCTTTTCTCCTTCTATGAGAGGTTGCTTAGGTGTGCGAGAGATTTTTTCCTCAAGAGAAATAAGCTCGAGACCCAAATCTTTGTAGTCCGACCTCGTTGGGGACATGAATTAAGATGACAAGGAGCGGACCTCTCTGATACCACTGATCCAGATTGTATGAGCAATACAAAATGACTACAGATTATTACCAGATGCTTAACACAGAATAACATAGATACAATAAAACTGGTTTTCTATTCAATAAGGAAATAAGCTGAAACTATAAAATGCAGTGGAAAACAAACTTGCTGGAATGGTGGCGGCTTATATCTGAGAAGAGATGTGACGACTATGCTCATTCGCAGGAAAATGATTACAATAAGGCTCTCAAGGCCTTTTTATAATAAACAGGAGTTTCAAAAACCCTAAACATCCAAAAACCTAACATAGCACGTGACTGTAGAACTAGCATGATAAATTCTTTTAGACAAAACAGGGAAGAAAATGTGCTTACCAAACATAGAGAAGAATACACCAGGGTGTCGAAAAGGAAGGAAGAAGAACTGAATAAGGAATATGTGGACTTGTACTTTATGCTCAAAATGAGGGGAACTAATGGTACATTGATAGTGGATGTTCAAAACACATGAAAGGTGGCCAAACCAAGTTTCTCACCTTGAAGGTAGAAAAATGAGGCAATGTTACTTTTGGAGTTAATGCTTTTGCAATGATAGTTGGAAAAGGTACTGTTAGTGTTGATAATGGAAATACTAAGACACATAATGCCTTGTATGTTGAAGGATTAAATCAAAATGTTCTAAGTGTCAACTGAATGTGTAATCAAGGTTACAACCTCACATTTCATTCTAAAGGGTGTGAGGTAATAAAAGAAACTTCGGGAAGATTAGTGGAAAATGCAAACAAAACCTCAACAAATGTATACATACTTGATAAAGTCAAAGGAGAAAAAGATTGTATGGGAGTGATATATCTCTCTCATCTTGAAAATAAAGGGAAGCACGAGATAAAGGGGTCATCCCTTTTCCATTGATGTCAAAGGGGGAGAAGTTGTAGACAGAGGAAGAATTCACTAAAGGTTGCCATCAATGACAAAGGGGGGAGATTTTTGGAAATATTGTTGTCATTGATGTCAAAGACAGGGGGAGACTACATATGTACAAGATAAATTTTATAAGCCTATAGATGTCCAAGACAAATATTTCAATATGAAGATTGTTGAAAGTATTACTTTTGGATTTTTGATGGTAAGTTTGGATACCCTATATTTGAAGGAATTTTTACCCTACATACCTAGCTCAAATTGGAGCACAAGTTATATGGTTGGAAATCTTATTTTGATACCTTTCCAATGACATATGGAGTTCCCTCTAACTCCATAGGAATAAGAAGATATGAATTTTTTTGTTCGACAAGCCAGTCAGGAAATTGAGGTCGGCTCAACCAGTCTTTATAGGTCAACCTTGAAAGTGGGGACATAATTACTATAAATACAAGATAGATCTGTGCATTTTTAGTGTATTCAATAAATGAATCAAGTTTAAGATGCACATAAGTGATCTAAGATGCACTAAAGGAGCTGGGGTGTCTTTTTGGGATCTAAAGGTGTGCTAGAGAAGTTTGGGGGATTTTCTTGGGGTCTTTCTTGTTCCCAAGGTGCATTATGAAGGACTGAAGGTCTGTGATGTTGTTGTATGTGCTATTTTAATGTTGTGATGTTTTCATCACTGTGATTCTTCTGTATGTGATATTATGAGGTTGTGATGTTGTCATCATTATGATGATGTCGTATGTGTTATTATGAGGTTGTGATGTTGCCGTCAGGGATTATATTTTGGACTGATGTTATGAGGATGGTTAGGGAATCAAGGCTACACGTGACTAGGGTTTAAAGGATTGTATATGGAATGAAGCATGTAGGTGAAGTAAAAAGTACTCTATGTATGAAGATATTAGATTGGTGTCTACACATATCTTGTTGAGTTGGTGCTTAGGTGAGGGGATTGGTGTCTCCAATAGGTTGGTGCATGCAAATATTGTAATAGTAGGTCAATTTCTGCAGGTGTTACTGAGTTGGTGCTCAGTTGATGAGATTGGTGTCTCTAGTAGGTTGGTGCCTACATCTTGCTAATTTGGTTCTCAACTAAGGATATTGGTGTCTCAAGTAGGTTGGTGCCTATAATATTTGTACTAGTAGATTGGTGCCTACAAAAATTTATAAAGATAAGCTTTATGGTTTTCTCCCGATTGGGTTTCCATGTTAAACTCTATCCATTGTGATTTGAGTTTATATTTGATTATTGTTTCTTAGATAATGAATTATTGATGAATGGTTAAATAAAGAAAAATGTATCTTATAATGATTCACCCCCCCTCCCCCCCGTCTCAGTATAAGCATAAGTTCAACAACTTTTCCTCTCCATTCTAAGCCATTCTTCCATGGATTTTCCTTTTAGATACTTTAGTTTCATCACGTTTATCGATAGTCCTTCATTATAAACTAATCTCCATAGGATTTTTGCTACTCCTTTTCCATATTCCCTATACCTAAAAAGATATATCTTTTTCTAATTTTATTAAAAATACCTTTGGGAATGCAGTGTGGAATAGACATCCAATACACAAGAATACTCTCTGAAACAACTTTGACCAATACTAGTCTACCACCATGTGATAACCATTTGTTGCACCATATTGATATTCTAGCTTTTATTTTGTTAAACAACCACATCCAATCAACATGTATTTGTTTGGTTTTAATTTGAAACCTAAGTACTTTATTCCTTGTTCAAGATCTCAGTGATTCATAGGAAGAAAAATTTGTATTTGAGTTTTCACCTCTTCCCCCAGTTCATTGAACAACATTGATGACTTCATTATAACCTCCATACCTGTAAATTGGCAATATATATCCATAATATCCTTTATTCTTCTCAATTCCTTAATAGAACCTTGACCAAAGATCACAATATCATCTACAAAGATTCATAAATATATATAATATTTTTTTTTTTGAAAATTTATTATGGTCTTGAAAACAAATGCAAAAATACTTTATTATAATATGCAACACTTTTCATAAGACTTTGAATAAAATTGAGCAAATAAAGACATTTTATAACTTATAATTTAAAATCAAATGCCACACTCCTTACTCTATTATAATAATTGAAACACGACATGTTTTCGTGAAATTTAATTCAGGGTTTGAAATTTAAAATATAAGCATAAATTACTCAAATTGAGTATGAATAGGCTTTGTATTATTACTTCTACTATAAGTAGTAGCTACCTATGTTCAAACAAGGTTGAAGTAGAGACTCTAAAACTTTTTTTTTTTTTTTTAGTAATTTAGTATATTTTATTACCTGCTAATTTTTTTATGTACATACATATTGAATACATCCAACATGGTCGTCATAGAAGGAAACTGACCCATCACCACCATTTTTCAAGCCTATTGGCTTCCTGAGGGGTCAAAAAATAATGCAGTCTTAAAGTAGATATGTTGTTTAGATAATTTAACAAAACAACTAACCTACCATGTCTTGTAGGATGTAAGCTAGGACTATAAATGATCCAGATTTTATGAGCAGAACGAAATGAATACAGATTATTAACAGGTACTTAACACAAAATAACAGAGATACAATAAAACCGGTTTTCTATTCAATAACGAAATAAGCTGAAACTGTAAAATGCAGCGAAAACAAGCTTGCTGGAATGGTGGCGGCTTATCTCTGAGAAGAGATGTGATAGCAATGCGCATTCAAAAGAAGAAGGTTATCATGAGGCTCTGAAGTCCTTTTTAAAATAAGCAAGAATGCAAAAAACCCTAGACATCCAAAAACCTAACCCTAGGAGATGAAGCGCCAAAAGTCATGTGGGCCCTGTTTGGGTAAGTTAGTACATCAACTTCTCGGGGTCATAACTTTTGCATACGATCTCTGTTTTAGGTGTGTGATAGCCCGTTGGAAAGGTATCATCGTGGATATTCATTTTGGGGGCTCAATCATGCCTTTGGATATAATTGATGAGCTCGATCCCAAAAAACCTTCATTTAGGCCCTCAAAATGGCCCTGGAAGTTAAAATTGCTAAAAATAGTAAATTGCCAAAATTGTCAGAAAACTATTTTCAGCTAGTTGGAAAAGGTGGGTGGCCACCGATATCCATATGAATCAATCCTCCCTCCTTAGGAAGCAATGGTCTCCATTGCATTGAGGTCCCCAATCAGATGAGGAAATTTCTGCTGAATTTGACCCTGGGTGAGCCACTTGCCTTGGTGCAGGAGTTGCCCTGCTTTGACGACTCGATAAAGTTGGATCCTTTGTTGTCGAGTTCCCTTGATCTGTCTGTCCAAAATTTGATCATTGGATGCCTATTGTATGCAGTCGAGGTTGAGATCTGTTGGTGTCATTTGTTCTGCTACTTCTACGGTGTCCAATAATGGTGGGAAATAAGGGCGAAGGAGATCCACGTTGAACATTGGGTGTAGGCTAAGGAAAGGAGGAATGTTGAGCTCAAAAGAATTATCCCCTATAGCCTTGGTGATAGTGTACGACCCATAACGGAGTGGGCGAAGCTTCCGATGGGGTCTTGTAAGGCGTTCTTTCTGCAAGTGCAACCAAAATTTGTCGCCCACCTGAAACTTATGTGGCACCCGATGTTGATCATTGCATTGTTTGTACTTGTCATTGGACTTCTGTAGGATATCCTGAACCTGTTGGCGGATGTGCTGGATCCACTCAATGAACCGGGTGGCTTTGTCAGCTTCAGTTGGAGCAGGAGATGAGTCGGTCGAGGTGACCGCAAGGGGAAGTGCAACATCTATGGGACCCAATGGTTGGAATCCCAACCGCACTTGAAAGGGGTTGTGGTCGGTTGAGCTATGCAGGGCTCGGTTGTACCTATGCTAGACATAGGGAAGCCTCTCATCCCATGTGTGAGGGTGATTTGAATTATACATGTGAAGGATATGCACAATCATTCGATTTACAACCTCGGTTTGGCCATCTGTCTGGGGGTGGAAGGCCGTAGATTTGGTGAGCTTGGTGTTCAGCAGTGACCAGAGGCTCAACCAGAATGTGCTGAGAAATTGACTATATCGATCTGAGACAATGGTTTGTGTGATTCCAAAATGTACCACGACTCATTCAAAGAAGAGCTTGGCAGTGGCCTCTGCTGTGATGCTCTTCTTGCAGGCAACCAGAATTGCCATCTTAGAAAAGTGATCAACAACAAAAAAAACACAGTCATTTCCTCTCTTGGTGGATGGGAGGCCCGACATGTAGTCCATTGAGATGGATTCCCATGGTCTGTTAGGAGTAGGAAGAGGGGTGTACATGCCCTGTTTCTTAGTGTTCGGTTTGGAAATAGTGCAGGCAGTGCAGGACTCGATATACTTGTTGACCTCTTGTCGAAGTTTTAGCTGGTAGAAATGTTTCTATAGCATCGCCACTGTCTTTTCGATGCCAAAGTGTCTTTCCACCTGACTGTAGGGGGATTTCTAGATCAGCTTCTTTCGCTTACTTGATGGAACACAGATATGGCCCAGACGACACAACAACCCATCCTGAAGATGAAAATTATCGACAACTTCGTTTTCACCCAACATTTGGTAGGTGGTGGCGAAGTCAGGTTCTGTCTCATAGAGTTGGGGCCATCCATATGTCTCATGGTCGCAAGAGTCTAGCACCATGGTGAGTTCCATGACTAGCAATCTGTTGAGACAATCAACGACGCGATTGGTGCTTCCTGTTTTATACTTGATGTTGAGGTGGAATTGTTGCAAGTATGTGGACCACTTTTGATGGCGGTCATTCTGCAATTTTCCCTATGTCTGCATGAACTGCAATGGCTTATGATCAATGTGGATGACTGTCTCCTTCCCAAGAATGTAATGTCTCCACTGGCGGCATGCTTGCATAATGGAGTACATTTCTTTGTCATAAGTAGGGTACTTATGGACAGTATCTGATAGTGTCTCACTATGATAGGCCACAGGGTAGACGTGTTGAGTGAGAATGGTGCCCAGAACATAGTCTAAAACATCTATCTCAATCTCAAAGGGACGCTGCAGGTCTGGTAGTGAAAGTACTAGGGCTGAGCACAAGCGCTGCTTCAAATCATCGAACGCTTGTTGTTGGGACCGGCCCCATGAAAATTTTTCTTTACCACCACCCCTATTTATTTGGCTGAGGGCCCATGCAATATGGGAGAATTCGAACACGAACCTATGGTAGAAATTGGCAAGTCCCAAGAAGCTCCGAAGCTCAGTGAGTGTTGTTGGGGCTGGCCAATCACGGATGACTTGGATCTTGGCTGGATCAACATGTACACCATACTGATCAATGATGTAGCCTAGGTAATGGACCCTGTCCATGCCAAAGGAGCATTTTTCCAAGTTGGCATATAGTTTATGCTGCCACGGGGTGTGCAAAACCTGCTGAATATGCTGCAAGTGTTTGACCCAAGTCTTGCTGTAAATTAGAATGTCATCCAGATACACCACTACAAAGGTATTAGTGAATGGTCGTAGGATATTTTCCATCATCCTCATGAAAGTGGCTGGAGCATTTGTCAAACCAAAGGGCATGACCAACCATTCAAAAAGGCCTTCCTTTGACTTGAAGGCGGTCTTCCATACATCTGTCTGTTCTATCGAGACTTGGTGGTAGCCAGACTTCAGATCAATCTTACTAAAGTATTTGGCCCTCGTGAGTTGATCAAGGAGGTCATCGATTTGAGGAATCGGGTACTGGTTTCTGGCTGTGATTTTATTCAGAGCCCGATAATCAATACAAAGTCGCCAGGTTCCATATTTCTTTTGTACCGGCACGATTGGGCTCTCACAAAGTGATGAGATGGGGCGGATGTGCCCCTTGTGGAGTAGTTCTTGGATCTATCGCTTGATCTCCTCATTCTCTAACAAAGAACGACGATAGACTGACCCATTGGGTAGTGGTGCGCTAGGGGTAAGATCGATGGGGTGATTGACCTGGTAGTGTAGAGGTACCCCTGTACGTGAGGAGATGATATATGAGTATTCTTCCACGAACTTATCTACTTGCTTCTGCTATGTGGAGAGGTCGACCGCAGAGACCTTGGATGTGGATGTGATATTTCGCTTATTTTGAGAGTGAATCACGAAGAAGAAAAACTTCCCCATTTGAGAGATGACCTTCCTGCATTGCTTAGTAGAGATCAAGGAAATAACACTAGGTGGGACTGCCTCGGGTATCCTGTACAATTTCCTATTCAAAGTAATAATAACACTACGAGGCCTAGAATCATATACAACATGATGTTTCCATAAATAAGGTTGGCCCAAAAGAACATTACACACTTTGAGAGGAGCAACATCACACAATACCTCATCTTTGAAGGGCTTGATGTCGTACGACAATCGACACTATTGGCTGGCGCGAAGATCGTTTCCTTGGCAGAGCCATCCAATGGTGTAGGGTTGTGGGTGCGACGTTGTTGCTAGGGCCAGCCGCTTGATGACCTCTGCTGAGATGAGGTTATTTTGGATATCGCTATCAATGATGAAGTGTAGTAGGGTTCCTTTTACCCACATCTGTGAATGGAAGAGGCACTCTCCTTCTTCTAGCTTGTCTAGTTCACCAGGCTGGAGCTTGGTGGTAGTAACGGTGGCACTGGGTTTAGTGTCAACGATCCGTCTTCCCCTTTCTGGTTCTGTCTCAGAGTCAGAATCCACATCTGATTTAGAGGCTTTCACTTCAGCCACCATCGACTACTTTGAGCGACAATCAACAGTGTTATGCCAAGGACTCTTATGGAAGTCGCACCACTTCCCGGTATCTTTCTTTGCCTCTCTGGTGTCCTTCTTTTCTTGCAGCTTGGACTGGTTGTCCTGATACTTTCCATCTTTGCTCTGTCCTTTGTTCGGTGGGTTGGGGCCGCCCTTTCCTGGCTTTTGTTGTGAGGGGTTCCCAGGCCCAAATTATCGTGTCTTTTGTTTGAGCTTCAACTCGATTTTGACAACATATCGGTAGGCCGCGCCCAAGGATGAGATGTCTAGAAATTCCATTTCAGTATGGATGTATCTATGTAGAGCACCGCAATACTTGAGCACCATATGTCGCTCCGAATCTTTGATACCCAAATTGGTGCGCAAGGTATGGAAGATATTTGTGAAATCTAGCACTGCTTGGTCTCTTTCTTGCCACAGTGTGGTCCATTTCGTATACAACTCATCATAACTTCTGACATGGTAGTATTGCTCCTTAATAACATCCCTGAAAGATTCCCAGGTGGTCCTGACTGAAAATAATGAGGTTTCCTCTGTTTCCTTTTGTTCACAGAAAGTTTCCCACCAATCTTTGACATGGGGAACGACTTGAGGAGCGCAAAAGTAATCTTTTCTCTATTTGAAAAGTTATGGACAGAAAATACCCTTCTAGTAGATTCAACCACTTGTCTACAACATCTGTGTCTATTTGACCTTCAAATATAGGAATATCGAAGTTTATTTGTAGCTTGAAGGGGGCGGCGCCTCTGTTCGAAGAATATGTGTCGCATGTTGGTAGCCGCCGAAGGATTTGCGAGAAACTATCCATCATCTCATTCCTCTGTTGAGTGAGGGCTTCCTCAATCAACAGTTTGAAAGGATATCTTGTCGTGTCATCTTTCTTTTCTCCTACCATGGGATGTCGCTTGGGCATGCGAGAGCTTCTGTACTCAAGAGAAACAAGTTCGAGACCCAACTCTTTGTACTCCGACCTCGTTGGGGACATGCATTAAGACGACAAGGAGCATACCACTCTGATACCACTGATCCATATTTTATAAGCAGAATGAAATGAATATAGATTATTAACATGTGATTAACACAAAATAACAGAGATACAGTGAAACTGGTTTTCTATTCAATAACGAAATAAGTTGAAACTGTAAAATGCAGCGGAAACAAGCTTGCTGGAATGGTGGCGGCTTATCTCTGAGAAGAGATGTGAAGGTAGCGCACATTCGCAAGAAGAAGGTTACCATGAGGCTCTGAAGGCATTTTTTCAATAAGAAATAATGCCAAAAACCCTAGACATCCAAAAGCGTAACCCTAGGAGATGAAGCACCAAAAGTCATGTGGGCCCCATTTGGGTAAGTTAGTACATCAACTTCCTGGGGTCGTAATTTTTGCATACGATCTCTGTTTTAGGCGTGTGATAGCCCATTGGAAAGGTATCACTGAGGAGATTCATTTTTGGGGCTCAATCATGCCTTCGGCTATCATTGAGGAGCTCAATCCCGAAAAATTAGACTAAAACTGAAAATTGTAAAAATAACATAGTTATTCATGATGCAGAACCTATCCCTATTGAGAATAAATACCCAGTGGAAGAGGAATGGGATCATAGAGTAGGATGGAATCCTTAGAAGTCATTCCTGAAACCAATCATTGAAGAATCGAGTCTGCTTGCATCGCCACGAGCCAGGAGAAACGATGATGGAGTTGTTCGATACTGAATTTTAAGTCTACTATCTCGTTGCACATCTCAAAGATGATATTTGGTAGAGTTTATCTAGATAGGGAGCTGAGAGGAAGCGAGGGCTCTATATGCAGAGCTTCCATGATGGTGTGATATGAGACGGTGGGAGATGAAGAGTCTAGGGTTTTATCAAACCCATTTGGAGTAGTGTGGACATTAGGAGAATTTGGAGGTGGCACATGACTAGTATCTACGACCATGAATTCTGGAACTTCCTCAATGACCGGACAAATCCATGTCTCCATGGCTTCTAGATCAATCTGGGTTCTATGTAATGTCCCCACAAAATATTTTGTTTTTTTTACTTAGTTTAGTAGTGTACACATTTCGTCAAACACCTTGATAAAAAACTCCCACTTCACTGTTGTAGCAATATATGTGTATTTTTGAGTGTTGAATTTCATCAAACACTTACGTTGTAAGTGTCTTTTCCACTGTATAAACCTTCTTACTACTGCTATTGAATTTGATAGAATGCTGGTTGGTTTTTTCTTGCTGTGTTTGCCAATGTTTAAGCATGTATTTGGTGCTAAGTGAATGTGTGGATTATAAATAAATTACAACAACCACATACTACATAAGTAACATAACCAAATGACAGCATTGTTATCCCAAATCAGAACTAATTTATTAATTAAATAGTTGACCTATGGCAGAATAAGTACACTAGTATAATATAGATTTATTATACTTCTGAATATGCAACAATATAACTTCAAAAACGACCCTTTCTCAAGTAGATCCGCTCCAACAATGGTAACTCTATTCTAGCAGAGAATTCCTATCTGAGTATTGATTGATATAAACTTCTTGTAGATGAAATACATATGCAACAACCTCGTAAATGATAGATAAAGCCTGTAGGTGTACAATATTTGCAGCAGAGGTATGGTTTGATAAGAAACAGTCTGTAGGTGAATACCACGACCTCCCCACAACACAAAATCAACCAAGAAATCAGATCTCAACCCTCACAACATCCAAAATGTAACCATAGATATATTCTCCCCCCCCGCCCCCCACAACAAAAAAATCGGTCCAACAAGTATATATCTCATCCCCAACAAGAGCAAATCGATCCTTCAAGAAAGATGAAGTCATCCCAAACAGAACTCGGCCCCTCTACCAACAAACTCGACCTCTAGATGTGTAAAACCAGTCCCCAATAGAGCAACTTGTCCCTCCAACAATGAAATTCACCCAACCAAAGAAAATAACTCATCCAACACACAAAATCGACCCAATAAAGCTAAGATTTGATCTCCAATACAAAAAATCGCCCTTGATAATATAGAACTCAGCCTCCTCAAGTAAATCGACTACCACAAATAAAACTAAGTTTCCCAAATGACGAAATACTCAGCTAAACTGAAGCATAATGAAGAAATATTTTTGATCCCTCCTCTATGATCGGCTAAGGTGGATAGTTTCGCCACCGAACCCAATCCTGAACTCCTTTAGGGTTTTTTGTCCCAAGAATCAAAGCCACAAGATCTCTCTCAATTTTGTTTTTAGAAAATAACAAATGCATAATGAGAGAGAGCACTCACATTCTCCTTTTGTTTCCTCATTGACTTTTTTCTGACCCTTTTACCATTTTAATAAAGTAAAGTGACTTTATAAACTCAAGTCACTTAAAACACCTTTTTAATTAATTACTCAATCTCACTTTAAAAATATAATATTTTCTAACCAAGTGACATCAAATAATTACCTTGACCCCCAATTCTTTGTTGTCTATAGCCTACAAGAGTCATCTAGGCTAGTACACCATCCATCTGGAGTGATCACTTGGAAAGGGACATCACACTCTAGGAGCATGGAGAGGAGAATTCTTGGTTGCATGACTAGTGAAGTTGGATGAAGACCTCGCTTCATTGCAGAAAGCATTCAACCTGCCATGTGAGGAACGAGCATGCTCTCGCATCTTGGACAAGAAAATGGAGGAGAGGATGATAGTTCCTTGTTGGAGAATGAGCTCCGGAGTAGAGATGAAATGCAACATGCAAACATAGAAGAAAAATTGTGAGAGCCAGATAGCAAAAATACCTCCCTTCCAAAGTCGAAATGGTTAGCCCATATCGAGAAATGAAGGATGTTGAATTGATGTTGACATCACTAAGAACAAAGGATAGTAATGAGTTTTCATTTCTCTGGTACTAGAACCCACTTGAATTACGAGCATCTCACACGTCTAGTGATTTGCCTAGTATTGCACAATAACCTCGATGGTACTGAGATTTTCCAATGGAGGAATGTGTTGAGGAGTGTGCCACCAGCTGAAAAACCTTCGTGGAGAATGAGTGAGGGCACCCATCCAGGGTAAAACTTAGTTTAGTTATTAAAACATAAAATAAACAATTAAATTAATAATACAGAATATAACGAAGCTTACATTCCTATGAAAGTTAAAAACATGACTTAGAATGGGGATGAAATCATTAATAAGAGAGATTTGAAATACTATATAGATTTTATGATTGATTAAATCTATATTTTCAACATTATGAGTTTAAAAAACAAAACGATTATAGTTATGAATAAGACCAATGCTCATTATCTTGATAATGAAACTGAATTAATCCAAAACCACCTTTGGACAAGAGTATTTTTAAAATCTATGATATAAAGGAGGCGGGGGATGAACCTCTCTTCCTTTTAATATGCCCTATCGTTAATATTATAAGACATAATTTTACTCAATTTTATAATTTAATTATTCTTAGAACCTCCTAACTTTAAGAAATTATAACGAGATTAATACTTTCATTTCTAATATATTCAAATATAAAAAATAATATTATGAAGAATATTTAACGCGATTCCTTTGATATGTGTGTTAGATTTTATTGGTCTTACAAGATGGTAATCATATCATCAATATTATTTCCTTAAATGACAACTACAATATTTTAATAAAAATATGTATATTTTTGTAGTTGAAAATTCAAAAGGCTTTGACTATTATGAAACAATCGTTAAAAATATAATAAATTTAATTAATTTAAAACCCATGTTTAATACATTTCATTAGAAAATAATATGACATGCTATGCTATTTTGATAATTTGATTATAAGAATTATGAAATGGGAAGTATTCATTTATAATAGGTAGTAATGAGTGTCATCATTGTTAAGTTTTTACTGTTGTTATTAGATTAATTCCAAATTACATGAGCATTCAATGCATTTCCAAAACAACAACATAAAGTGGATCACTGAAAGAAACACAATCACAAGGTACAAATAATTTTATCCTGGGAAACCTTTATGGGGGAGAAAACCCAACAAAAACTTCCTCAATAATAGATTGCCAATACAATGCCAAGACTGAGACCAAAACACCAAGAATAAACCAAGACTAAGCATGTGCCTCTCTTTTCCTTCCTCCTGTAACTACAATTTCCTTCAAGATATGTGCACTAGATGAGTGAGTGTGAGTGTTTTCAAGTGAAGCACCATCCTCACATATAAATACTAGTTGAGAAGGCACTAGGGTTATGTCTCTTCACTTAGTAGGGCCGACTTCTTTTAGAAGTGGTTAAAACCACTTTATAAACACTAGGGGTCGAATTTACAAATACCACCATACATATATGGTTTGACCAATCCACAAAAGCGGATTTGATCTCATACAATACCCGACATGATCAATCCGCAAAAGGGGATTTGATCTATAAGATAATAACTCAAATATAATTAGAATATTGATCCAGGTGGATATCGGTGGCCACCCACCTTTTCCGACTGACTCAAAACAGTTTTCTGGCAATTTTGACAATTTACTATTTTTAGTAGGTTTTAACTTCCGGGGCCATTTTGAGGGCCTAAATGAAGGTTTTTTGAGATCGAGGTTCTCAATAATAGCCGAAGGCATGATTGAGCCCCCAAAATGAATCTCCTCGACGATACCTTTCCAACGAGCTATCACACGCCTAAAACAGAGATCGTATGCAAAAGTTACGACCCCGAGAAGTTGATGAACTAACTTACCCAAACGGGGCCCACATGACTTTTGGCGCTTCATCTCCTAGGGTTAGGTTTTTGGATGTTTATGAATTTTGGCATTCTCGTCTATTGTAAAAATGCCTCTAGAGCCTCATTGTAATCATCTTCTCACGGATGCGAGTAGCAGCCACATCTCTTCTCAGAGATAAGCTACCAGCGCCCTAGCTAGTTTATTTCCATTATGTCTGTAAGCATATTTCAGTCATTTGTTATTAATGAAATGAAGTCTTATTTCCGTTGCATCTCTGCTTTTATGTGTATTTCTGTATTTCATTGTGTTCCTACATAAATCCGGATCAAATATTCTTCGAAGTTACAATAATTCAACACTCCCCCTTAATGAGAATGGTATTCTATTGACATGAACCAACACAACATCATCAAGAGAAGGAGAGGGCATCATCATAAACAACATATGGAACACTGACTGACACATCTACAAATCATCTAGAGTTTTTCTCATCATTAATATCATCATTGTTTACAACATGGAGTTGGAGTAACATCATCATCATCATCAACATTAGTGTGAAGCTGAAACATCAAAATCAATAGCATGAATCTAGAACAACAACATCACCAACAATACGAATCTGATACAACATCATCAACAACACAAGGCTGGTACAACATCATCAACAGAATGAGGCTGGTACAACATCATCAACAACACGAGGCTGAAACAACAACATCATCAACATATGGCAATAGAATGAGGCAAGTGCATAACCAACAACATTTGTGGTACTATGAAATTCCGTCCTTACCGGACCTTCGGGATCTGCCCAAGAATCGTAAGATTCCCTAGGATAGAAAATCCTAAGAAGCTACCACATGGTACTTTGATAGACTGTCCTTATCGGACCTTTGGGATCTACCCAGGAATCATAAGATTCCCTAGGATATAAAATCCTAACGGAGCTACCACTACTGACTACAACTGGCATATACATGCATAGGTACTCTGACAGACTCTCCTTACCGGACCTTTTGGATCTTCCTAGGGATGATCAATCCCCTGGGATATAAAATCCTAATGGAGCTACCTGTTGTTGGTCAGGATACCATAGTATAATCAACGTCACTCCCCCTTTCGAGGGAGGTCCTTTCGGAAAACACCAAGCTTGTATCATAAGTACTTAAACTTCACATGAGACAGAGTATTGCTCAACACATCTGCAACCTGCTCATTTGTGCCAACATATTGGAGCTTTACAACTCCCATCTGCACCATATCACAAATGTAGTGATACTGGATCTCTATGTGCTTCGACTTATCATGGAAAACTGGGTTCTCCATCATCTTTATACAACTCTGGTTATCACATAGAATCATGGTGGCTTCCATATCTATATTGAATAGACCTGTCAACAACTTTGGAAGCCATATGGCTTCACAATTGGTGAAACATGATGCAATGTATTCTGCTTCTGCCATACTGAGAGAAATACTGGATTGCTTCCTGCTTTTCCATGAAGTCATGGCTGACCCCAAACTGAAACAACATCTTGAAGTGCTCTTCCTGTCTGAAGCACTTCCATCTCAATCTAAATCAGTATAACCATACAGTCTGAAGTCATGATCTCCAATATAAAAGAGACCATAATCCAACGTACCCTTAAGGTATCTCATCACATGTTTTGCATATACAAGGTGAACACATCTGGGCTCCACCATATACTGACTCAAGGTGTTCACAAAAATATATATGGCCTGGTATTTTTCAGATACATCAACGATCCAATAATCTGTCTATATAGAGTAGCATCAACCAACTCTGATGAAGTATCAACCAGGAAATTCAAATCTGTTTCCATGGGTGTGTTCATGGATTTCCATTCCAACATGTCAAATCTCTTCAGTATTTCAACTGCATACTTCCCTTGGTTAAGGAATATCTTCTCTTGGCTCTGCCAAACTTCAAGACCTAAGAAATAATGCATCGGGCCTAGGTCTTTCATCTCGAACTCTGCAACGAGCTTCTTCTTATAATCCGTGATGATATTTTCTTCTCGAGTCAGGAATAAATCATCCACATATAGTAGAAATATAATTGGCTCATCATTCATAACCTTGAAGTAAATGTTAGGATCAAATTTACTCTTGGTAAAGACCAAGCTCGTCAGGAAACTATCAATTATTCCATACCAAGCTCTAGGAGCTTGCTTCAACCCATACAGATCTTTCTTCAACTTGCAAAAATGAGTCTTTATATCTTCAACTTAAAACCCTTGTGGTAGTTCTATATATATTTCTTCTTCAATAACACTATTTAAGAAAGTTGTTTTCACATCCATCTGGTGTAACTTTCACTTCATTTTAGCTGCAAGAGCTATGATGGTTCCAATAGAAGTGTATCTGGCTATAGGAGAAAATGTTTCTTCATATTCAATACCTTCCTTTTGAGAAAAATGATGAGCCACAAATCTTGACTTATTTTTTTCAATACTTCCATCTACTGCAGGTTTTAATTTGTATATCCACTTGGAAGATACCACATCTTTGTTCTTTGGTCTAGAAACTACTTCCCATACATCATTCTTTATAATGGATTAGTATTCTTCTGTCATGAAGTCCATCCATTCTTTCTTCTGAACAACTTCTTCAAAGAAAGTAGGTTCCTTTTCTACAAGATCACACATCAAGGCCATATAGCTGAAGAATGGCTTAGGTTTCTTGCTTTGTCTCATGGTTCCTCTTGGGGCACCATACTTTTGTTATGACCCAAGGGGGGCATATATATGGATAAATGTATATGATATGACCCCAAGGGGGGCATATATGGGCCTAAATGTACATGTATTGTGTAAATACATATGTAATAGGGATGGCCTAGTGATAAAGGGGCCTCATGTGCAAGTGTGAATAGCTATATATAAGAGATATTGTGAAGTATGAAAGGTATTTGGTTATTTGGAGGGGGTTCCCCTATTATTTCAGGTGTTATTGTGTAAATTATCTATCTTGGAGTTGTGCTCCACGTTGATTTTCTATACATGGTCTGTACTTCTTTTATTTTATGATATTCTAAGTATTTGGATTATAACATTTGGTATCGGAGCTCAAGGTCTTGGGGTTTTCCTACTGCATATGAGACACCTTGGAATTTCCGCTATAAATTTGTTTCTACGATGTTTCAGAAGGAATACCTTGGAGGATATTTAGTAGATGGATCAAGGTACGTGGGGTTCAAATTTCACCTCCCGGGGCCTTATAATTTTGGAGATATAGCTTGTGTAAGATAGGGTTATAGAATTATCCTGAATTTAGTCATCGAGGAATTTGCGCTATAACATTTGTTATGTAACATTTCAGAATCTTAAATCCAGAGGATATTCATATAAATTATCAATATATATGGGATAAACATTTCAGCTTCTCGTTCATTGTAATTTTGTAGATACAACTTGTGTAATATAGGGTAGCTGACTAGTCCTATTGATTAGTCTCAAACGCGTGTTCCGGGTAAAACAACCATAACTTATTCATAGAGCATCCAAATTGAGTGAGACTAATTTCATTGAACAATGGATAGGCTATAGTATTTATGATACAATTTTCAGAATTGTATATCAATTATTGTGCATGGGGCACGTTGTACAAGCTCTCTCTACTGGAAAGGCCAAAAATCAGCAAGGTGTGGGGAAGTTATCATAACTTCCACTTGGAACATCCAATGTTGGTCAGAACTGTGGCATTGAACATAATAAATTTCATAGTACTACAGGTATCAATTTCAGACTGAGAAGGGCTGAAATTTCAGAGATACATCATAAGTAAGGTCGGCCAGGAGGATAGACTCCAAATCATGGTTTCAAAGGTATGTTCACTTAAAACTATCATAACTTTTGATTCAAATATCCAATTGAGCTGATTCAAAATCCATTGGAAAGTTAAAACATATAAAAACATATTGGAACAAGTATTACAACTATTTTATATATTTATCCTTAATATATTGAGGTTTTGATTTGAGGGTTGGGATTAGACTTCAATTAAGAATCAATGGATATACCTAAATTTACAGGAGATGAAGATAAATATGAAATACATCCCATGGAATGGTTGAGGTTGGTAAAATAATATAATATGAATCCTACGAATGCAAGAGATTATTTTTTAGATGAAGCTTGGAAGTGGTGGATGAGTGTTGATCAAAATACTAGATGGCACTGCACATGGGAAGAATTTGAAAAACTCTTCTAAGATAAATGGATTAGGGATACAAAAATTGAGAAAATGTATAGAATTCAAGATGGATTAATAGAAGAAAAGGAAGAGATTAATAAGAAGGGTGAGGATCTATCTAAGATAATATCCCTTAATGAATCACTCATTAAGGAGGTTAAGAACCTAAAGCAATAAAAGACTAGCAAAAGAAAGTGGAAAAAAGATGAATCAAGAGAAGATTTGAAAAAGAAAGATGAAGAGATATGTAGATTACAAAGCCATAATAAAAAACTATTGGATGAGGTTAAAAGATTGAAAGAAGAAAAGAAGAATTGTCAAAAATAAAGAAGAAAGAAGAATCTTGGATGAAGAATTTACCAAAAGACTGCAAGAGGAAATTTGCAAGAAGGTTGAGGAATCCTTAAATACGAATGAGGTAAAGTAAAAAATGCAAGATAGAATTAAAGAAAGACATTAGAATTTGTTAGATGGGATCACATTTCAGCTTCAAAAGGAGAAAGAAGACAAGATTCAAGAAGGTCAACAAAATAATATTGAAGAAGTTGAAATCCATCTAGAGGATGTACATGCCAAATATGATGGTATTATCTCAAAGGCTAGAGTAATCAAAGACCAAGAAAAGATGATCGAGGATTCCATTGTCGCTGAAAAGAAGATAGATGAAATGCATGTGCAAAGAGAAGGAAGACCATCAAATGTGAAACTGTGTTGACACCCTCAATACCAAGAAACACTTCAAGGAAGACAAGAAGGATGATATCAACATTATGAAGGAAGACGATGGAATACTTTTCTATATTCATGGAACAAGGGATCACCACACTAATCTTCAACAAGCTATTATCAGAGACCAACAATGACTACAAATTGGAGAAGCTTCAACAAAAATACATGGAATCAAAGGAAAGAAAATTATTCAACAACTAGAAACCAATGATTAAGACCGAAAATAATTTATTTTGGATGGATAGATCATCAACAATGGAATGAAGAAAGTAGGAACATAAAAAAAATATATTACTTGGTTTCATCACATGTGAAGCCTTTAGATGCAAAGCTTTGAGGACAACGCTTTTTGAAGGAGGGTACTATGTTATGAACCTAAGGGGGGGAATATACGGGCCTAAATGTACATGTAATGTGTAAATACATATGTAATAGGGTCGACCTAGTGATAAAGGGGCCTCGTGTGTAAGTGTGAATAGCTATATATAAGAGATCATGTATTCATTATTGACGGGGAATTGTGAAGTATGAAAGGTATTTGGTTATTTGGAGGGGGTTCCCGTATTCTTTAAGGAGTTATTGTGTAACTTATCTATCTTGGAGTTGTGTTCCACTCTAACATTCTATACATGGTGTGTACTTCTTTTATTTTATGATATTCTAAGTATTTGGATCATAAAAACTTCTTTGCATATTGAATAAGTTCTCTCGCCCAAGATGGCTTTCTCTTGTGAGAGATAGTCATACGGGGAGGTTCTTGATATTCTATCATATCATGATATTCTGGAATATCATCATCAGGGGTAACTGTAACTTCCTTCACGGGTTATGAAACTCTGAGATCTACAGGTTCTTCTTCATATACTTCTTCAAGCTGACATTTCCTTGATCTTTTGAGTGTTGCATCTACATCAAAGGTTACATCTCTACTGATCTCAATATGATGGTAACTTGGTATGTAAATTATGAATCACTTAGAGACCTCACAGTATCCATCAAATATTCCCTTCTTTCCTGAAGGATCCAACTTAGTTCTCTTTTCTTTTGGAATGCGTACAAATACCAGACAACGAAATATTTTGAGATGACTTATTTATGGCTTCTTTCTGGTGAAAATTTCTTCGAGAGTTTTGAATCCAAGTGCACTATGGGATAATTTGTTTTGGACATACATTGTTGTTATTGTTTCTTTAGCCCATAAGTGCATTAGAAGATCTTGATCTTGAATCATAGTCTTTACTGCTTCCATAATCGTTCTATTCTTTCTTTCTACTACACCCTTTTGTTGAGGATTATAGGGAGTGGTGAGCTCCCTCTTAATATCGACATCTCTACAAAATATTACAAATTCATTTGAAGTGTACTCTCCTCCATTGTCTGACTTGATTATCTTGATTTTCCTTTCAGAGAGGTTTTCTACCAATGCTTTGAATTCCTTGAACTTTCCAAGTACTTCATCTTTTGATTTAAAGTAATAAACCCAAGTCTTACAAGAGTAATCATCAATAAAGGATACATAGTATACATACCCACTTAAAGAGGTTGATGGCATTCAAACACATACATCTGAATGGACAAGCTCCAAGATTCGTTCTGCTTTACTGTCACTCTTTGGAAAAGGATTCTTTATGTTATTTCCTTGTGCACATCCCTTGCATACACTTCATGATCAACTTTTAATTCTGGTAAACCTATAACTACCTTGCTTACATATGGTAAGGCTTTGTAGTTGATGTGAGCTAGTCTTCTATGCCAAAGTTCACAAGGAATTTCAGTAGAGTGAGTTAAGGCTACATCTGAGTGACCTTTTAACTTGTACAACCCAACTTCTTCTGTTCCAATAACAACTGTATCTTCTATAGTTTTTCCTTTAGGCCACATAAGAACTTCACCATATATAAATGCAACCCTGAAACCTTTCTTATCTAGAGCTAAAATAAAAAGTAATTTCTTTGTCAAGCTTGATACATAGAGTACATCCTTCATTCTCATCGGAGTTCCTGAATCAAGTTTGTAGGTGGATTCTACCATTCCTTTGATAGGGTACTGATAATCATCTCCAATTGAAACTTTCTAGGAGAAGTCCTTTTCTGTAAGGCTAGAGAGAATGTCTTTCTGACCTGTCATGTGCTTAGAGGCACCACTATCTATGAGTCAAGTATCCTTTCCAGGTGTCACAGATCCTGAGAGGGTGGAAAACAAAACATAATCTCTTATTTAGTCAACTTCTTGGGTGGCTCATCATCTTCAACTACATGGGCATGATGTCTTTTTTTATTTCTCTTCTTGTATTTTTCCCTTTTGGTAGGACAGTTCTTAGCAATGTGTCCCATCTGATCACAATGATAACATTGATAAGAGGAGAAATATTTTCCCTTTCTTTGACCCTTATGATATTCCTGGAACCTCTTTGGAGGGTGAGATTCTTTATGAAAGTGGGTCTCCTTTTGAAAACAAGACTTTTTCGTTCCTCCTTTAGCATGAGCAACTAGGGCTTGATCTTCATCTCTTAATAGGACAACTTCTTGGTTGGCCAATCTTGCTTCTTCTTGAACACATTCTTCCCACAAACTATCAAATTGGAGTTTCTCTTTTCTTGCATAAATAGTTTGGATGAAGGCATCCCAAGGTCTTGTGATACCATTAAGAGTTTTCATTATGAGTTCATCTTCATATAAGTTGTATCCAATTTCCTCTAATTGTTCCTTGAATTGAGAAACCCTAGAGAAATAGTCTTGAATTGTTTCACCTTTCTACATCTTTGTATTCTTGAGTTGGGTTCTCAAGTTCATCTTTTGGTTGATGTTCTTTCCTTGATACATTCTGGTTAGGGCATCAAACATATATTTTGGAATATTCCTAGAAGACACTTGAGGGATCAAGTGGTATTTAATGGAATATGTAATTATTCTTTTGGCCTTAATCATATCCTTCTTGTACTTCTCTTTAGTTTCATCTTCTTCGGGTTCCGATACATTTTCTTTTATGAATTTTGTAAGGTCATTCTCTTCAAGAATGAGTCCAATTCTATATTTCCAGGCATGAAAGTTTTCCACACCTTCTAACTTGTAAACAAGCTTGGTGCTTGCAGACATCTTGACCTGGAGCTAAGAAAATGACTAGAAAATGAAAATGCTCAAAAATTGAAACTGAGCTTACAAGGAGATGCGTTGGGCTAAGTCAAGTTTGCTAGAGTTGTCTGTTTCAAAAAATTCCAAGTTTTACCCCTTGAAATTTGTGCAATTCTTGATTGATACTTTTGGTACTGGTTTTGGTTTTCTGGTACCAGTCAAAACTAGGGTTTGAATTTTCAGAGAATCTGGCCACTGAAAAAGTTTTCTCAAGCTGCCAAAAGATGCACTAGGGCAGGGCACACTTCCCAAGATAGTTTTTGGTAAAAAATTCCTTCTCATTAAAAAGCCCTAATTTTCTTGTACGACAATAGTGACGTTTTTAGATACGCAGTGGCATATGCTCTATTCAATCAAGCTCTGATACCATGTTAAGTTTTTACTATTGTTATTAGATTAATTCTAAATTACATGAGCATTCAATGCATTTCCAAAACAACAACATAAAGAGGATCACTTAAAGAAACACTATCACAAGTTACACAACATTTTATCCCGGGAAACCCTCATGGGGGAGAAAACCCAACAAAAACTTTCTCAATAATAGATTGCCAATACAATTCCAAGACTAAGACCAAAAAACCAAGAATAAACCAAGACTGAGCATGTGCCTCTCTTCTCCTTCCTCGTGCAACTGCAACTTCCTTCAAGATATGCACACTAGATGAGTGAGTGTGAGTGTTTTCAAGTGAGGCACCATCCTCACATATAAATACTAGTTGAGGATGCGCTAAGGTTATGTATCTTCACTTAGTAGGGCCAACTTCTTCTAGAAGTGGTTAGAACCACTTTATAAACATTAGGGGCCGACTTTACAAATACCACCATACAAATATGGTTTGACCAATCCAAAAAAGAGGATTTGATCTTATACAAGAACCGACACAATCAATCTGCAAAAGGGGATTTGATCTATAAGATGATAACTCAAATATAATTAGAATTTTCTTCGAAGTTACAATAATTCAACAATCATCTAGTTGACAACTAAGTTATAATACGTTTTTTCCATTTTCAAAAAAATATATATTTTTCATAAAAAAAAATAGTAAATTATATATACATTTTATATACCTGAACTTATTTATCGTCAAAAATTAAAACTTTACTAAATAAATGTATTGTTATTTTGGAAATTAATCTCTCTTGTATCAAAATGCGACATACTTTATTTCATCTCTTAATTGAAGGTTGATGTACCTTCGTGGAATCTAAAACTATGATGTGATTAATTATTCGAAAGAGGTTGGGTTAGAGATTCTAAGATCTTGGTTAATAAATGGAACATCCCTATGAAAGTTAAAGACAAGTCTTGCAACGATAATGTTTTTTTTTTAAACCAGAACAAAATATTTTTCATTATATTATAAAAAGAGACTTGTTGCATCGAGGTAAGCAATGATTACATAATTTCCATTGATGGATTCCAATAAAACAGAGCATAGTTCTAGATAACTAATTACATACAAGATAAGAGTTTCTAAAGAAGAATTCTAAATGATACTATATGTAGACTGCCTAATAAACTGACACAAAACATAGATGATCCAAAAAAAATTCATATTGTTTTACAATTGCACATTGTTTTGATCTTCTCGCTCCTTGCCAGAGTGGTGGGTATCTTTGCCTTTGATTTCCATGGGAACTTGGTTATGGTACATTGTTTCAGCCTTTTTCTCCCCCCCCCTTGATTAGAGCTTTGAGTTCCCTAGTTATTTGATGCCAATGAGAGATTATCTACCCACCGAGCTAAAACCAATGCCCGAAGTCTACTACATTATGCTTCCAACAAGTCAATTCAACATTTTTGGTTGAGAAGAAGGCTGTAAAGATTAGAATTGTGAGATATGCAAGATTGCTCCAATTTTTCCACCTTGGAGTTAATGACCAAGATAACACTATTGTTGGCATGTGTTATATTTTCATGCATGTTGTTGGGGATAAATATATGCACTATTAATTCCCACATTTAATTATCAACCGAGGCTCGTAAGCTTCAAGGTGAAGGTACAGGAAACACAGGATTAGAGCGTAGTCTAGCCTAATCTAAAGTCGTCAAAACAATCTTCAAACCCACACTGCAACAAATTAACACTAAGGATTCATCACTGGGACGTAGGAATACTTAATTCTATTAAGGCTTAGATCACAATATTTCATGCACTCATGGTGATGTTCATGTGATTAATCTTGAGTAGCATACTTAAGTTTTTCTGTCCTTCAATGATTATTTCTTATAGCGGATCCACACTTAAATGCAATGAAATAAACAACCAAACGGAAATGAATTCAAATGACAAGAAATAAACTAATGGGAAATCCAAATCACAATGAAAGAAAACTAATAATGACCAATAAGAAAAATTAATCTAAAATTGGATCTCAAGAACAATTCTTCAAATGGTTACAGGTGTCAACAATAAGAGTGGACTCTACATGAAAATGCATAAAAGAATAATGAATATTCGATTAATGACAAGATTGGCCAATGAGAAATGCACTCTGTATTTTCCGTGTTCAATGGATGCCAACATACTTTGCATATCAATGCATGAAACAATATTTAAGAATCACATGATTACATCAGGCTTCAAGGTACATGTGTTATATGTTTGTGATAATAAGACAAAGAAATGTCAACAATAATCACTAAAGAATCATCTTATCGAGAACCCGAACCCAAAGTCTGAAACTTGAACATGATAGACTTATTAATCCATGCACCAACATTGATATAGAAATCACAGTAAATATATCAGTCATATGAGATATTGTACTGTTATGTTTCAAGAACGCAGATTCAATAAAAAGAAATGATATACACCATGTGTTTCAAATCTCATGAGCAGGGATCAAATCCAATGTTCAAAAGTGACTTTATAAATGTTACTAAGAGAAGATTTTTGTCATATGACAGAGGTGCAAATAGTGATCATCTCTTCAAGCAATGATACCACAAACATATTGTTTATGCCAACCAGATTCTTGACGCCAAGATAGTGCGGAAATGGATTATGTAACTGTCACATGAATCAAGTGTCAACAATGTTCAAAGGAGTAAAAAAAGCTTCAATTGTGTAAAACAACAAAGTGGATTTATAAAATTGGAATAAATATGCACACAAATGAAGAATGAATCTTGAGTCTTATTAATATTGAATAAGAACTAAAACTACAATTAAAGAGAAAACTAATTAGACAACACACCATACAATAAAATGAAAATATAATGGACTAAAACTAAATAAATTGAACATAGCAATGCTTACCCACACTGAGGGGCCCTTCCCAAGTGGTTAGCACTGCTGAGAAAGATTAGATCAAGCCAAGGAGATGCACAGTGAATCAACAACAGTCAATTCTCCATTTTGATAAAAAACTCAGTTTTTACATGGCAATTAACTCTTTAAAGCTTCCTCACAAGAACAAACATTTTACTTACAAAAACTTCATGAAACTAATGGCTCTTTCTCATATCCCTATGAGGCTTATTTATACATGAATAATCATTGAGGAGTGGATGGGACCGAATCCCAATGCTTGTTAGAAAAACAGGACCGTGGAGCAATAAAATAAAACAAATGCCGAAACAAAAACATAAAAGATATACAATACAAGAGAGACACGGATTTATGTGGTTCACCCAGTGTGGGCTACGTCCACAAGAGAAATTTCCAGGTCCTTCCTTTATTATTATCCAACAAATGAAGGGATACAACCTACAACAAAACCCACTGTAACTTCCTCTTCTTTCTCTCACAGTCTCCTCTCTCAGAATACAATATTCACAATCAACCATAGCCGCAATACATTTCCCTCATAAAAGAGGGTTGCCTTCTAGGGAAAAAAACCCTAACATTATCTCTACCGTTAGATCTGCGACCTTATAATGAACGGTCTAAATTTACAATGAAATTATAATATACATTTACAAGGCAATTTTTCCTTCGGGGGCTTCGCTCTGGAACCCCCGCTTGCCCCCAGACCCCCCAGCCGAGGGGATAGCCCCCCCGAACCCCGCAGAGGGGGTACCCCCCCTTTGCACTCCCCTGCGTGGAAGAGTGTACATACTTATGGGGTGAAAATACTTCATGGGGTATAAACACGACTGAAAGTAAAAGACCTCTGAATCAGGAAGATAATCAGGCTCCACAACCAACAATCTCCCACTTGGAGACTGATCTCAACAACTCCACTACTGCTGTATATGATGGACTTTGAACCTTCTTGGACCTGGAAAATTTCTCATCTTCATCTTCATTCTTGAAGACCAACTAAAACTGAGCAGGAACTCAGTTTCTCCCTGGTTACTCCCCTTGTTAACATGTTTGCAGGATTCTGGCTAGTGTGTATCTTTTCCAACTTCAAATATCCATCTTCCAAAATGGATCATATGAAGTGGTACCTCAACTGTATATGCTTAGTATTCGAATGGAAGGTTGAGTTCTTTGCAAGGTGAATGACACTCTGACTGTCATAGTACAACCTATTGTTCTCTTGCTTCTTTCCCAATTCCTCCATAAACCTTTGTAACCAAATCATCTCTTTACTAGCCTCTGTAGCAGCAACATACTTTGCCTCTGTTGTTGAAATTGCAACAACCTTTTGCAGTTTCGAAATCCAACTTACTGCTATTCCACCTATAGTAAGAACATACCCTGTGGTGCTCCTCCTGCTGTTTTTAGCACCTGCCATATCTGAATCAACATATCCCTGTAGAAAAGTGTCTGAACCTCCAAAACATAATGCATGAGTAGTAGTACCTCTCAAATACCTGAGAATCCACTTTACTGCCTCCCAATGTTCTTTACCTGGATTGTTCATATACCTGCTCACAACTCCCACTGCATGTGCAATATCTGGTCTTGTGCAAACCATTGCATACATCAAGCTGCCAACTGCTGATGAATAAGGGACCCTGGACATGTATTCTATCTCCTTCTGTGTCTTGGGACACATTTCCTTATTTAATTTGAAATGGCTATCCAAAGGTGTACTAACGGGTTTTGCATTCTGCATTCTAAACCTCTCCAACACCTTCTCTATGTACTCACCCTGAGATAATGTCAATTTGCGATTTTTTCTGTCTCTTGTTATTCTCATGCCAAGGATTTTCTTTGCAGCACCCAAATCCTTCATCGCAAA
>ML780237.1:397725-414596 GCA_009831015.1 Picea engelmannii
TTTCCCTCATAAAAGAGGGTTGCCTTCTAGGGAAAAAAACCCTAACATAATCTCTACCGTTAGATCTGCGACCTTATAATGAACGGTCCAGATTTACAATGAAATTACAATATACATTTACAAGGCAATTTTTCCTTCGGGGGTTTCGCCCCCGAAACCCCATTGGGGGACGCTGCCCCCAGGGGCCCGCTTGGCCCCTGACCCCGCAGAGGGGGTACCCCCCCTCTGCACTCTTCCACGTGGAAGAGTGTACATGCTTCTGGGGTGTAAATACTTCATGGGGTATAAACATGGCTAAAAGTAAAAGACCTCTGAATCAGGAAGATAATCAGGCTCCACAACCAACAATGCATAGATTTCAAAATTTACAATTTTAGATAAAATCCTCAAAAATCTGGGTTTTATTGTAATTTGGGCAGATCCGAGTTAGTCCCCCACCCATATATTCCAAACCAATTCTAATTTTGAAAAACTGCCCGCTCCTTACTCAATTTTCCATATTCTAGACAAAATCCATTTTGTAGAATTTCTATATCTGATTCCATCTGCACGAAAATCGAGGCACAAGTTGACAGTTTGAGTTTTTCAATAATTTTAGCAGAATCACTCCCCCTGAGCTGGAGGTCCACACATGCGAGCTAGGTGAATTTTGTCTCATCTGTCTGCATGAAAACATCATTTTGGACAAAACCCATTACACGATTTTCCTCTAGAAGCTTTCCAAAATTTTGAATTATTTCTAGTACTGGATTAGCACAATTGGTACCGGATTAGAACAATAAGTAATCGGATTAGAACAATAAGTACTAGAATATTGTAGCCAGGGGTTTAGTACTAGATGAACACAGTCATGACTATGGGTATCGGACCAACATGATGGTAGTACTGGATGGAGCTAGTACTGGAATAGGCACAATTTGGTACTGGATGAAGCTGGTACTGGAAGAGGCAGAGAGATGGTACCGGATGAACGCAAAGGTAGTACAAGATCAATGAAAAGTGTTGGATGACATGGAGTGTGGGTACCGGAAGACTGTGCAGGTACCGGTTGACTGTAGAACCTTCTGGTACTGGATGACTTGGAGTATCAGATGACCTGCAATGCGAGTACCGGAACATGAACAATACATGTACTGGAACATGGACAGTGCATATACCGGAACCTGAATAATACATAACATGTTTCTTGGACATAGAAACATAGGATTAAACCATCATCGACAAAACTATTGTATAATCATCATTTTAATCACTAAAAATATGGAAAATTATGTATTAACCACATAGGATGAATAACAAGAGATAATGAAGGTTTATGGTGTAATTAGCGATATATGATTGATGAAATGCGGGGAGAAGGTGTAATGATGAGTGTATTTGTATGGTGGAAAGTATGACAAAAATGGATATCAACATACCGCCAAACCTAAGGATTTCCATGTCCTCATGCAAACAAGGTGAAGAACTTATGATACTATGCTTATAGATTTATGTGACATTATTTCTTTTGTGTAAGTGTTGGTTCTTGTGGAATGACACTTTGGAAACTGCCATAGATTGATTTCAAACATAGAAAAAAAATTATCATAAAAATGGAGGACAAACAGTGGATGAGGTATCAAAGTCATGGTGAATGGTGTGCATATGGTGGTTATATGAACTTGGACATCAATTTTAAGACCAATATTTACTTTGTGGTTCTTTGCTTGGATAGGCAACAATGACTTCATCATCTTTGAGATAGCATAAGAATGCTTTATGATGTATAAAGAGAAGACACTATAGATGTTTCTTTGTATTTGTATACCACATATTTTCTTTTCATTACTTGGTCTTATCATCAAAGTATATTGTTCATTATGACAAGTGGAGTGGAGATGGAGGGTTTACTGAGTAGTTGTGATAATGCATAGTAGAGTGTGGAGTGGGTAATAGTGGTTATGCATCATGTTTTCCAAGTTCTTAGTAAATTAAAAAGATTTGTATCAGTTTTACTTCAAGTTACCCTTTCTTTGAATTCTAATACATGTTGAAGCGTAAACTATGCAGAACATGACGAAATGTCTGCAAAACCATGATGTAGACTGCTAAAATTTGAATATGAAGTGGAGCAAGGTTGAGAATTGATGGATATCTAGGAGAGAGAGTTGATGAATGTTGATCTACTAAAATTCCTTATGTCTCTCTCTCCCCCAAACCCATTGTTTTGCATGTCCTCATGCAAACTCTCATTAGCACATAAAATTTTTGCAAGCTGAAAGTGGACTATGTGGAACCGGTGCATGTTGACTGAAGGAGAGAAATGAAGTATGCCAGAGCTGAGAGCTGCTGAAAATATTCTGCAAAAAGTACCCTAAAAAAAGATTTAAATTTCTGTACTATTGGTACAAAAACCTATTGGCTTCTGTACCAGCAGTACTGGAACAAATTTTTTTTAAAAGAACTAAACCAATACTATTATTATGAGAGAAGAAATATACATTGCTGCCATGCTTTGAAGAAACAACAAAAAATTAAAATGTATTCATGCTTGTAAATTCAGAAATGAAATTTATTTTAAAATATTACAAGCATAAAGGAAATTTCTAAATTACCTATTACATACAATTTCATCAATCATTAATAGTTGTATGCTCAAGAAACCATGTAAATTATGATGGGGGATTTTTCCTCTTTTCCTTAAACAAGAGAACATGAGGAGATACGTGGTCTTTAATAAATGAGAAACCGATAGGAAACCAGTCATCCCTGTTTAATTTCTCAAAGAATCTATGTTATTCAAGTGATATTGATAAAGTTCGCATTTGAGTTTATTAGACTCCTACACTAATGGGTCTCACCTCTAGGACAATGACATCTTGGGCATCAATGACGGGGTCTTAAGACCATCTTACAGACATTATCAAATGGAAATTAGATGAGGTTCATTAGCCTTTTGTTCAACCATGCATGCTTCTTCTTAACGATCTAGACAAGTATATTGTTCATACGGACAAATATAGATTAGGCATAATGAAAGACATCAAAATCAGAACCTATTGCCAACAAGACTGTTCAGTACTCCGATGGGGTAATTTTGACATCTAAGAAATATCCTTCCCAGGCAGAATGCCCCATTGCCCACGAGCCTATTCAGTACCCTGATGGGTTTGCCTAGTTATACCACAGGCCGCTACCCACTGCCAACAAACCTATTTAGTATTCCAACGGGTTAGCCTCTTACACCCATTTTCCATCAGAGGCCCTTGTCCCAATCTTTACCCTTAAGCTAAAATTTATAGATTGCTTTCGCATGGGTGAATGGGGGAGCATCTTTGAAAACCTTTTTATAGGATGGGATGGTATTGGGTTGGAAGATATTTTATAGATTGCCCATAAAATATTGTTCGTATGAAAAATAGACTTATGTATCGATATTAGTCTAAAGACATATCATGGTCAAACTTACTTAATGTGTGGTGGATCAGGCCATGAGAGAATGACCTAAAAGTGTCTCTAATCCCCAAGTTCATCTTCTCCATATAAGATTGTGTTCCCTCACAAGTAGAAGTTTCATTCACTCTCATGCTACTATTTGATAAGAATGCTTGAATAACAAGTTCTGATAGGAAACTAGGATGTACAAGTTACCTATGGGCATCATTATGCAGACCTTAAAGATTTTGTAAATCCCCATAATATTTTAAAGATTAGGCTTATGAGCAATTGTTATTATGAGAAATCTGCATGTAATAAGAAGAAGAAATATCTTAAGTTGTTTTGGTTTTTGATGTTAAATCACCAATATTATCGTCATCTCATTTTATTTATTTGAAAAGAAACAAGAAAACATGTTGCATTTATTTAGAACTAGGTTAACTAACATGCAACTTTTACTCTATCCTACCTGAGAACAAGAAATTATATTTCACCTGTAAGAAGATTTCCAATGTAACCATGTGAGTAACAGGTGTAGAAACATATTCATACTCGGGCTTGAAAGATAATCTTTAATGTATACCAGAATACGAAGAACCAACTGCTTTGATGATGATGTGGAGAGTTGTTGAAGAAGAGAGGGGTGCTTCAATCTTGTTGTCGTCTGGAACCAATGTTCAATGTAATCTTCATGTTCTTGGTTCACTTCCTCATTTAGACCACTCTGCATGTCTCCCTTTATCATGCCACGCAGATCATATTCTTTCGGATGGTTTGTCTCCTAGATGCATACTAGATCTGGTGATATGCATGTCAAGAACTCCTCGATCTCAGGTTCTAATGGTGGCTTTCCATCGAATGTGGTCCATAATTATTTAGTCTTTCCTATAGGTTGGAAAGAGTGACTACAAAAGTCTTTTAGATCTTCTTGTGGATGTAGCTTATGAAAATCTTGTTTTTCTATCACTTCTGGAGAGGCAGATAGGTTTTTGACTGCTGTCAATATTTTTTCTTTTTGCGAGGTAGAGATTGAAATCCCAGCTGCCGCTAGGATGGAGAGAGTTCTTCCAAACTCTTGATCATCTTTGAGTCCTTGTTGCTTTTTTATGGGTCCTGTTTCACACATGGATTAGTGTAGAGGGAGGGTTCTTATAGTGCCCAAATTATTATTTTTTAACTCCTAAGGAAATAAAAAGAAGCAAACTAAAAGAAAATATAAGCAAACCAATTATATACTTGAAGCGCCACCGTGCTACTAGGATCCTGCTGTCACCAAGTTATCTGTCCACACAAGTTAGCTTCTCTTCTCATATATATAAAAAATGGCTAATGCTAATAAAACACAAATTCTAACTACTAAAAGGAAGAGGACAACCTAATTTTGGAGTAACCCCACTAAAGTGGATGTGTGGGCTCTTCCCTCACATCTTACCATCTTCTCTCCGCCCTTAGGTCGTCCTTAAAATCACACCACACTTGCATGAAAATAAACATGCTTGCATGAAAAGAAACACACTTGCATGAAAGGAACAGTCAAGGATTTGGAGAAATAAAAATAACCTACCTATGCTCTAATCCTTTTAGCACCTCCCCGACAACGATGCCAAAATGTTGGGGCTAAATATATGCACTATTAATTCCCACATTTAATTATCAACCGGGGCTCGTAAGCTTTGAGGTGCAGGCGCATTAAATGCAGGATTAGAGCCTAGTCTAGCCTAATCTAAAGTCCTCAAAACAATCTTCAAACCAACACTGCAACAAATTAACACTAAGGATTCATCACTGGGACGTAGGAATACTTAGTGCTATTAAGGCTTAGATCATAGTCTTTCATGCACTCATGGTGATGTTCATGTGATTAATCTTGAGTAGCATACTTAAGTTTTTCTATCCTTCAATGATTTTTTCCTATAGTGGATCCACACTTAAATGCAATAAAAGAAACAACCAAACGGAAATGAATTCAAATGACAAGAAATAAACTAATGGGAAATCCAAATCACAATGAAAGCAAACCAATAATGACCAATAAGAAAAATTAATCTAAAATTGGATCTCAAGAACAATTATTCAAATGGTTACAAGTGTCAACAATAAGAGTGGACTCTACATGAAAATGCATAAAAGAATAATGAATATTCGATTAATGACAAGATTGGCCAATGAGAAATGCACTCTGTATTTTCCATGTTCAATGGATGCCAACTTACTCTGCATATCAGTGCATGAAACAATATTTAAGAATCACATGATTACATCAGGCTTCAAGGTACATGTGTTATATGTTTGTGATAATAAGACAAAGAAATGTCAACAATAATCACTAAAGAATCATCTTATCGAGAATCTGAACCCAAAGTCTGAAACTTGAACATGATAGACTTATTAATCCATGCACCAACATTGATATAGAAATCACAGTAAATATATCAGTCATACGAGATATTGTACTGTTATGTTTCAAGAACGTAGATTCAATAAAAAGAAATGATATACACCATGTGTTTCAAATCTCATGAGCAGGGATCAAATCCAATGTTCAAAAGTGACTTTATAAATGTTACTAAGAGCAGATTTTTGTCATATGACAGAGGTGCAAATAGTGATCAACTCTTCAAGCAATGATACCACAAACATATTGTTTATGCCAACCAGATTCTTGACACCAAGACAATGCGGAAATGGATTATATAACTGTCACATGAATCAAGTGTCGACAATGTTCAAAGGAGTAAAAAAAGATTCAATTGTGTAAAACAACAAAGTGGTGTTATAAAATTGGAATAAATATGCACACAAATGAAGAATGAATCTTGAGTCTTATTAATATTGAATAAGAACTAAAACTACAATTAAAGAGAAAACTAATTAGACAACACACCATACAATAAAATGAAAATATAATGGACTAAAACTAAATAAATTGAACATAACAATGCTTACCCACACTGAGGGGCCCTTCCCAGGTGGCTAGCACTGCTGAGAAAGATCAGATCAAGCCAAGGAGATGCACAGTGAATCAACAACAATCCATTCTCCATTTTGATAAAAAACTTAGTTTTTACATGGCAATTAACTCTTTAAAGCTTCCTCACAAGAACAAACATTTTACTTACAAAAACTTCATGAAACTAATGGCTCTTTCTCATCGCCCTATGAGGCTTATTTATACATGAATAATCATTGAGGAGTGGATGGGACCGAATCCAAATGCTCAGATTTCAAAATTTACAATTTTAGATAAAATCCTCAAAAATCTGGGTTTTATTGTAATTTGGGCAGATCCGAGTTAGTCCCCCACCCATATCTTCCAAACCAATTCTAATTTTGAAAAACTGCTCGCGTTAACTCAATTTTCCATATTCTAGACAAAACCCATTTTGTAGAATTTCTAGATCTGATTCCATCTACACGAAAATCGAGGCACCAGTTGACAGTTTGAGTTTTTCAATAATTTTAGCAGAATCATTCCCCCTGAGTTGGAGGTCCACACATGTGAGCTGGGTGAATTCTGTCTCATTTGTCTGCATGAAAACATCATTTTGGACAAAACCCATGTACCCGATTTTCCTCTAGAAGCTTTCCAAAATTTCAAATTATTTCTAGTACTGGATTAGCACAGTTGGTACCGGATTAGAACATTTGGTACCAGATTAGAACAATTAGTACTAGAATCTTGTAGCCAGGGGTTTAGTACCAGATGAACACAATCACGACTATGGGTATCAGACCAACGCGATGGTAGTACTGGATGGAGCTAGTACCGGAATAGGCGCAATCTGGTACCGGATGAAGCTGGTACTGGAAGAGGCAGAGAGCTGGTACCAGATGAATGCAAAGGTAGTACCGGATCACTGCAAAGTGTTGGATGACATGGAGTGTGGGTACCAGATGACTTTGCAGGTACCGGTTGACTGTAGAACCTTCTGGTACTAGATGACTTGGAGTATCGGATGACCTGCAATGCGAGTACAAGAACAGGAACAATACATGTACCAGAACATGGACAGTGCATATACCGGAACCTGAATAGTACAGAACATGTTTCTTGGACATAGAAACATAGGATTAAACCATCATCGACAAAACTATTGTATAATCATCATTTTAATCACTAAAAATATGGAAAATTATGTATTAACCACATAGGATGAATAACAAGAGATAATGAAGGTTTATGGTGTAATTAGCGATATATGATTGACGAAATGCGCGGAGAAGGTGTAATGATGAGTGTATTTGTATGGTGGAAAGTATAAAAAAAATGGAGCTCAACACATGTGAAAGACTCTTTTAAACTCCTACGTGTCGTCACTTGCCATTGTTGCCCTTGCCACATGCCCTGAAAATGCAAAGAAATATGACACTGCCTCTTTGAACCCATAACCAAAACTCAAGCTGGGAGAAAAGGCCCAAATTCTTTTGGCTTGGAAGGCTCCACACAAGACCAACCTAACATATAAATGAATTATGGAATAGAGAAATATCATCCATGACCAAAACAACCAAAGATTGAAATGGGTAACCCTCTATTCACTGACGACAACCCTAGATTTTCCTCGACTGTCAATCCATGGCTCTGCCTATGCCAAATCACTGGAAACTCACCCACAACCAAGCAATTCTGGGAAAAATCCTCCCACTACTGGATTACAATTCTATAGAACTAGGGGGTTCCCTCCCTCGAATTTTCCCATATTTGTTACTTTTCCCCATATCGATGCATTGAACTCCCTAGCATGAGGCCGTCCTTAGTAAATGAGTGCAAGCTTGCTTGCTTCTATTGTTCCTCCGCTACCTACTCACCTTACGTCACCTCAAGAAGAGCCACATGGTTTGTACTTTAGTTATGACCCACTTGGTCACACTTGGCCATTATATCAATATAACCTCCCACTAAAAGGATGATTAGGGGATTTTGGCATAATTTAAAACCCCATTTTGCATAATGCTCCCTAGATTCATATGTTGGAAGTTTTGCCCATGCATTCTCCTCTTCATTCATTGTCCTCTTGATGTGGAAAAGTTAGACCTTATCAAACTGAGAAACAATCTGCTTGATTCAAGCCACAAGACCTTGAAGTTGATGTCCTCCATGGATCATCTCGGTGATTACCACCCAGATGATTAACATTGAAATCCCCAATGACAATCAAGGACCTTATTCCATGATTTCTAGCGATGTTGAGCTCACACCCCAATGAATAGGTTTCGACAAGATTATTCGTCACCTTCCTTAGACCCCAAACATAATGCACAATTGTGTTCCCCTTGGGATTGTGGAGACTCCCACCTATACTTGTCGCCCTTGTTGCAACAATAATAAAATTATCGATAGCATAAAGTTGAAATACTACAAAATACCTATAAATGCTTAAAGACAAGTGAATGTGTAAAATTTATAATATTAAAAAGGTTGAGGATAAGCACCATTTCTTTCAACTTTCCTTAAATTCCATGATAATGGATAGAGTGTCCACTCATGTTGATGTTGGGACCACTCTAATTTTTTTTATAATTTATTAATTTTTAAATTTACATTGAAAATAACACAATACATTTACAATAAAAATATAGGTGTAAATGTATAACATCAATAAATTAAATGAAAAATATTAAGTCAATAAAAATGAAAAAGAACTTAGTATGATAATTAAAAAGTCATAATAATTATAAAACTCTAATAAAATAACCATACGTAATTCTATCTTGATCTTAAAGTTTTTACATTGAATTATTCTTCGGAATCTTAGTGGGAAATCTCGATAACTTTGATATTTCATTTTCATGAAAATCCGTTAACACGTGTCCCCGTCTTCTTCTACGGCGGTGCCGTCAGCTCAACTCCCATCTCCCACTCCTGCCCCACGCCATCTAATATCTTCTCCACTATTCTAGAAGTATCTCTAGTGGATTTTAATAGACATTTTTACTAACTTTGCAAAGACGAACGTCAGCCAATTCCAGTCAGACAAAATAAACAACCTTTCCACTTTTAGACGACCACTTAAAAAAGGAGAAAATTAGCGGCGAAGTGGGCGGCCGCACGCGTCTTTGACGTTGCGGCGAATGACCAACGCAATCGAGGTGAAATGGAATCTTCGTCAGAAAAATGGGGGCGTGGGAAGTATTATAATCCACTTATTCCATTTATAAAGTAAGTGTCCATCCTTCTCTATGATAATGAAAATAAAAGAAAAATATATAGATAAAATTAAAATGATGAGCTATATGGAAAAGGATGGAAAGCATAGTTTTATTAATCATAACCATTTTTTTTTAATGAATGATGAAGATAAATATATGTGTAGTAAAAATATTTAGTATTTGGGATTAATTTTTTTTTTTAGAGTAAGTTATTAATCTATTACTTATATTTCTGAGTATTAGTTTTAATTAATTAATAATTTTTATAATTTGAATATTTTACTTAGTATTCATTGTATAGGGGATGTTCACAGGGGTGGAGAAGTGAGATTGAAACCAATGAAATGAATTGCATAGCATCAATCATCACTTATGGGGCTTGCACTCGAAAACCAAGTTTTTCCGGGAGGTCACCCATCCCAAAACTCTTCTAGCTCAAATGTACTTAACTGTGAAGTTTTCCCCACAATCAAACTCACTTAGCTTACTACCCCATTTACAAAATCTTAACAAGTATTGTGCTTTATAAACTATTCAATTAAAGTTCACGTCACTCTTTTTATTTAAACATCCAAAAATTTCTACGATACAACATATTTAGTATAATATAATTGTTATAATTTTAAAAACCAATGAAATTAGAGGAACCATTTAAGATAATATAATTTTGTGCTTGAGTGATTTTATGTGAGATGCTTATCTTTGGTACTTGAGTTATTAGTAAAAGGAATTATGATTTTGTTGGAGATTTTTCTATATTTGTCTTCTAAAAATGCTACGCTATTTTAAATTTCATTGTGTCGAGAGAAGGGAGATTGATAGAGAATGATGACAAATAAAGAAACGAGTCAATATGATATCATGGGAGATAAAACCACCAATACATCATTATTAAGTCCAACCCAACTACTTATCCCCTCCCTCCCCTTGTGGGTGGGGATGACTCATCCACCTTGTGGGTGGGGATGATTCATCCACCTCATCACATCTTGTTGTGTGTACAATGGACAAATGCTTATTATTATTGTTACATATTATTTTTAGACAAATGCTTATTATTATTGTTACATATTATTTTTATTCAAATGCTTATTATTATTGTTACATATTATTTTTAAAAATTTGACACATATATAGTTACACATTATTTTAAAAATTTTAAGATATATATATTATTAAGAGTGATCAAAATTAAACTTGTTTCATCATTGTTTACAAAGGTTTAAAATTTAATAAGTAGTTATTTATTGTGTAATAAATCTCTTTTATGAATATTAAAATTTGTTGATATAGGAACTTAGAGTTCTTATTGATTTAGAACTTTAATTAATTTTTTTTTGTTGATTTGAGTTTTAAAATTTTAAGATATATATATTTTTAAGAGTGATTAAAATTAAATTCGTTTCATCATTGTTTCTAAAAGTTTAAAATTTAATAAGTAGTTATTTACTATTGTAATAAATCTCTTTTATGGATATTAAAATTTGTTGATATAGGAATTTAGAGTTTTTATTGATTTAGAACTTTAATCAAATTTTCGTCGATTTGAGTTGATTTGAAATTGGGCAAAACCTTTAAAGGAATCACTTTATTATGTACGGAACTTGAATCATAATGACATTATAATCATGCCTAATTTCATTGGATTCTTATCATATTTATGGCTAAAAAGAGGGTCATGATGCTACAAGATTAACTTATTCCTTTCAACAATCATCCTTCAAAGGTTTAATCCCATCTTAGAAGTGTAATTCAACAATCATCCCTAAAAGAAATAAATCGATTCCACTTATTATTTATGAAGGATAGTATATTTTAGAGATTTTTCAAAAGAAGAGACATGTTTTTAGCAACCCCTTTGTTGGTGGGGTTTTGTCACAAGGGTTAACAAAATCCCTTTAACTTGATGGTTGTGAATCAAGCAATAGACAAATGATAAATGAAACTAGAATTACAAACCCTATCAATGTTCATATAAATTCAAACCTTAAATCATGTAAAATATGAAATCCAACTATGCAAAAGAAACATTATTCAACATGAACAAGGAAATAAAGAATATGAACATTTTATTGATCCAATGGAATGGCAAAGTAAAAAAAACAAACCTAGTAGAGAAGTTTGATGAAGACAGATGGGATCCAAAGCCCCTCCTTAGGATGGCTCCTTTGTTTCCTTCGTGTGCTCCAACTCCAATCTTGATTAGCAAAAAAGGAAAGAAACTAGAATGTGGAATCAAGAGAATAGGGTTCTTAGGATCTTAGTGGTATTCTAGCGGCATAACCTTATTTAGATGGACTGAGATTGTGAATGGGTGACCTCAATATCTTTATTTATAGGTGTATGGTAGAGAACCTTCTTGAGATAATCCTCCATATAGTGGTTAAATATGAATAGATCGATGTTTAATAATAGTAATGAGGATTTGTTGAGGTCTACACATAACTAATACGTTGTTTAGAAGGCACATACACATTGATTGGATCAAGAAATAGTTAAGAAATTGTGTTGTGTGAGGTAATTCACTTTTTAAGCTTTTTTTGTGCCTAGTGCACACACTATTTGGTCAATTATCTATGTTGGGAGTGCACTTTTTGGCCAATTATTTGCAATGGCCACTTTTGGTCAAACTCAAGAGTTGACTTCGCTAATTCCAACAAGATTGAGGTCAAATGGTGATAGAATAGATTAGAGGATGAGGGCTATGCATACGAAATAGATATATTTGGGTAAAATTACTCAAAATGGTGCAAGTGAGCAATTTTAATGTAATAGTAGAATGCCCCCTGATGTGTGAGGTTAGAAGCAAATCATATGACCGAAATACATCACAGTTTATTTACCCAAGCAAAGGAGAGGAACAAGGGGGGAGTGGATTCTCCAAAGAAGGGGAATTGTTCATGGAAGGGCGAAGGAGAACCATCTACCAACAACAAACCAAGGGGGTGAGGTGTCTACAAGATCTCAATAATGATAAGGTGAGTATACCCATGTGTTTTGAGATATTTCCAAATAATGATACAATGAGGGACCATGGTGAAGAATGGGATAGGCCATCGAGACAAAATGGTGTCGCAAAAGAATCCATGATTGGATAATGGTTGTAACATCCTTGGCCCTCCAGAGACCGGGTAATGCTACCACGCAGAATATACACTTATATGATATATATGCATTTTAATGAATTTAAAACACTTAATCACAATAAATACATAATTACTGCTACCAGTTCAGAATCAATGGAACTAACTGTAATTCATATACACAACGGAATACATGATAACATTCAAGCATCACAAAACATGCATAAAATACATAATTAAGCACAACAATGATACTTATCTTTTAGCTGGAGTAAATCCATCAACTGCGTGAAAACCTTCCATGAACTTCTCAGCCTTAGACCGCGCTGCTCATCACTCTTAGCAGTAGGTCACGCCCGAGCTAGGACTAAAATCCATCGGGCAAGGGAATTCTAGGCTTGGCAAGGACAACAAGGAAGTTGCACAAAGCAACAGGAAGGATCTTTTATCCCAAGATCCACTTACACCCACAACCCACAGACCCTCATTCCCCACACACCTTCTCCACCCCAGGAGGATACACCTTCACTAATACAATTCCATCAGCTAGTACACCTCCCTTACCTTGGGCTTCAACAATAGGCTGGACCAGAAGTCTCAGAGTGTTGTAGCTGCTACATGAGTCCCTTCCAAGAGAAATCACTTCCCAACAAACTCTCTCACCTGGGAGAGCTGCTCACAGGCTCGACAACCTGCCTCTTCAACTAGTCTTCGACTCAGCTACAGTCGGGTACAGGTGACAACAACAACAACAACAAAAACCACAAGGAAAAATGGGTATGGACACCCAAAAAGACAACAGCCTAACGCTAAGTCACAACACGGCTCATGCAACTACAGTTGCATTGGGCTTCACAGGAAACACAGATCAGTCCCTCAGTTTTCACTGGTTTCAGGGTGACTAACCTCGCGAGAGTGCAGACACAAAGGTGAAGGATCTCAAAACTTGTCTAGACATAAGGATGGGAGTCACATAGAACGAGAAGCGAACCCCCAACACAATTTGACTCATGGGTTACTGGTTCCAGAGATCCGTGATGGATGCCCCCGATTCATGATTAGACAGTGGATGGAGAATGTCAAACGAACTCCCCAACACAAGCCGACGCTTCAGCTTTAACTGCATGTGCCTAGGTCAACACTTGATATTATTCCTTGGACTGTTCTCTAATTCCCTTCCTCATCTAGGCAAGTGAATGCCTTGTGACGAAAGTCTAAGATGGCGTGGTGCTAGTCCAACCAATCCATCCCAATTAGACAGTCATAGGAACCTAAAGGTAAAATATTCAATTCATCTCCCATGCTCAGTCTGTTCATGTCCACTGGACATGACTTAACCAATTCTGTAACCTTTCTCTTGGTTCCTATAGCCAACTGCACTAACCAAGATTTTCCATGTTGGCTCTGATACCATATTGTAACATCCCCGACCCTCTAGAGATCGGGAAATGATACCATGAAAAATATATACTTATATGATATATATGCATTTTAATGAATTTAAAACACTTAATCACGATAAATACAAAATTATTGCTACCAGTTCAGAATCAATGGAACTAACCGTAATTCATACACGCAATAAAATACATGATAACATTCAAGCATCACAAAACATGCATAAAATACATAATTAAGCACAACAATGATACTTATATTTTAGCTGGAGTGAATCCACCAATTGCGTGAAAACCTTCCATGAACCTCCCATCCTTAGATCGCGCTGCTCATCACTCTCAATAGTAGGTCACCCTCGATCTGGGACTAAACTCCACCGGGAAAGGGAATTCTAGGCTTGGCAATGACAACAAGGAAGTTGCACAAAGCAACATGAAGGATCTTTTATCCTAGGAGACACTTATGCCCACAACCCACAAACCCTCATTCCCCACACGCCTGCTCCACCCCAGGATGATACACCTTCACTAATACAATTCCATCGGCTAGTACACCTCCCTTACCTTGGGCTTCAACAACAGGCTGGACCAGAAGTCTCAGAGTACTGTAGCTGCTACGAGACTCCCTTTGAGGAGAACTCACTTCCCACAAACTCTCTAACCTGGGAGAGATGCTCATAGGATTGGAAACCTGCCTCTTCAACTAGTCTTCGACTCAGCTACAACCGACTATGGGTGATAGCAACAACAACAACAACAACAACCACAGGGAAAAATGGGTATGGACACCCAAAAAGACAACAACTTAACGCTAAGTCACAACATGACTCAGGTGACTACAATTGCGTCGGGCTTCATGGGAAACACAGATCAGTCCCTCGGTTTTCACTGGTTTCAGGGTGACTAACCTCATGAGAGTGCATACACAAAGGTGAAGGATCTCAAAACTCATCCAGAAACAAGGATGGGAGTCACACAGAATGGGAAGCGAACCCCCAACACGATTTGACTCACAAGTTACTAGTTCCAAAGATCCGTGATGGATGCCCTCGGTTCATGGTTAGACAGTGGATGGAGAATGACAAGTGAACCCCCCAACATGAACTGATTCTTCAGATTTAACTGCATGTGTCTAGGTCAACACTTGTCTTCCTGGAGCTGCATGTGCTCCATTTAGCCTACGTCCCCCTTTCCAGGAACTTAGGATAACAAAAACATATCATGTTCACCTTAGTCTTCAGGAATTAATATTCAAATATTATTCCTCTAGAGGTAAGCCCCCTAGCTTAGCCCCTAGGCCCAAATACTTAGCACCCCCTTCCTTACCCTACCTAGTGGAGCTTAGTCCCCCATAACTGTTCTTCGTGGTCGGTCTACACGCGACGATGTTTATATTTTTATTAATGATTTTGCATAATTACATATACAAAACAGGTTCGTGGCCTTAGTATCCTAGGCTCCTAACCTAATCATCACATAAGCCTCCTAACTTATTATAACTCGGCTCACCAGCCTAACAAACACGTTTACAATTCATATTTACAACTGGGGCTCTACCGAGGGATATTACAATCCCCTCCTCTTATTTTTGCATTGTTCTCAGTGCAACTTGTTTATACATTTATAATTAAAAAATTATTCAAAAAGCTCCAAGATTTAGCTATTGGAAGCCCATTATCCACTTGGTGCTCTGCTTTCAAGCACCAATTTTGGTGTTCCTTCTGCAGGTGAAACTCAATTTTTCTATTCCATAGGGCTTCTTTAGGAAAGCATTCAACACATTTCTCCTTGTTACATGCTTCAATTAAACCTCATTGAAAGCATCGACTGGCTGTAGATCCATGACGTTCCACCCAACCTTAGATCTCACGATTGATAAAATCTTAGTAGGGCTATGACTCTACAGACATAAACACTCTGCTCCTACACCCATTCATTCAGAAGAAACATTAGAACATATGTGCAATATATATATATATATATATATATATATATATATATATATATATATATATATATATATACATGCAATTCAAATAACATTACAATCTGTATACAAGATACATAACATACAATGAATAGAGAATTGATACTTATATTTTGATTGAGAAGACCTTCCACATCAACATGGTCTAAACCAAGGTACCAAACCTGAGCAACACTCCAACCAACCAAACCTTAGCATAACTCCAACCAATGGTCTCCCATTCCCCACATGCCTGTCCCACCCCAGGATTGTACACCTTCATTGTCACACAATCCATAGGCTGCTACACCTCCCTTTCCTTGGGCTTCAACAACATTTCGACTCAGGAAGTCTCAGAGCACCGTGGCTCGAGGAGTTCCAACTTCCCTCAGAGGTCTCCAATCAACATCTTCTCGAGCTACTCTTTATAGTCAACATTCTAACTTTAATGAACATCATCTCATCTGCATCACCCACATGCAGTTATCATGAGAAAACATAAAATAATTCATTTAGGAACTCCAACTTAGTTCAAAAAGGAATTCAACTTTTTTCCCAAAACATGAAATTCCATTTCATAATTCTTCTTGGCTCTTGCTATATTAGGATTGCAACCTTCCTTGTAGTTTTCCACAAGCACCAAACTGCATACCATTTTCCTGCAAGGCTTCATCTTGCATATTTCCAACAATTGTCAGTATTTCATGTACATCATAATTCAATTGCAATATGTATAGAACCATATGCAGTGAACTTAGAATTATCTGCATCTAGCAATTCAATCATGATTACCAAACAATTTAATAAAATAGAATGAATCGTCATTCTATGCATATGCTTGTTCATAATTAATAACAG
>ML780238.1:26635-41836 GCA_009831015.1 Picea engelmannii
GAATTTAAAATTGTTTATAAAAATAATATAGGATGTACATGTAATTCAAACATTGGAGTTTTATGAAAATTCATATATCTTAGGTTTATATCATATTGTTTGTAATTTTTAATACCAGATCATGAATGTGAAATATAATAGTGCTAGGAATGCATAGAGTAAGAAATTGGATCATATTAAGTGATAGGTTGAGAGGTATGATAATATCGTTAGGTATGGAAACAATTTTAGTGAGAGTGTGGACAAATATTTTGCAAGCGATTTGAAATGAGGAGGAACCTGACAACGCTTTGTCGGCTAAGCATTATTGACCAAAAATGTAGTCAACACATAGTTCTTAGACTACTTCACACTCGACATTGAGGGTGGCACTTGTATATGGATTCCTCGATTATGGATGTGCATCATAGGTACAAGCATTGAGGGTAATTCTTCTTAAAGGGGGATGGAGTGGTGGGATCCTCCTTAGTGATGTAATGGGTGTCAAAGGGCACATTCAAGTTAATAATAGTATAAGTTTGGTGGCCATTTAATGTAATGTGGACTAGGCCCACTATGTTATCTATTATTAAATAAGGCCTCCTAGGTAGTTATCATGCCATAAATGTAATATGGCCCATTCATTAATGTAGAGGCCAATAGTAGGGTTAAGGTTTGATAGATAGCTTTAAATAAGGACGAAGGTCTCCTTATGAGATGTAAGTATTGTTATTGTATTGGAGCATTTTTCATTTAAAGGTTGTCCCCTTAAAGAGACAAGTGAACATGAGTTTATCCTTTCATAAAAATATTCTTGTATGTTGTGTCCTACCTTGAGGGTTATGATTTAATGAAGTAAAGGGGATTTTCAATCATAGTCTCTTATATATTGTTTGTTATTCATCTTTAGTTTTAAGGAACATAAAACAAGACTTCCCTTAAATGAAGCATAAATGATGGCTAACATGTGCAATGACCATAAACCCCAATGAGATAACTCAACTAAATGTCAATGTGGAGACTAGAAGGTGAGTAATGTTGAAGGCATACTAAGACCAAATGAGATGAAGTCTGGTTGAAGGTGTGAGTGTGACTCAATTCACTGGTGTAAAAGGAGTAGTTGAATACTAAAAGAACATTGGAAATTGAGAATTTTAGGATCACTTGTGTAAAAGGAGTAGTTGAATATTAAAAAAACATTGGAAATTGAGAATTTTAGGATTAGAAAAGTTTTAGTAGTTGAAAGAAACTTTAAAAGTAAAATTTTGTAGAAGTACATCAATAAAAAGAAGAGGTGGTAGAACTAAGAACTAACTCGTAAATAGAGAAATATAAAAATTGAGAAGAAGAATTGAAGAGCTAAAAATAAGAGAAGAAGAAGAATAAATTATTTTAACGTCCACGAGGCTAACAATATTTTATTGGACAGAGTGATAACTCTTCCAAACATATCGAAGGAGTTACTATCAAATCCTCCAATATGATAGGAAGAGTTTCTTTCAAAACCATCGATAATTGCACTCAACATTTGTAGTAAGAACTTTTATGAAGACTTACCAGCTGAGAGGTAACAATAAAAATAACTAGTCTCTAGCAAAGCAATCGCGCGTGCAGGTAAAGCCAAAGAATTGATCTAGGGTTCGTTATCCCTCTCTACCATGCCAAGCCAGGGCGGAGGGGAGCCGCCACCCCCTCCTTCCCCAACCACGTCCTTCAGGAGATTAGTTACAGCCTGCAGAAAGAAAGCGCCCCAAGTAGAAGCGCCAAGTTTTGTAAAAGACTGGATGACATTCCAGAGATCAACCTCCCCCCGGAACAACCAATGAAGGTAGCGCTCTCCCTCTCAGATCGAGGCCTGATAGGTCAGTTCATGGGCCTTTGGCCATCAGTCAAGACAACAGACAACTGGATCCAAAGAAACTGGCGACCACTAATAACAAATAGTGTAACTTGTTATGCGGTAGGAAGAGGCTACTTTATTTTCGAATTCATCTCCCAGGAGGACCACGATTTAATCTTCAGAAATGGACCATATTTCATGGGCACACAGGGCCTCTATCTGAACCGGTGGACTCCAAACTTCGATCCAGCCTCGGAAGTGCCAAAAGATGTCCCAGTCTAGGTCAGACTCCCAAACCTGCCAATCCACTGCTGGAACTCCTCGTCATTGCAAGCTATCAACAACGGACTAGGGCACTACATTGACAGAGCTGATCCAAAAGATCAATATTCCTGTGCAAGAATTTGTGTGGAAGTTGATTTGGAAATAGGCTTGCCGGAAGCGGTAAAGATGAAGGTCGGAGACTTGCAACACATGCAAAAATTGGACTATGAGCAGCTCCCGTTCAAATGCAGAGGATGTCACGAATATGGACACTTTCAGAGAAATTGCCCAAAAACCCCAAACACAGAGAAAGCAGGTGAGGAAGGTTGGCAACAGCCCCGGAAAGGAAGGTCGAAGTCTAAAGGCCCAAGAAGGGAAAATCTAGCTCCCGCCCAAAACAACCCCGGAAACAGAGAGACGGAAAACAACTACAAGGCACTGGGAAATGGAGGTGAAACAACGGATCCAAGCAAAGTCGTCCAAGATGAAGAAGAAAGAGGCGACCAAATCCCGGAAATCGGAGGAACCCAAAAAACAACAGAAGAAGTGGAGAAACCCATCTCCCCTCCAAGGAATGGGCCGGCTCAAGGCATCGAGGAGGGGGAGATCTCATCAGGGAATGACTCAGAAGGAGCAAGCGAAGGCTGGGACACCCCAAAGAAGCCGGGGAGAGGAAGGAAATCCAAAAAAGTGGAAAGAGATCATGAAACCTACAAGGACGTTTTAAAGGAGCACAACCAACCATCAAACAACTGATCGGAGTAAGACAAACTAGGAAGCTGACCAAGGCCTCCCAAGGAGGCCATTCCCCCCCTCAAAGTCATCAATGAAGCTAACTTCCTGGAACTGTAGGGGTCTAGGCAGCAAAAGGAAGGAAGAAGCTCTCAGGGACATAATCAGAGCATCGAAAATGGACATCCTACTTATCCAGGAAACCAAGATGAGTCAACAGGACTCTATTAAAGTTTCAAAAAACATATGGAGAAGCAGCCAAAGTTTAGCCGAAAATGCCAGAGGTGCGTCAGGGGGACTCTGCACCCTGTGGAATGCCTCCAAAATATACCTGATCCGCTCAGACTCTTGCATGCATTGGATCTTTTCCCAACTACTTCATAGGGAGTTAGGACAAACGGTAAGTCTCTTTAATATCTAGGCCCCATAGCATATAGAAGAAAAAACGAACTGCTGGAAAACCCTTCTAGACTATTTAACAGGCAATGAGCTAGAAAACATCATACTAGGAGGGGACTTAAATGTAACTTTGGCCCAAGAAGAAAAGCGTGGGGGATCTATTGTAAGGGACCCAGCTAGAGAATGGGTGGAGGACCTAATCTCAGCATGGGACTTAATGGATATTAAGTCGCCCAAGGGACGCTACACTTGGACCAACAAAAGGGTAGGTCCAGGGCATATCGCTGCCCGTTTGGACAGATTCCTTGTCCAAAGCTCGTTCTTGACCCTTGGGCTCATAGCCTCTTCAGAAATCCTCCCCCACAGTACCTTTGACCATAAGCCAATTAGTTTAGAGCTAAGGAAGGATCAAGGCTAGGGGCCCATGCCCTTCAGATTCAATCCTTCATGGACACAGGACAAAGATTTCCTGCGCAAAGTCTCCAATGTTTGGACAAGTAAGGTAAATGGCTCCGCGTTTTATGTTTGGGCAGAAAAACTGCGTAGGCTTAAGGTTGTGCTAAAAGGTTGGGCTAAAAGACAATCTGATCCAATCGCCCTGCGCATAGAAGCTCAAAGGCGCTTGGAGAGTCATCAGCTCGATCTGGAAAAAAGGGAGATCACTCAGCAGGACTTACTTAAAGAGGACCAACTTCAAAGGCAATGGCACAAAGCCTGCAGAGATGAAGAAGGCTATTGGAGGCAAAAGTCTCGAAGTCTTTGGCTAAAGGAAGGAGACAAAAATACTAGTTATTTCCATAAGCAAGCGGAAGCAAGGAAACACTATAAGGCTGTTATAGAAATCCAAGTTCAAAACACCACAATCTTTGATCCAGAGGGCATTAGACAGGCAACTTTTGGAACATTTAGAACCCTCTACTCAGAAACACAAAGGGCAAGCACTGACCCTCAAAGGTACCCCCTATCCATTGTTCCAAATCTAATAAAGATGACATCAATCTCAAGCTTGTGGAGGAAGTCACGTAGCAAGAAATAAAAGAGGCATTGGACCAAATGCACCTGGATAAGGCCCTTGGACCGGATGGATTTACAGCCAGATTCTACCAGCATTGCTGGGAAATAATCAAATCGGACCTCACCAAAATGATAAGAAAATCACAAGCGAGCAACAAGCTAGGAGGAAGCACAAATTTGGCCTTCCTGGCACTCATCCCAAAAGAGAAAGGAGTGCTCAAATTTAGTCGATTTAGGCCGATCTCCCTCTATAATACAAGCTATAAAATTCTTACCAAGGTCATCGCAAACAGATTGAAAAACGTTCTTCCTCTTATAGTACCAGAGAACCAGGGAGGCTTCATCAAAGGTAGACAAATAGCAGACAACATAATCCTGGTGCAAGAAGCTCTTCATTCTAGTCTACGCAGAAAAGATAAAGGTATGATTATTAAACTAGACCTTGCAAATGCTTTTGACAGAGATAATCATAATTTCATATTTGAGGTAATGAGGAAGTTCGGATTCGATCAGTCCTTTGTGAATTGGATAAAAGCCTGCATAGGGTCGTTGTGGATAGCTCCCATGGTAAATGGAAGAGTAACAAATTTTTTCAAAGCGTCTAGAGGTTTAAGGCAAGGTTTCCCTCTCTCGCCCCTGCTCTACGCAATCCAAGCCTCGGTACTTAGCTACCAGCTGGAAAATTCCAAAATTCAAAGCAATCTCCAAGGGCTAAAAATAGCACAAGGTGTGAAGGAAATCAACCATGCGCAATTTGCAGAGGATACCCTGCTACTAGGTGGGGCAAGTCTGTTAGTAGCAAAAAGGTTCAACGAGGAGCTTGATGCATATGTCGCAGTGTCAGGAAGCGAGATAAGTCAAACAAAAAGTAAGATTTATGGTTGGAACATTACACCTAAAGAAATGTTGGGAATCTCCAGAGTTTTGGGGATGGAAGGGCACACTAAATGGGAGACCTTCACCTACTTGGGAATCCCTATCTCCAAGGATGCTCCAAGGGCCTCACAATGGAACCACTTACTAGACAAACTAAAAAAGAGAATCTCCTCCTGGGGGGCGAATTGGCTAAATCTAGCAAGGAGGATAGTCCTAATCAAATCCGTCCTAGCCAATGTACCTATCTATCAGAACTCTTTGCTTCTAGCTCCAAGCTCCACAATCCAAAAAATGGAGGCAATGCAGAGAAGCTTCTTGTGGGAAGAAGGGAAGCAAACAAGCAGGAGACTTCACCTTATAAATTGGGACAAAATTTCTAAACCCCTCTTGGAAGGAGGTATCAAGTTCAAAAACACCCAAGTGCAAAATCAGGCTCTAGGGGCGAAATTGCTATGGCACATTGTCAGTGGTGACACCGCGTGGAGCAAGGAAGATCTGTGGAAGAAATACTTCAGAGGCACAAGGAAGAGGTGCATAGAAAACCCATGCAGAGAGGCTAAGGGGTCCCTAATCTTCACTCTCTGCAAAAAGGCCATGGCCTTGTTCACTCCTCACCTTACCTGGGTACCGAGAAACGAGAAAAAAATTAAAATCTGGCAGGACTCCATTCTAGGTGACCCACCTCTGGATTTGAGTCAGGACTTGCAGCGACTAAAGGGATGGATGGACGGGAAAAATTTAAAAATGCTCTTTGACATCTCAACGTGGGGGAATGACAGATGCAAATCGTGGCAAGGTTGGGAAGTGGGCAATCTGCCTCCGGACTTAGAAAATGATTGGTGCGTCCTAAAGCTTAGCCTTCAGGGGAAAGCCCCCATCAAAAAAAAAGGGAAAGATGAGAGAGGATTGGGGAAGAATGCTCAACCCTACTCCACCTCTTTGGGATATAGCACCTTCCGAAACATTCCTTATGTTCCACCCAATTCGTCCCTTTGGAAATCCATTTGGAATGCAAAAACCATTCCCAAAATAGATCTGTTCCTCTGGACCCTCGGTCATAACAACATCCAAACAGGGGAGAACCTCCAAAAGAAAGGTTGGGAGGGCCCCTTCAGGTGCCCCCTGTGTCAACAAGCCGAGGAAACTTCAGATCACCTCCTTCTTAACTGTAGTTATTCAAAAGAAGTTTGGAGGTTGGCAGTTGGGTTACAAAATGATCTTCCCCTTCCCCAAGACATTAAATCCCTCCTCCAAAATTGGAACGCCCTTTATCCTTTCCAAGTTAAGAAGCAAAGTTATGCCTCAGGGCTTTGGCGAACAATCCCAAGGTTTATCCTTTGGGGGCTTTGGTTGGAAAGAAACAACAGAGTATTCAGGGATAAGAAAAGGAGTGCTCCACTAGTGAGTGCAAAGGTTAAAGCATTCTTTGGTGAATGGGCTAGTAATCACCATCATCCTCAATACAGCAGGGAGCTGGAAGAAAAAGAAGAGCTTTGGCTGGCCCAATTCAAAATTCAATTGCAAACTGGAAACATAGTCAACACCATAACTCAAGAGAATTGGGAAATAAGGACAGGCAGGAATGAATTTGTCAAATGGAAAAATGAAAGGAAGGCCTATATCCTGTCCTTTGACGGAGCCTCAAAGGGTAATCCAGGCCAAGCAGGAGGAGGAGGAATAATTGTAAAGCCAAACACAGAAGTCATGGTGCGATACGCCATTGGCTTAGGCACCGCCACCAACAATTATGCAGAAGCAATGGCATTATGGCAAGGCCTGTGCCAAGCCAGAAGGAATGGAATCCGAAATCTGATTATCATAGGAGGTTCCCGCATGTTAATTAGTGCCATTATTCGTTCTTCAAAAACTCAAAGCGCACAGCTCAATAATTTGTTGGCCAGAATACGCCTCCTCCTTAAAAGGCTCAACTCATACCAAGTGTTTCATGTTCTACGAGAGTTGAATAAAGAAGTGGATGAGGAGGCAAATAGAGGCGCTCTGATGGCACAAGGAAGCATGAATATAAGCAGCCAGTTAACCATGGCGGCCATACCTTGACCCACCTCCATACCAAAAGGAAATCTCATGCAAGTTGCAAAGTGGGGGACATAACCAAATCGACAGCGTCTAGACTCAGCCAATAAAGGGGCGCATGACAGGACAAACTGGGCAGAGGACGGCCCAAAAAAGATCGGATATCTTGCACAGAGGGGATAGCAGGACCATCCACCCATACCTTTTGAGGAAAACAATGATGGGCAAAATGATGAATGCAGGGAGGGCAAGATTAAATTCATATGCATCCTTAGCCTAGGAGCAGACCCATTTTTAGCTGTGAAGCAAACCCGACTGAGAGGAGTTAGAGCACGCGAACTAGAGGAGGAGAGATGGCCGCGAGTTCCAGCCGAAATCTCACCATTGAGGAGCGACTGAAACTACTGGATGAAATGCTGGAAAACTTGAAGCAGACGCTCCAGTACCAACTCGATTTCCTGGAGAACTTAGATTCGGAGGCAGGCAGACGGCTGGAGCAACTGGAGAAGGATATTTCTACTATCAAAATTGGATTCACAGAGGAGCTTGGCAAATTACACCAGGAGCTGAAGAACCCAAAAGATGAATTGGAGGAAAGGATTGGTCAACTGGAAGGAAAAATGTCCAAGTTGAACATCGAATGGGGGAAGGATCCCAAAGAGTAGTCAGCCTCTTGGTCTGTAGTGATTTCTTCCCATCTCAAGCATCTTGACATTTTGTATAGAAGTCAAGGCTTTAAAATAAACCCACTTTCAGGAGAACTGAACCGCCTCCGGGGATGTCTGTTAAATTTAGCATTTCTAGTTGTGCATCTAAGCTTATTGCAGGCAGTTGCTCAGTGAAGCCCTGCCATTTTGTAACCGAATAATGGCTAGTCCACAATTAATACAAAATCCGCTAAACGTTTTTGTAAAAAAATAAAATAGTTTATTGGACAAACCACCTCACACATTGATTTTTGCATTTCATCCCTTTTCATATTCAACTCGATGATGAGATCCTCCAATTTCTCCACTGTCCCCTCGTTGAATAAATTATTCCAAGGGCTAGCTGTCAAGATACTTACATAGTTGTCCATGCTGTCTTTGAAGGCTTCACACTCTAAAATGAAATGTTTTTCAATTTCCACTTTCCAGAAGTGCAGAACATACACACCCTTTCTTCCCAAGCTTCCTTTGGTCTTTTCCAACACCCGGTTTCATAATGGAGTTGATGGGAATTGGTTCTTAATTGGGCAATAAGAATTTTGTCTCTCCAAGATATATTGGCCCCTATGTATGCTTTTTGCTGATGATTGTAAGTGGGATTAAACTCTTCAATATAATACTCTTTTTTTCTCCCTAGCCCTTTACCCCAGGTTTGCTTGTGGAACCAATCAATAACAAAATCCTTTATCTCTTTACTGTTCGTAGGGAACATGTTCAAGTGAATATCCCATTTACTAAGCCATTTAATATTTTGTTGCATCCACGTCTTCTTTCTTTTGCACAATACGTTATTGAAGACGACCTTAGGCCACCGAAAATCTTCCATTTGCTCAATTTTTTTTAGATATCTTATGAGATGCACCATAGCAATTGCTTCAATAGGAGCAACCCCCATTTCACTCAGAATGATATCATAAGGGATTGAACTTTTAATTTTAAACTTGTTTGTTATCAAGCGCTTTTTAATCTTCTCAATTTGCTTCCACTATAAGTCAGATGTACCGCTGATCCACACGTCACAACCATAGAGAACTACCGGGATCACCAAAAGCCCAAAGAGAGTTTGCATAGTCTTCCAATCCCATAGCTCTGCCTCTCTGCACCTATTTTGGAAAGAATAGAACGCTTTCCAACTTCCCAAAGTTCTTTTCTTTCTACAACCTTCCCAACTTAGATTTGTTTTGAAGTCATTTCCGAGGTATTTGTAATCTGCCACTTCTTCAAGAGTGTTTCCTTCAAAGTAGAACTTATGCTGATTATGTTTTTTTTTGCTAGAGAAAACTACCACTTTCATCTTGCTAGTATTGACTTGCATCCCCTCTGTACTACAAAAGTGCTCAAGGGAAATTAAGTGTTCTTGCATCCCAAGAGAAGATTTAGAAATCAGAATAAGGTCATCTACATACAAAAGAAGCCTTATCACAAACTCGCCAAAAGAGCACCATCACCCTCATGAAAGTTTAACCAGTCTTCAAGTTTGTCTATATATAAACCAAAAAGGGTAGGGGACAATGAGAACCCTTGCTTGACCCTAATATCACTCCTAAAACTTTTAGAGATACCAGTTGACGTTTTGATTTTGACTTTAACCTCCTCATATAGCCTATGGATAGCTACTCTAAGATGCATAGGAACCCCAAGTTCCTCCATTATATGCCAAAGCTTATCTCTAGGGACCGTGTCAAAAGATTTTTAGAAATAGACAAAACAACAAAAGGCTTCCTCTTTTTTTTCCCACACATTTTCAATGATGTGCCTTAGAGTTATACCGTGATCTATCATTGAGTGTTTAGGTCTAAAACCTGCTTGCCCTTTGGCACACTTATCTCCTTCTTCCACCCACTTGCTGATTCTATTTTCTAGCATACTTCTGAATAACTTTGCAAACAAGGGGTTTATCATTATGGTCCTATAGTTGGAGGGATTGTTGACATCCCCACTCTTGAAAAGTGGTATTGCTAGGCTCGTTTTCCAATCTGTAGGGAATCCCTACTGAATGATGTTGTTGAAAATTTTCATAATGTGAGGTGCAAGAGTTTTTGAACCCCATTTTAGATATTCTGCTTGGAGTTCAACTAAATATTTTTATTTTCCAACACCCAACTTTTTGATACCCACTTCAATCTCTTGCACGGTGAAGAACTTAGTAGTAGTGCTGACCAAGGGAGTGGGGTCAACCTTAGGATATTGCTCATAAAGATGCTGTTCATACTCGAACCATTGATAAGATGTGATATTATTTTCAGTTTGTTTCTTTTTCATTTGAAGTTCCTTCCAAAATAACTTGGGGTTATTTTTCCCCAAGAAAATTAGTTCCTCCCTCCTTGAGATCAGGAAATCAGTTTTTTTCTTTCTTACAATTTGTTTGTATGCTTTTATGTTGATTTCTTTCTGGCTGACTCTGTCAAAGTTTTCTTTGTTGTTTTGCATTCCTCATCAAACCAAACATTAATTGGAAAGCAGTTTGTTTCAAATTTCCTATTTTTTGCTCTTTTACATTTTGTAAGTGCGTTTTGAATTAAATTTGTTAGCTCAAGACTATGTAGGCCTTGGGACAAATTTTTCTCCTTGTTAAACAACCTTTCTAGCGCTATCTTGAAGGTGTTATAGTTTTTTTTAGTCAAAATAATTATGCCTTTTGGAGGAAGTTGTTGAATGCACTGATTTTTTGTCCCACGTTGCTTCTGTTAAGCCCAAGTGAAACTTAAATAGATTAGTCTATGATCAGATTTCAACACCCATAGTTGTTCACCAATCAAAACTTCTTCCATTTTCTCACAAAAAATATGCCAGCAAATTGCATAGTCTACTACACTTGCTTGAAGAAATAAATCCTAATAGTTAAGTAAAACAAGAATAGAAAAAATAAAATGAAAAAGAAAGTAACGTTATAGCAGTGAGAACAACCGATTGGATTCCTTGAAAGGAAAATATTCAAGAACCAAAGTCGAAGCCTTACATTCTCGAGAAATGGATTTTGGGAATTGAGTAATTCTTTATTATTTTAAAAGGTAAAAAAACAAATTACTATTGACGCTCTCTCGACTAATCGTGCGTTAAAAAACCTTATAATGCCTTAAAAGTAGTTGTGGAAGAGCTTTCACAAGTAATGTGTCAAAAGTTGAATGGTAGAAAACAAAACAATTTGCGTAACAGCCATTGTCGGCGGAAAATTGAAGGCATTTCCATTCAATACCCACGCCTGGCCTATATAGACCATAGACTAGAGTCTTGACTTAGAACATTCGACTCTGTATGCAATGTTTCTTCTTTTTCTCTTCCATTATTAATTATAGGTGAAAAAAACCTTCGAACCTTCTACGTGTTGAATTCGTACAATTTTATAGAGACCTATAACTTGCATGATCATAGAGTTTCCGTGTCTTTTCTCACGACTATAATGATTTAGCCACCAAATAATTACACTAATTTTTAACTGGTAAAACATAAGATAAGTGATTAATATCCATATCCATATTTTAATGAGTTAATATTTCATTTCATGATTATTGCAAAAGAATCTTTGAAGATATAAGAGGAATTGAAAGAAAATATAATTGAGTTATTATAGGAATTTTTGTAATGATCCTTTGTACATAAAATGTTTGTAAACTAAATATTCAAGAAAACTTTTATACTTTATTAATAAAAAAACATTTAAGGTAGGGAAACATTATACAACAATTATTTTATGGAAGGAAAAACTCTTATTCACTTGCCTTATCAAGGGGACAACCTCCCAATGAACTAAGCATCAATACAATATATTCCAATACATGATTTATAAGGAGGAATCCATCTGTGTTTATAGCTAGCTAGAAAATTCTAAACATAACCAAATGCTAACTACCTAGTAGACCTTCTTTAATGAGGCCACAATGCATTTATTCAATGTTAAATACGTAATGGGTCTTATTTAATAATGACTAACATTGCGGACCATATCCACTTTACATTATATGACCACCATACTTATCCTATTCTTAACTCTAATGGGCCCACATGCTCCTATTACACTTGTAAGGAGAATCCCACCATGCCATTGCCCTTCGAGAAGCATTGTCCTTGATGCTTGTAGCTATGATGTACACCATAAATCAAGGCCCCATGTACAAGTGTTGACCACAACACTGAAGTAGTCTAGGAAACTTGGTTCACATGTGTAAGTGTTGATCGAAACATTGAAATAGGCTATGAAACCAAGGTCCCATGTACAAGTGTTGACCACAACACTAAAGTAGTCAAGTTATGTGATGCAGGAGCATCACCAACAAAGCATGAGTGGAAGACAACTCAATGCCTAGCACACATTTTGAAGTGAATTTCAAATTTCAAAATGGCATATAACATAAATCTTTTGAAAGGATTGCAATTTATGAACATCTTTAATGTTTTGGAGCTGGATGGTCGCATGTGATTTTCAGATGATGTATATCTGTTAATGAAGCTACGTGTAGTACCGATTCGATGTGTTTGATCTTATCTGTCTGTCACAAATATTTATTGTAATAAATCCTAAGTAGTTGAAAGCATTTAATTAGATAGGATAGCTCTAGAGTAGTTGGAGGGAAAGGCTCGAAGAGCCCCTCTTGTAAAAAAACTTTGTATTGTTGCCCAAAGGTGGTTGGCACTCTCGTTGTTGATAATTGTTTCCATTGTAGCTGTTGTAGTTGTATATGCAATAGAAGTTGTTGAAACTTATTAGAGTATATGAACACATGTATATAACAGAGGAGCATTGTCCCAAATGTTTGGTGTTGTTGTGTCCATCTGAATGAATGAATGGTAGACTTTCTATTTAGTTGCAACTCTCTATTGTTTCTTGTTCTTGTGTTTATGGATGCATTTACATGGTTAAATGTATGAATCTGTGAAGACCTAGATAAGTTTCAAATTGTTTCTCTTCTATGAGTAAATGCAAGTGTGCATAGTGTCCGAAAGGAGTGTGTTGACAGAGACTGTTTCGACTCATAAGCTCAGAAGAGATAACAATAACTTTATTTTTGAAAGAAGTGCATAATGTTCACAAGGCATGCGTGATAGAGTCCGCAGGGACCCAAAAAGTTCAGCATAGATAGTTTGAGAGTGTGGGTAGGAGGAACCTTGCTCAAGTTCATATTATTTTGAAGGAACCGATTAATTCTTTGAAGATTGTTGCAAGGAGTGCACAGTCACCTTCAAGATTTATGAAGGGAAGTTCTCTGCAAGGGGTGTGGGACAGAGTCTTTTAACTCAAAATATCAGGAGTAGTAGCAAAAGTTGTCCACAGAGAAGCCGATTTGTGGAGGAGGACCTATTGCAAGGCGTGCATAGGCTGAAATTCGACTACGTGTCGAAGGGAGTATTCTAAGGACACAAAAGTTCGAGGAAGAACAAGCTCAAGAGGAAGAGCGGTGAGAAATATTCAAAGGGGGGAATCCTTTAAGATTTCCTAGAATCAACGAGTAAGAATCTGTCTAGGAGGGACCAGAATCATTCCAGACTGTTAGATCTGAAGAAAGTTGCACAGAGGTTAGTCCTGAGGCATTTCAGTGTTTTGGAGTTCAGAGTATTTTGAAGTGTTGAGAATTGGGATCGTCGAAGTCGCAAATTCATGAAGCAAATCCAAGACGTTGGCCGCGAGGAGGGTATGTGGAAGCAGATTAGTAAATACGGGAGATAGAGGTCCGGAGAAGTTGAGGGTGAAGTAGGTGAAATTTTGCAAAGTCGCGAAATACGAAGTACAGTTGGATCGTCAGATCCAGGAGGACACATGGCAGAGATCCGCGAATTTGTAGAAAAATGTTTTGGAAGAAGACAAGGGTGGAGGTTGCAATATTCCCGAAGCCCGAAGTTACAAAGAGATGCCCCACAATCACAACCCATGGTCACATAGAAGAAAGAGTCTAGCGAGGGGGCTAGTACTCACGAATTGGTGTTGCCAAAGCGCCGTAGAGCAGGGGTCGTGGGTAACTTGAACCTGTAGGTGTGTATCATTGTTTAGGGTCTATTGAGGCCCAACGAGCGAATCCAGTTCAAGTAATTTGAAGATCCAAGACCAGGAGGTCACAAAATCCATAGGAGGGTAGGGGGTTTGTATCAAGTGGTATCAGAGCCAACATAATTGATTTATGTAGGCAGAAGAGATGAAGGAAGTAGGCTGATATTATCAAGTGGTATCAGATACATCAGCACAATGTCGCCTAGGAGACATGCAGAGCCACCCGTAGAAAATCGAGCTATGGAAAGGGAAATGAGAGAACTGTGAGAAAGACTGGATGCCATGGAAACGATGCAAAGGAGAGAACCTGACACTGGAGATGTCAGTCATGTAGAGAATCAAGAAGTGGAAGTTGAAGAAGCTGTAGCGGAGGATGATGTGGAAGAGCAGTTGCTGAAAGCAATTGTCACATTGGGAGTTAGAGAAAAGATATACATCCCAATGTATGAAGGTAATTTGGACGTCAAAGAATTGCTTGATTGGATACGAGCAATGGACAAGTATTTCGACTATGAAGATGTCGATTAGGAGAAAAAGGTGAAACATGATGTCACCAGATTAAAAGGTCATGCAGCGCTGTGTGGGATGAACTACAGGCTGACAGAAGGAGTAAAGGAAAACAAAAAATTAAGAGCTAGGATAGAATGGTAGCTAAGTTAAAAGATAAATTCATACCCAAGGACTATCAGATAAATTTGCTCAGGAGATTGCAGAACCTGAGGTAGAAAGGAATGACAGTCAAGGAGTATAGAAAAGAGCTCTATAGACTGAACATCAAGGCTGGATAGAGAGAGCGATATGAGGAAAAAGTTGTCAGGTATATAAATGGCCTGAGATATGAAATCCAGGATGAAATCAACATGATGATAGTAAAGACAGTGGAGGATGTTTATCAGTTTGGGATGAAAGTAGAAGAGAAGTTGGCCAGAAATTAGAGTCAGTAGAGAAGAGGTAGAAGTTTAAATAGAGGCAACGAAATTTCCCATGACAAGGAATATAAGCCCAAAGGTGAGACTGAGAAACCACATAGTCACTCTGAAAGAGGAGGAAGTTCCCGAGGGAGACAGAGTGGTGGTAGAAACTCTTTTCCTAGAGGAAGAGGAAGAGGTAGAGGAGGAGAGGTTCCCAAGAGGAACATATAATAAACTAAATCTGAAGAAGATAGGACTGTGCAAGATCGTAAGAAAATTTAATGAGAATGCTTATGAGATAGAGCTACTAGAAGATGTGGGTATATTGTTAAGGTCCTAACCCGCACGTAGGTAGATCAATGTATTCGGATGTAATAAAGGTCAATATTAATAAGACCTTTCAATAAAATAGAATAAGGCGGATGTAAGAAGACCTAATAGAAGCTTCCGCTTCTAGAAGGATCT
>ML780238.1:47347-65068 GCA_009831015.1 Picea engelmannii
GATGTAAGAAGACCTAATAGAAGCTTCCGCTTCTAGAAGGATCTTCCTCTAGATGCTTCTTTTTAGTATAAATAGGAGTCGAGGGTATGAGAACCCTAGCTTGGAATATTATTGTAACAGAGCGCTGCTCGACTAGAGGTTGCCCCCTCGAAGAGGCCTGTGAACATTGCTATCTGATTCAAAGTGCTATTTTTGTTGCTATTTCGTATATCATTTCTGTGTATTGTGAAGATTATGCTAGATATTTTACTGTTATTCTGTCATTTCTAGCATTTCATTTCTGTTTTGCATATTTTATATATCTGGTATCTTGCATATATTTCCCATATTCAACATTGCATACATGTATCCTTACAAAGAAGATGGAATTAGAAGATCAGAAGACCAGAAAAAGATTCAGCAGAAAGAGCAGATGCCTGTAGCAGAGAAGCCGTAGATGGAGAAGATTGTAGATCAACGAATTGGTAAAAAGACCAAAAGGAAAACACATTTTGAGTATTTGGTAAAATGGAAAGGATTCCCAATAGAATATAACAATTGGGTAAATGAAGTGGATATTCATAAACATGGAAGGTCAGTGCAGGAGTCCATGAATTTTTAGCCAGAGGAGTATGATGCAGGAGCATCGCCAACAAAGCACGAGTGGAAGACAACTCAACGCTTAGTGTGCATTTTGAAGTGAATTTCAAATTTTAGAATGGCATATCACGTAAATATTTTTGAAAGGATTGTAATTTATGAACATCTTTAATGTTTTGGAGCTAGATGATCGCATGAGATCGTCAGAGGATGTATTTCTTTTAATGAAGTTGTGTGCAGTACATATTCGATGTGTTTGATCTTATCTGTATGTCACAAATATTTATAGTAATAAATATTAAGTACCTGAAAGCTTTTAATTCGATATGATAGCTCTAGAGTAGCTGGAGGGAAAGGCTCGAAGAGCCCCTCTTGTAAAAAAAATTGGTATTGTTGACCAGAGGTGGTTGGCACTCTTGTTGTTCATAGTTTTTTCCATTGTAGTTGTTGTAGTTGTATATGCAGTAGAAGTTGTCGAAGCTTATCATAGTATATGAACACATGTATATTTTCAGTTTAATGAATATAACAGAGGAGCATTGTCCCAAATGTCTAGTGTTGTTGTGTCTATCTGAATGAATGAATGGTAGAATTTCCATTTAGTTGCAAATATTTTTATTTATTTTTCTTGTGTTTATGGATGCATTTACATGGTTAAATGTATGAATCTGTGAAGACCTAGATAAGTTTCGAATTGTTTCTCTTTTACGAGTAAATGCAAGTGTGCATAGTGTCCGCAATGAGTGTGTTAATAGAGTCTATTTCGGCTCATAATCTCAAAAGAGATAACAAGAAATTTATTTGTGAAAGGAGTGCATAATGTCCGTAAGGAATGCATGATAGATTCCGCAGGGACTCAGAAAGTTCAACAAAGATAGTTTGAGAGTGTGGGTAAGAGGAACCTCGCTCAAGTTCATATTATTCTGAATGAACCGATTATGTCTTTGAATATTATTGCAAGGAGTGCAGAGTCGCCTTAAAGAGTTAAAATTGAAGGGAAGTTGTCCACAAGGGGTGCATGACAGAGTATTTTGACTCACAAACCTAGGAGGAGTAGCAAAATTCGTCAACAGAGAAGCCAAGTTGTGGAGGAGGACCTGTTGCAAGGCGTGCACAAGCTAAAATTCAACTACGTGTCAAAGGGAGCATTCTAAGGAGGAAAAATTTCGAGGAAGAATAAGCTCAGAAGGAAGAGCGGCGAGAAATATTCAAAGCGAGGAATCCTTTAAGATTTCCCAGAATCAACGAGTAAGAATCCATCTGGGAGGGACTGGAATCATTCCAGACCGTCAGATCTGATGAAAGTTGCATGGAGGTTAGCCATGAGACATTTCGGTATTTCGAAGTTTGGAGTATTTTGAAGTGTTGAGAAGCGGGATCGTCGAAGTCATGAAGCGAATCCAAGCTGTTGGCCGCGAGGAGATAACGTGGCAGTGGATTAGAAAATCTAGGAGATAGAGGTACAGAGAGGTTGAGGGTGAAGTAGGTGAAATTTCACAAAGTTGCGAAATACAAAGTACAGCTGGACCGTCAGATCTAGGAGGACACGTGATAGAGATATGCAAATTCGGAGAAAAGTGTTTCATAAGAAGACAAGGGTGGAGGTTGCAATATTTCCAAAGCCCAAAGTTACGAAGAGTTGCCCCATGGTTACAACCCATGTTCACATAGAAGAAAGAGTCTAGCGAGGGGGCTAGTACTCATGAATTGGTGTTGCCAAAATGCCATAGAGAAGGCGTCACGGGTAACGTGAACCTGTAGGTAACATCAAAGGGGCATGTGTGTATCATTGTTCAGGGTCTGTTGAGGCCTGAAGAGCCAATTTGGTTCAAGGAATTTGAAGATCCAAGATCGGGAGGTCGCAGAATCCCCAGGAGGGTAGGAGGGATGCATCATTATGGCCTCAAAACCCTTACAAGAAATTCTTATGAAACACTTTTATCTTTGTTTATGAACCAAATGCCAGACCAAAACCATTCAAAGTAGAGTGGTTGTGCCATTTTTGGATTGGGTTAATAATAGAGATTCTAACCAACATCAAGGAAGCTATGGTCATTTTAAATTGCAACCTCAAAACCTTAGCCACATAAAGGAGATCCATTTAATTCTAACTCATATTATTTCTATGTTAAAGCCCTATCACTCTTACTTACAATGGAGTATTTCATTTAACATGGATATATTAGCCCCCATCATGGAGATAAATCAAGGTTTATATGAAACTTATGTGGAAGAAGCTCTTGTAAGTTTTCTTGAATTTTCTATGGAATATGAACAACATCACTAGAAGTGGTTAGTTGAAGTTGAAGAAATTTCAAAGGTATACCTACATTATGCAAACCTATAAGTAGTTCATACACAACTATTACTTGTAGACAATTGAGTACAAAAACTATAAGGAGCATGTGAAGCAACCCATGGTTTGGAACTTTGGGGACATATTGTAGAAAAGGATATAAGGGACATATATGGTTGGTTTTATTTAGAGGTGGCTTACAAGGAATGGTATATAGACAATTTTCATTTATGGGAAGACAACTAATTTCATCTTCTTTTTGATGATCTACTCCTCCATATGAAGTGACCATGATTGATAGAAGTCACAAGCAATTTATGTTTAATAGTTTTCAATTTACAATGCTTCTTCCAGGATCCAAAATAGACCTTTTACAACTACATGAATGACCTTTTGTCTATGGATGGTCCTTGTAGTGATCCTTAATCCTTAAAAGTGAATCACCAAAGAGACATTCATAGAAATATACGTGTAGAGGAATATATACATGATCTGTAAATGAGGGACTTATAGCCAACTCTCTTCACCAACATGGATATTGTGAAATTTTTTCTTTTGAGCTCTAGTTTATATCTTAGTCTTGTATGGAATGATATGCCTTATGATGGCTACTAGGCCTCTATTCCTCTAACCTATACAAGGATCTCTATCTTCTCCTGGTTGCAAGGCCTCTTTTGACACTCTATTCTCAAACTTTCTTGGACAAAATACAACCAACTAACAAGCAATGATAAATAATACGTGAAACTTTGAGTTGTTTCTCCATTGTTGATCATCAACAAGAAAAATTAAGGTCTATGTTGGTTATCTTCAAGGCTTGGTAATTCCCCTGGCCAATGCCAACAGTGGAAGACAAATCATTCACAATAGAATAATAAAACTCCTTCATGTCATCTAAGCCTTGGTTTGCAAATTCTATAGCTAAGAATGTCTTAAGAGAATACTTAGAAAACATAAAAGAATTGGGAAAAGGTCACTTGCATAACCAACTAGTTAAGGTTCTTAAAAAATGGTGTGTGTGTGTGTGTACAGTTGGTGGAACTCCATGTTCTTTTCCCTTCATACTATTTCACATGTTCCCTTACGATTCCACCTTCATGTCTACAATAGGATATTTAACCTATAAGAAATGATAAAGGTTTGCTTACCTCATTGGAATAACATAGGTTGGCCTCACAAATGTGAACTCTGATATTGTTTGAAATCCAATACTAGTAGATTCAACAATATCTATGGAAATAACTCAAGAAAATTAGCCTCCCATTGTTTTTGTGACTGATGAATTCTCTCCTATAGTAACCTGTCAGTATGGTAGTCTTCCTTATCTCCAATATATAATAGTGACACCACTCCTAGATCTACCTCTTCATTTTAAACCTACAACACAATACTCTAGGAATCGAATCCTCAACATCTTGATTTTATCTTTAGATGGGGAGATTCACTTCAGTAAATGGATTCATAGTTGCTTATTGGAAAATTGATTCTTAGTTTCTCATAGGAAAATTGATTCATTGCCATCGATGGGAAAATCGATTCTATCTTTGGATAAATTCCCACCAACAATTACACAATTATTTTCCATTATGGTTGTTATAATTAATTCAAAAATTACAAATTACCTGCAATATGTAGTGCATGAGGTTCTTCAATAGATCCTCCAACGGCTAGAGAGAAATTAAGTGTTGATTTCTAGTAGAGAATTTGGAGTCTCATGATGGAAATTAAAACTACAACCAAATCCATATGAAATGGTTAATCCAACCATCCTTTGAACAATGCACAAACAACAAAAGTGAACCATCGGTGGAATAGAATCCCAACGGAGATATGTACAACCCATACAATCACATACAATATCAAGGAAAAACAAAGAATAGTGTGGATCCTTAGGGGTACACTAGATGCAACATACGGCCTTTCAGGAGAATATTCTGTAGCATATGGACTCTATTCATCTCTCAAGCATTGTGTACGGGCATGCATCTACTTTCCAACAACCTCAAAATTTTCCAATTACTATTATTCAGAAATAGAATTAGAAATGTAGAGAGCTAATTGCAACAATCAAATTATGGAAACCATTGATCTTAGAATATGAAGTGGAATAGAAAATTTTCATTCCATAGTTGTTGGCATTCATTGAGGATGTATGAATAACATACTTTCTAAATGAAACTGAAATACAATCCTCTTCAGACCATTAATCAAATTACAGGTTGTAACTTGAATCTAGGGAAGAAACTCATACACATAATTAACCCATAAAATAACTAGGAAACATATTATTAAGAAACATGAATATCAAACACACAATAGATTCTCGCAACAATATAAATATCATCAATTACCATGAACTCAAAATTTCACCTTGGAAACCCAAATGGGAAAACCGACTTTGAATGGGGGCTTAGTTCTTCATTCTTGCAATCTCTGTTTACAATGCTTCCATGGCTCTATTTTCCTCTCCCTCTCTTGGCCAAAAAGACCCATTGATAGTGAAATTATTGAGATAAATAGGGAGAGATTGGGGTAATGGGAATGCCAACAACCATTACCTTTCACTTCCCATTCCTCAACCTTCTCTCTTATTCATTTTCTTATTTATTTTAATTCTCTATTGTCCTTTCTTTTTTTTCCTTTTTTGTCTCATTCATCTTTGCATCTACATTATATTTTACATAATTCATCTAACCTTCATAAATTGTTGAATTGTCTCTTATAGGTATTGGGTCTTAAAGCCATTCATCAGTTCAGATCCATTTCATATCAATACAAGAGACTATGTGATTAATCTTGTGAAATATAACCCTATTATTAAATATTTCCCAAAAGAGAGAGCAATGTTCACGGGCCTCTTAAGGTAGGGTGACCTGTTATGAGAAAAGATCCAATAACAACAACAATTCTCAATTACAAAAATCTGACTACTTGTGGCCCCATCATTAATGAGTACCAACTACCTAGCGTGACTTATTTGATAAAAGGACCCTTTTACCTTAAATAACTATCCACTAGCTATCTATGGGACCTTATTAAAAGAATATGATCGTATACATTAATTGACTAACTCCCAAGTACCCTTAAGTAGGGAGTTTAGGGTAGGACCCTAACATGCATGCCATGTAACTTAAAAATAAATCGATGAAGACTTCAAAAATTCTGGAGGGTGTAAATGGGTGCGATAAGGCACAAAAATCTACATATTTAGAAAGGTTGTTGACCACCACCATGATTGCCAACTTTTTATAAGATTTTGGAAGATCCACAAAAAAATCCATGGAGATGTTAGTCCAAATGGTGGTTGGGATTGGTAGTGGTTTCAATGCCCCAAGTGTCCTCATCGTCCCACTATTTTTCTTTGAAAATCTTCACATGTCATGAAAAAATCCCAGATATTGATTTTCATGCCTTCACAAAAGAAAAAGAACTTAACTTGTTCACAACTTTTATGAAAGCTAGAATGACCTGATGTAGGTGATGAATGAAATGCCTCTAAGATCCCTTTTTTTTAAAGTAAAAATTTTCACTAATTTTTGTTTCCCTTTGTACTTCAAGTTATCTTGTTGCAATGTATAACACCTATGGGGGTTAGGATATTCCCAAATCCTTTGGATGAGTTGAACCATAATGTGATTTTCCAACCATTCTTGATGGGCTTCAGTGAACCAATCTGGTATAGGTAAGGATAATGCAAAATAGATCCTTCTTCCTCATATTTACTTCATAAAACATCAACCACCACATTTTATTTACCTACATCAATTCACTCTAGCTTTCATAAAGGATCACCATAATATCTTTTCTCATATATGGATTTTCCCATATCAATCACACAACTACTTACTAGTGAATTTCAAGGAGTTCCCTTCCTGCATCAACATAGCACCGAGACCTTTGCCTAAGGCATCAAATTCGAAGAAAAAATTCTTAATGAAATTGGTCACTGCTAAGACTAGAGTGGTGCACGTGGATTCCTCTAAAGATGAGAAGGCCTACTTAGTTTCCTTGCTCCACACAAAGGAACTATTTTTTTATAGGGTTGTTAAGGGGGAAGAAAATTTGCCACAATTTTTCACAAACATCCTATAGCATTTTGTAAGTCCTAAAAAACACATAAGCTCTTTAAGGTCTTGGGGAATGGCCAATCTTGCATAGCTGCAACAATATTGGGAGCCACTAGCACCTTTTATTAACTAACGATGTGACCCAAGTATTCAAGTTATGAATCCCCAAAATCACATTTGGACTATTTAAGGAACAAATAGTGGCCACACAAGAGTTTCTAGTATCTATCAACTTGCTCCACATAGGATTCCCACATTTTTCTATAGATCAAGATATCATCAAATGATCAAAATCTGGACCAGGGGTCAAATTTTAGCCCAAAAATCAACGTTCTTGGAATTGCCTCAAATCGGACGTGAGCGTAGCCCTCGTCGTCATGAACCCAACACAATTCGTTTCGTCTCAAACGGACGTCGGGCGCGAAAGATATAGCGATCTGTTCGAAAATTCAAACAGGTAAAAAAGCGCTGACTGGGCAGTCCGTACAGTCCGTACAGCCACGTGGCAGGGCCGTACCATCATGATGATGTGGCAGTTTGGTGACATGGCATATTTTTATTGGATGGTGGTTGTCCAATCGGATGGTGACACGTGGCATATTTTAGGTGAATGAAAAGGTGCCACGTGGCCCAATGAAGGGCTGCCACGTGGCACCCGTTTATTGGCTCTTGGGTTATTGTTTGGTTGTTCAAAAGATTTTGGGGTCAACCGGATTCGAACCGGTGACCTCCCACTATGCCAAAGTTTTCAAAGACCTCCGCTAACCATTATTCCACGGTTTGTTTCTTGTTAGCATTATGGGAAACATTATATTTGAAGTTGCATTTTGTGTTGTTTGGAAAAGGGGTCGGGCCGGGGCTTAGCCCCGACCCATGGTTACGTTGGTTTAACATATGACCACGATTTATATGCATTCGCGCGGATTTTAAAATGCACATACACCATATGTTATAAACCAAATTTTATTACAGTTGTATTATATATGGCGCGTATTTTGCAATACGTTACATTGCATTTCAATGTATATTAAATATAACCGTGTATTAAATATGGCATGGGTGTTARTGCGCGYGGTTATACATTTGCGCGRGTTTTATTATTAACCATTGGTTTAAACCCGGAGCGCGCGTGTTTAAAAATTGGTTTTCAAACGGGTTTTATAACCGTTAACCACCCTTTTGCCCAGAGCATGGTCACATGGACATATGCCCCAGAGCTAGGCGGTTGGGGGCTGGAGGCGCCCTAACCGTCCTATAGTTTGCAAGGTTATTCGAGAACCATTCGGTGCCAGGTTATAACACGCATTGGGAGCGTGTTCCAGGTTCATGCACACAGAGGTGCGTTCTGTAGAACCAGTTCCAGCAAAACTTGAAGGAGGAAAATGGAGGAGGCCTAACTTCTTCACCGTTTGGCCGATTGAGGTGCCGTAAAAGCCCAGCTAGGGGTTTTTGGATGTGCTGGATCCATTGGTGCTGTTTTCACAGCCATTTGAAGACTTCTTCAGCAAGATTTTCACCATTGAAGTTCCAGGAAGCTCCAGGGAGCTCGAAGCCCTCTTTGATGGAGGACATGGTTTGGTGAGCCTATATTTGTTTTCTGTGATTGAATAATAATTTTTGGCTAATCGATATGCTCTGAACACATTGGGACAGGTGTCAGAGGCTTTTGAGGACTTTTACAGGTGTTTTTTCCAAAGAGAAGCTCAGGGAAGCTTATGGCCACATGTAGAGGAGGTCATGCCCGAATGAGCCATGATCCGTTTTCAGAGTTGTATTAGTCATTTTTGGGGTTTTTATGTGTTCTGATCTCAATGGTGCAGTTTGTTTTTCCATTGGAGTTGAGCAGCAGCTTGTAAAAGAACATTTGACTAATTAATCCCAGAGATCCAAGTCCATTATGGAGGCTCAAGGAGATGTAGCCCGTAGGGGGGTGAACTCATTTATCATGTTGTGATTGTTCTGAGTTTGATGGTTTATTTGCTGCAAGTTATGTTGCTGTGATTTCATTTAAAGCACATGTTTAACCATTTAAAAGAACAATTACTTCACAAATAAACATTTAAAGGAAGAAGCATAAAACTTAACACATAAGTTTATATTGCATATTTATACACATGAAGCAAGGTCCTGTAAAGTTTATTTTAATGAATTAGGGGTGCTTGCATAGCATAACAAGTCAACCTTCTATTTTCAGATCATCAAAGAAGACAAGAACAAAATTGTGTAGGAAGGGTAAAAAATTCTTATTCGTGAGGCTATGAAAGTTGGATGGAGCATTGCAAATTCCAAATGGCATCACTAAAAACTAATAATGAACTTGATGCGTGTTGAAAGTTGTATTAGGTATGTCTAGCTCCTTAATTTGTATTTGGTGGTATCCTAAATGAAGGTTTATTTTTTAATGAAAAACATGGCTCCATGAATCTCATCTAGGATATCATCTATAACTAGACTGGGAATTTGTCCTTAATGGTCAACTAATTGAGATATTGAAAATCAAGACACATGTGCCAATTTCCTTCTTTATTTAATACCATGAGCATAGGTGATGAGTAAGGAATATTACTAGGATGTATGGCTCTAGCCTGCAGTATTTCATGAATGATATTGTCTATTTTATTCTTCTATTCAAAATGGTGTCGACAAGTATGCATGTTGGGTGGCTAACTACTTGGAACCATGGGGATACCATAGTCATTCTCACCATATAAAGGCGATAAACCTACGGGATCTTTCAAATACCTATTGATGTTTAACCAGAATAATCTACAAATCTAGGTGAATCTTTTGTGGGGGGGTGTCCACCACTTGTATGACATTGAATTGGGAAATAATTCCTCAGTGGCATTTTTTCAATAACTTCTCCATATGGTGAGAGATAATAATTATTTGGGAATTGTACATAAGCCCCTTGAGGTTGTGTTTCTTCTTGCCTTATTAAAACTCATATATAAGTCCTTGAAATCAATGGTGATAGGTCCAAATATGCGTAAAAAAATTTCACCCAAAATGATATCAAAACCACCCATTTCTATAGAAAACATGTGAGGTTTGAGACCACTAATGAAACATTCTTTAATAAAGGAATCAAGCAATCCATTTTTTTAGATTTCCAATTGCACAAGAGGCTTCTACAAATTGTACAACTATGTCTATTTGGTGCAATTTTGTCAATCATCCCAAATAATGAGTGCTTCATTCAAAACAATTATAGATGACCTTCACAAACTAGTTCTAGGTAATGTATCCTCCACAAGCTTTCTTATTCCATTGCCACCATTGCCAACACTTTGTATCCAAATATAATTCCCCCACCCTGAGTTTCATTAGTTCATATGTAATTCCATGGAGAGATAACTAGTCTTCTATTTAGATAACCTGACCAGCTAGATCAGATCCATCAAACTTGTTCATGTCAAATTTTGGAAAGTGATGCCACAAGTTGTTATCCTGAAAGGGTGGTCTATTTCTATGATGATCATGAAAGGGTGGATGTAATCGATATCCTCACACATTTAAATATTTATCCCCATCCTACTACTCTGGCATAGATGACAGGTCCAACTAATGGCCTTTTCCCTTGCAAAGTGCCTCATGTTTTTTTTTTATTGCTCCAAAAGTATCAAGTTTTTGTTTGATTTCTTGAATTGCATATGAAAGGTTGACTTCAATATTTTTCATATTGAAGGTTAATTTTTCTATTTTGATTTATATCTTGTTGACCCAAGAATATTGATAATGTGCCCAAGATTTACAAGTGGATGCCATGGATCCCTAAGTTCACACAAAAGATTTACTAGGGTGCTATACCAAGTAATAAGTAGCATGTAATGAGTCTTTTGAGGTATGTCATCCATTATGTAGTGGATATGATTTATGGGGTCCTAAGAATAGAGTGTTAAGTGCTATAGCTATCTGAAATACATGTGGGTTTCTAATAGTTATATTTAGCCTAATCTCTCAGGGATCTAACTAAGGAGGATATAATATACCCTTAGTTGTACTACTTGATTCCTTGGTAATAGAGAGTGATCTCCCTAAGTGTTGCTCTCAGTGTATGATAGCAACAACATGACATATATTTTATGTAAGGCTAGTTTTAGGTGCACCTAGGGGGCTTCCTATGTACCCAAGGGTATATGAAAGTGAGATTCCATATACAGGTGTTGTCGAATGTGGTAGTACTTGAAGGGGCACCAAAAAAGGTTACAAGGGTGTCCAAAAAGGTGACTCCACTTGTATTTTTTGTGTGTATTCTTCCCCAACCACAAGTTTACCCACTAAATTAAAAGATCTTTTTCTTATTTAAAGATGTCAAAACATATCTCTAGTCTAATTGGTGGAATTAGATTACCTTTCAATGGAGGTTCTTTATGTGATTAGGGTTTTGAGGAGACAAATTTGAATTGATAACAACTCCCTCAATATTTATCAAAATCTCTATTATAAGTCCAACTATGAAATGTCATAGCCACTCTACATCTACTAGCACTATCTAGTGGAAATATGGGTACTCTATCAAAATATATCTTCTTTGTAAGATGCATGGCCATCACTAGAATAAACCCTAAAATAGTTTATTTTAAATCAATGACATATTCACTTTTTGGAGTCCATTTGAGACAATGTTTTTGATAAACTTGAGTGCATTTTTTAGAGGCACCCAGATATGCAAGTAGGTTGTTTATATTCTACACAATTGTTTTTAGAAATGGATCTAAATTTTGTCTTCCTATATTTCCTCTTGAAAAATATGTAGGAAAAAATTCTTCCACTTGATTCCCAAGAGAAAGATCTAATACCATTTGTAGTGATCCTTAATTCTTGAAATCTAATCACTAAAGAGATAGACATGAAAATATGTGTATAAGAAAATAATAAGAGACAATGAGATTAATCCTATGAAATATAACCCTTGTATTAAATTTTTCCCAAAAGAAAGAGCAATGTTCACTGGCCTCTTAAGGTAGGGTAACCTCTTATGAGAAAATATCCTATTACATCAACAACTCTTAACAAACATTCTATATCCTTCTAGCTCTATCACTAGATTCTCAGTAAAAAAACTGTAACTACTTGTGGTTCCATCATTAATGATTACAAACTACCTAGTTGGCCTGATTTGATAAACACGACCCTTTAGATTAACTTACTATCCAGTAAATATCTACTAGGACACATTCAAAGAAGATGGTTGTAGACATTAATTGGATAACTCCTAAGTACCCTAAAGTAGGGATGTTAGGGTAGGACCTTAATAGTCCTAGTATCTTGGTGGAAATATATTTCGATCCATATAACCATGGTGAGCATCTTCAGAAAAAACCTCATCCATTCATCAGTTTCATGTGTCATTAGTGGGTATCTAACATGTGCACCCATACATGGGACTTGGTCTTGTGACCTCATTTCTTGTATGAATTCATTTTCATTATTGAAGGAAACATTGATACCTAGGATCCATGATTATTGAAACATTTCTTCAATTACTTCATTCATAGTTTAGAGGAGAGAACCCATACATCGGACCCTATATTATTGATGAGCTCCTTATGTACACACTTCTCAAACTACTTCACTCTCAACGTTGAGGGTATAACTTGTATATGGGACTCTAGCTTATGGATGTACATCATAGGTAGAATCATTGATGGTAATGCTTCTTAAAGGGGGATGGAGTGGTGGGATTCTCCTTAGTGATGTAATGGGGATCAAAGGGCCCATTAGAGTTAATATAGTATATATATAGTGGCTATTTAATGTAATGTGGTATAGGCCCACTATGTTATCTATTATTAAATAAGTCCTACTAGGTAGTTATCACACAACAAATGTAATATGGCTCATTCATTAATGTAGATGCCAACAGTGATAAGGGTTAAGGTTTTCTAGGTAGCATTGGAGCATTGCTCATTTGGAGGATTCCCCCTTGAACATGCTAGTGAAAATGAGTTTATCCTTCCATAAAAGGATTGCTGTATGGTGTTTCCTACCTCAAGGTTTTATGATGGAGGCATTGAGGGAAATAAGGGAGCCATACTATTTGTATTAGCTAGAAGAAAGACCTCAACAATAATGAAACAAAATCAGGATCGACCTATGTATCAAATGTTCAAAGAATGATAGTTTTGGAATGACATGAACTAGTGCTAGGCATACAGATTATAATTTTTTCATAGGAAAAAATGAAATAAGGCATTGAGAAATAAGATTGGAGAATACATCTTATCTTTATAAAATGAATGCAAATAATGGACTGGTCAAAACCATTTAAGACTCTTTCAAAATGAAACTTTAAATCTTAACCATTTTTCATAAATGTTGATGGGTTTCAAGGAGACAATGAATTTGAAGGATAAAGGAAAAACACTAGACTTCAAGGGTTTCTGAGAGGAGAAGCATTTTTTTGTTCATCGGCAAAGTATGTCTCATCATCAAATTGAAAAAAAGGATATCAACACTAGCTCTATGAAACAAGCACACAATATGAAATTATCAATGTATATCATAACACCATGTATCATGGATTTTATGAAGAGAACATAATGTTCTACGTGTTAGTGTAAACAACATCAATTTATAAAGAATAATAATTTCAGGCACAAGACTATGCAATTAGCAACAAAACAATGTAAGTATATGCCTCACAATTGTTTTTTTTTTACACATATACAAGGTGCCCTTTGTACGCTATTCATTTTTATTACAACACATAGAAATCCACTAAACTATTTTTACCACAAAAATAAAAGGAACTATGCTATCCCTTCAAAGAAAAGTTGTAGGCTTTCCATGGAATGAAGTGAATTATCACAATGCCAAGAGAATCTAGAAATCTAAGACAATATATTTAGATACAACATTCAATAGATCAAACTATCATGGAATAACAATAATAATCCAATAAAAAAAGCCTTCAACAATGCAAATGAAAACTAAGGAGTTATGATAGCTATAGGAAAACATCAATGTATGAGTGGAGAACAATAATGATGTTGCATTGAATGAAGTTTTGGCAGAACAAATTGTATACAATATTTCCTACACAAGCCTTTCATAATTGTAGGAGGAGATTGAACACCATTCTTATCATCTTCATAACCATCTATATAAAACAATTCCATCTGTTAGCGTCGGAAGTCACCCCTGGATTGCTTGCAGGAGCAGAGCCCAACGCCCATCAGTTTTATGTCACGATTTTCTTAATGAGGTGATCGAATGGGTAAAGACTCGAGAAGGTATAGCTTTAACTTAGAAAGCTGGGCCTGGTATGTAGACAGCAAGGGAGGTCTTGATCCAACTTCCATTAGTAGGTGAATTAAAGGGTGGTAGATGGAAGACTTGTGAGAAGGGCGAGCGAGACTGCCTCGGGCGACAGGCCTTCGGAAGCTTGAGGGAGAAAAACTCAGAGGCCAAGATCCTCTTGGTCCGAAGCTTCAAGGAGCTGAGGAGTGACTTGGCTGGACCCTCCAATTCCAAGTCGTTCAGCGTTAAGAAAATCACAGGAACCGATTAGAAACGATGTAACTGTTACAGTGATCCAACCTACATCATCCTATAACAGCTACAACTTGACTAGATCCTCCAATTCCAAGCTGTTCTAACACAGTAAACAAAGAAATGGGAAAGAGGCTGACATCCAAAAAGTAAGAAGTCTCAAATGCCTTTCTACATTAACCAGAGCGACCAACGCTTCATCAAAACTTTACAACTGGGAACCTTGCTCAACCATCGATGCTTTACAAAAATACAAAGACCGAGTCTATATACTCAGGAAAATTTGCCTCACAGAGGCGTGTCCAGTCACCCAAAGCTTGGTGTCCCTTCAGTCAAGCTCGTACTGATATTTTTCTTCAAGTGCCACCTTAACTGCGCATGGCTCCTGCAAGGAGGGTAGCTGAGCCATTAAGTGTTGGGCTAGCGTGCGCAGACTTCTCTGTCTAGTCGAGGACTTCGACATGGTTTCTTTGAAAAGGTCGATACACATGACCTCTTCGAGCGGACCGCTTGCTAGACCCTCCATTCCCCACACTTAATGAATGAAAGGAGGTTTCAACCACCCGTTCTCGCCTTCATTTACTCCAAGCGAGAAACAGTATTGAGATCGGATCCGATGGCACCTGGAGATCACAATAACTATATAGTATAGTGTATTATGTAAAAATAATATTATATGTTGTATATTATAGATAATGATATAGGTATCTAATAAACAATAACTAGGTGCTATATGTTATATGCACAATAACCTAATAATCTGAATAATTAATTGGTATATGTTATGTGTAATATATATAACAACTAAATACATATAAAATAAAATTAGTATAAGCTACAACTAAATATAATAAATACATATAATGACTAAACATATAATAACTAGATGTATAATTAGTATAATCCTCAACACTTTTATTTTCTTCTCCGTTTGATTTTATACAAGAGCTATGAACTCTTTGAATTTTTTGAAAACCTCTGATTTCTTTTTGAAGAAAAACAACAATGTTTTTCTAGAGAAATCATCTATAAATGAGACATAGTATAGAAATTGTCTTAGAGATGGAACAAGTACAGGTCCAAACGCATCACCGTGTATACACTCCAAGATCTCTTTTTCCATTGTTGTAGTAGAGTGAATCTCACCCAATCATGTTTACCATATACATAGTGTTCAAAGAAATCAAAATCTAAAGAAAATTATAGATACCTTCAACCACACTTTTACTATGCAAAACATGAAGGTCCTTCTCTCCAATATGTCTCATTCTCTGATGCCATGGCATTATCTTCTCTACAGGAAGAGTAGGAGTTCTATCAATTTCATTATGAGGAATAATGGTATTGTTACACCCATCAATAATAGTTCTTCCCAACATCTTATACAAAGTTCCAATCCCAACTCCCTTCAACACCATTGCTTCTCGAATCATTTTGCATGTATCCTTTTCAAATATAGTCTATACACCTGCATCACTCATCTTACTCACAGATACTAGGTTTCTAGCCAAACCTAGAATATGAGAACACCAGGAAGGAATCTAACCCACCCATGTTTAGGTAATAAGAGAGCCCTTCCACATTCTAATATTTTGGTTGTAGACTCGTCTTCTAGGAAGACATTGCCTCAATTATACTTTTCATATTCACAAAACCACTTCTTGTAAGGAGTCATATGAAAAGATGCACATAAGTCAATCAATGATGCATCATGTTCTGAATGTGTACTTGTAGATGCCAAGTACACATCCCCTCCTTCTTCTAAGGAGGTCTTTCCTTCTGCAAAAGGAGCATCATTAGATCCCTTTCTTTTATCAACATTTTTTTATTTACAATCTTTCTTATAATTATGCCCAACTTTATTGCATTTCCATCATTTTCTTATATATTGTCCTAGAGATTTAGATCTGCCTCTAAATTTAGATCCACCCCATGAAGACTTATTTTTATTTTTATTTATAGGGAAATCTCTTACAAATAAGGTATTCTTGGCCATACCCTCCACAGATTTTCTCGTCATTTTGTTTGATAACAAGGATGCAACTACATCCTCAAAACTTTAATGTGAATTGAGTAGTACTAGTAATTTCTACACCTAGATTATCCTAAAAGTCCAGGAAAGAAAATAACAGGGTAATAAACTCATCTTCTTCCTCCATCTTATTATGTAAGGTAGCTAGAGAGGTAGTGGGGGGGCCCAGAGGGCCCATAGTGATAATAGTGGAGGTCATTCAATGTAAGGTGGACTAGGTCCACTATATTAATAAAGGCCCACTGTGGTAGTTGGATGTAATAAATGTGAGAAGACTCTCTAGAAGGTTCCTAGGAGATAGGGAGAGCTATATAAAGAAGTCTAGGCAATGTAATGAAACATAGTGAAGAATATTGTGATTGTACAAGCAGGGATTGCTTGAGGAGTTTTATCCTTCCATAAATATTAATATATGGTGTTACCCTACCTCAAGGGTTTTGGATATTTCTTGTGTTCATTTTTATGGTGAATGGTTTCTGGTTTATTCTTGGTTATTTTTGAAGTATATTTGCAGATCTGGTATAGGTACTTAACAATTGGTATCAGAGCACTTTCCTTGGCCAAAGAAGAGAAGTATTGTATTTGGAGCAGTAGCTCATTAGGAGGTTGCCCCCTCGAAGAGGCAAGTGAACAGGAGATGATCCCTTCCATAATAGGATCCATTGTATGGTGTTTCTTATTGGGTTTATTTTTTGAGTTTTTTCATGACGGCTGCAGGACCGAAGAGTTCATAGGGTGATCAGATGGATATTTCATCTCAAACCTTGAAAGAAATTCTTGAATCATTCAAAGCCCAATTGGATGATAGATTGGATGCATTTGCACATGGCCTCACAAACAACCTCACACACAACCTCACAAATAGCCTCACATACGGCCTCAATGATAGTTTTCGTAGTATTCAAGATTCATTGAACAACATGCAGGAGAGATTTCTTATGCAGGGCCTCATGAATGAATATAATCAAGAAAGATATGCTTGGTATGATTTTGAGGACGATTGTGATGATTGGTATATGGATAGTTGTCATTTCTGGGATGACAACCACTTCCATGATTTATTTGATGACTCTACTTCACCTTCTGTAGAGAACATCAATGTCCCAGATCAGGAGCTAGTTACCAGCGTTCAGTCTACATATTCTACAGTGGTATTATTCATTCCAGATTCTGCTATGACCCTTTTCCACTATGTGGATGGATATTCTTATTTAGATCCACATGACAGGTGTCAGTATTTGGAGCATCAT
>ML780238.1:65118-84400 GCA_009831015.1 Picea engelmannii
TTGGAGCGGTAGCTCAATAGGAGGATGCCCCCTCGAAGAGGCAAGTGAATAGGAGAGGATCCCTTCCATAATAGGATCCATTGTATGGTGTTGCCCTACCTCAAGGGTTTGATATAATAAAGTTGTGGTTTTCTATATTGTTCATCTATCTTGCTTTGTGGATCTATTGTGTATTTAGTATTTGTGGTGATTATATTGGTAGATCTATTCAGGCTCTTAACATATTATCAATAGAGACATGTTGACTTACCAAAGTATTAAAGGAATTTAGATGCTCCATGATAGAGTTGCCATCATCCATCCAAAGATGATCTACAATGTTTTTCAAAGAAACAACTTGCTTACTAGGGTATTTGATTGATACAAATTCCCTAACAATCTCACAATGTCTTTGCATTGTCTTCCCTAAATACATTCAACAACACTAAATATGAGAGGCAGAGTTGAATTGTACTTCTTGTCTTTATTTTCATCTTCTCCTAGTTTTCTTTTAATGTACTAGAGGGTTTCATACTTGGATCCACAACAACCTATGGTTTTCTATTTACAAGAAGATCTTTCGTTTTTAGCTTCAGTGGCTCAAAGCTTTGATCGTTAAATTTCTCAATCTCAATTATGGAATTGCTTGACATTCCCTTCCACACAAGATTCATTGCCATAGAGCTCCCACTAAAACTAGGTTTATTACAAACCCAAGATAAACTTGCTCTATCAAGAACAAGTTAAACCCTAGGAACAAAGACCTCCCGTTGAAGCCAATAACCTCTTTCTAATATCAAATGTAAGTTTTATATCTATGCAAGTGAAGCAATGCATACATATTCTTAAGCAAAGTAGAAAAACCAACAATGACACACACACAATACACAAAGATTTACCATGGAAACCCTTATTTGGGAAAGTTAACTTTAGTTAGAGTTGCACCTCTATCTTTTTCATTAGATTTAACTTTACCATTCACAATACAATATTTAGGTATTCTACAACATCCAAAACCTTAATCTACTAACTCAAATCAGATAACAACCCTAATCTATTAATTGTGATTAGACTATAATGGATCAAAAAAATTTTTGGTCGAAAAGCACAAAAATGGCCAAAAATGAACTCAAAAAAATAAATTCGGGGAACTAACTGAAATCCTCACAAGTCGGGGCTATGCCCCCCTGTGCACCCCTCCCCCCACTAGTGCGGTTATTAGATTTGAACCTAGCATAGCCCACATGCAAAGAATATAACACATCTCCAACAAAACCTACCCATAATAAAATATAGAAGAATATGCAAAGCGACAATGCCAACGAGAGCAACGAGCAAAGTCATAATGGAGCAAAGTAAGTCCACACCAACACGCCGCCACCCCCATCGACCTCCATAACAAGATACTCGACAAATGGTATAGAACAAGATAAGAGAGTTGCCCAAACTCTTCAACAAAGAAACAAGAAACCCAAAACCACATGGTTATGCCTACCTTGTTAATGCCTTTAATTGAAGTGAATGTTGAAACCATAAAATAGAAAGAAGAAACCTCCACGTTAAGGGTTCTTGCCACCAACTTAATGCCATAAGCTAAACATTCTACGAAATAAAGGTTTTCCGGTGATTTTTCCTGGAGACATTTGCTCGAAATCCAACAGAAAATTGTTAAATACGCAGATTCAAGTGATTATTTCTGTATAATCCGAGTGCCCCAGGGGTTTTCCAACATGCTGAATCTATTTCTGCATTCAAAACTGAATTTAAACAACAAAAAATAGTGATTTCGTACATATTTATGTCACCAGATTCTAACAAAAAAAACCATTTCGTAAAATAGTTAGACAACACCCAACTTAATACATGTAATGTAGTGAATGCAAATGACGATCACCCACCGTCTCAAGCTACAAAACCCAAAGCCTACATCATCTTCTCAACAACCAATAAGAATGCAGAAAAACTTAAAAATAACAAAATCACGTAAATAATTTTAGCGAACGCCTAATGTAAACTTAAAGGGGCGAATATAACCTATGTAGAGTGAGTTTAATGTACATGGCGTAGACTACTATATGTATTGCAAGGACATAAAAATAAATAAACAAAATCTAGTCGTCACTTTGACATTTATAAAGATTTTTTATGTGTTTGGTGATGATAATAGAGCAAGCTCAGCCTTCCTAGTAGGAACAAGGCCTGGAATTTTAAATTTACTCAACCGGTAAAGAGAGGAACTATGTCTGTAATTTCAAATTTACTCAGTCAATTTGTAAAGAGAAAATTTGATAACAGTTAATTTATTTTTATGCCTGTTAATTTAAGTTTTACTCAGAATTATAAATGTCAAAATATTTTGTAAATTATTTGTAAATTTCACTTCGATAAATTTTATGCTCAATAACTCCAATTTCCAAGTTTCAACGTTTTACTCCAGAATCATAAATATCAAAATATTTGTATATTATGTGTAAATTTTACTGTCATAAATTTTAAGTTGAACAGATCCAAGTTCCAACCATAACCAGTAGAAAACTTGGAAATAGCACTCACAGAGTAAAGTTGGAGGCTTAAGCTAAGAAGACTCGGGCTAGAGCTTTGAAATTTGGATATCGATTTACTCCCTCAACAAACACCGTCCAAGTGTCATTGTAATACCACTACTCTACCCCTACCAAACCATCAATTATAATTATTAACTTAGGCGATATATACTTATAAACATCTAACATGTATTTTTACTGGAAATCTGAAGAATTAAACATCAATTTGACGTTAAAAAATACGTCCTGTGAGACGTCAGAGCTGGAACCCTTTAGTTGGACGAAACATAAATGATGGAACGACTTTTTCTCGTGGTTTGACTGTTCGGCAAGTTCATGATGCAAGCTCAACATGACTTGTGAAAGCTCTTTCACACCTACTTTTCCAATATTAAAGATACAAAATTTCCAGCTATACACCTCAAAAAAGGCACTGAATTCCAAAGTCAAGTCAACCCAACCTTGTATTTTCTTCATCATCCGCTTGAACACGGCACTTCCAATTTCTCTCACATTTCCACCACTGTGTTCTTAAATAAAAAATTCTCCCCATGTCTCTAAAGTCAACTCAAGCTGCCCTTGTCTCTACCTCCTCGTCCGCTTGAACACGGCACTCCAAATTTCTCTTACCTTTCTACCTGTGTTTTATGCACCTCAAATTTCTCTTACCTTTGTACCTGTGTTCTTAATAAAAGAGAGGCAGCACAGACTCTTTTCAACTTAAGATTGCAGAGATTGAGATCTCAATTATAGAATGGCCTCTTCCACCGTCTGTAATTGCACGAGGAATATCATTCAATTAGCTACAATATCCTTCATGCTCTTACTACTAACATCAGCATCAGCTCAGTTCGATAATCTTACTAATCGGAAGGATTTCACATGCGGTGATGATGCTATCAGGAATGGAAGTGCTTTGGAAAGAAACTTGAAGATGGTTCTGAGTTCATTGGTTGAGAACGTTAACAAGACGGGCTACAATATTTCAAGATATGGAGAGAATGGAGATAAGATATACGGTCTTGCTCAGTGCAGGGGAGACCTCAATGCCTCTACCTGTCGGGCATGCGCTTCAGACGCTACAAGTTCTCTCCTTGACTTCTGTGGTCCATCGAGATACGGATGGATCACTCTCGCGGGATGTTTTTTGAGATATGACACTCACAACTTCTATTCACAATTAGATTTCTGGAGCTTAACTGTATCGTGCGATAACATTACAATAAACGTCACAGCTGCAGATGCAAGTACTTTGGAATGGAATACTGCCTCTCTTTTGACCACGGTTACGCAGAATGCTGTGTCCAGTAATGTGGGTTACAATACTTCTAATGAGAATGGGATTTATAGTTTGGCTCAATGTTGGAGAGACCTTAATACGAGTCAGTGTAGTCAGTGCCTTAACACTGTCTACACAAATATGAGCTTCTGTTCACCCGGAACCATCGAAGGAGAATCCCATAATGCGAACTGCATGCTTCGTTTTGGGAGGGAAAAGTTTTACGGTGATGGTGTCCCTTTGCTCTCACCCTCAACTGGAAGTGCTCCTTCTATACCGCCATCAAGTGCTCCTCGTGTATCTCCCACTGGTTCATCAAGGACGACAGAAGGTAATATTGTTATGCATATTTAGATTACCGAGAAAATCTCAAAGCATTTGCTAATTCACTTCAGTCATGCCCATTGTTAATTGCTGCAGGAAAGGGTCAGCATAAAATTATGGGATTGATCATTGGTGGTGCGGTTATTTCGGTGGTGCTGGTCGCCGTGGTTATAATTTGTAAAAGAAAAATCAGTATGCGCGGTTATAAGCAACAGCTCCTTCCGGGTGAGTTTAGTTTCTTTCTTACTCTCCTATATAATGGTAACTGTGAATTTTTTTCATTCATATTTTTCGAAAGAAGGAAAAATCAATCTCTTTTACGGATATTTTATTGAAATATTTTTGAATTACAATTCTACTATGGAGAAATGCCACTAAAACATCTTAGAGACTTCAGGAATGTTAGTAAATGTTCAAACGCAACAATACACCGTTTATTTACGATTTCTTGTTTTCTTTTGTGTTTTTTAAACCATATTTTGCTCAATCCCTGAAATCACTAAATCACTAAAAATGAGATCCCTGAAATCCCTAAATCAGTAAAAATGAGAAGCTTCTTGTTTTGTTTTCTTGTGTTGAAGTATGACACCAATGCCTTCAAAAGTTTGGGCATGTTGAAATCTACCACAATCTAAATAATTATTGACTTCAATTTTCCAAAGGTATTCTTGCTTGAGTATTTGATGGAAGAAGAGATCCCAAGCATGCAAAGTCTAAGCATCTAGGATTTGTTTGATTTGTTTATGTAGGATAAAAGTATGATGTGACCACCTCCACATTTTGCATGATGTCATCATGTAGAAGAAGGAGGACTTGTTTATGTAGGATAAAAGTATGATGTGATTAACTCTGCATATGTAACATACTCATGGCGGGGCATAAAAATTTTGATCTCCTTTCAAAATCAAATCTTCTATCCATGGTCTCTAATTTGGAAATCGGGGCCTAGCCTCTTTTATTCGGTGACCATCACATATGAGTCCCTTTTCTTCGGCGACCATTGCATATGACCAAATGCCAAGGCCACAGGCGTTTATTCCAGTGCTTCAGAACTTCGAGAATTTTTTATTCATCACACGTTAATTCCTCCGAACTTTGAAGTGGCGAAGTTCTGAACTGACGCGAAGAGATCGACGATTCCTATTCTCCCTCAAGATCAACGACCATCAATGGCTTCGAGCCTTCGGGCTTCGGAGGAAGTCGAAGCACCTCCTCACAAAACCTCCAAAGTACTAATCCTCCGAAATGCACCATCCGACGCCGCGTGTCCTTGGGGATTTTGGCGGTCCTGATTCACTTCGGGGCTTCGGCTTTCGGGAGTCTCCGGACGCTCACACAACCTTTCCTCTCGAAGTACTCCGTAACCAAAGTTCTTGATCAAGCGCCACATGTCCGTTGTAAATCAACGACTTAGTTTCATTTGGGACTTCGGCATTCGGGAACTTCAAACATTTCTACGACCTTTTTCTCCTGGAGCATTTTCTTCCGAAGTTAAGGATCGTACGCCACATGTCCTTCCCGATCAATGGTCATGGTTTACTTTGGGACTTCGACATTCGAGAGTTTCTACCTCTCCACACTCACTTTCTCCCGAAATTCTTTCACCCGAAGTTAGCGATCTATCGACGCATGTCTCCCACGAATCGACGACTACAAATCACTTCGGCTATTCGAGCTTCGGGGGTTTCAAATACTCCAACGCCTTTCTTCTCCGAAGTACTCCGTACCTAGAGTTATGGATCGAGCGCCACGCTCTTTCCCGATCAACGATCATGGTTTACTTTAGGACTTTGACATTCGGGATTTTCTACCTCTCCACACTCACTTTTTCCCGAAATGCTTTCACCCAAAGTTAGCAATCTATCGACGTGTGTCTCCCACGAATCGACGACTACAAATCACTTTGGCTATTCGGGCTTCGGGGGTTTCAAATACTCCAACACCTTTCTCCTCCGAAGTACTCTGTACCCGAAGTTATGGATCGAGCGCCACGCATCTTTCCTGATTGACGACTGTGATCTATTTCGGAGTTTCGACATTCAAGAGTCGTTACTCTCATAAACCCACTTTCCTTCAAAGTGGCTATCTCCCAAAATGGGAGATCTGCTGACACTTGTCCTCAGCTGACGGATGACTCAGATGAATTCCAGCTCTCCAGCCTTCGAGAGTTCTTGTTCAACACCTCCCCCTTTTCCCGGAGTGACTCTCCTCCGAAGTGCAAGATCTGATGACACTTGTCCCTTTAGCTTGGACGACCTAGATAAGCTTCGGCTCTTCGGCTTCGAGAGTGTCAACCTCCCCACACTCACTTCCTTCCGGAGTGCTTACACCCGAAGTCGACGATCTGTCGACGCATGTCTCTCGCAGATCGATGGCTGCAAATCACTTCGGCTCTTTGGGTTTTGGGAGTTTCAACCTCTCATCACTCGCTTTCTCCCAGAGTGATTACACCCAAAGTCGACGATCTGTTGACACGTGTCCTTTCTCTCAGATCGACGGTACAAAAGGACTCCGTTACTTCACGGATTTCAAAAGAAACTCACGACTATCCACCTAACAACTTTTCTATGTCTGACAGTCATGATTCGATCGATACCAATTTGTTCATCGATCGACGGTTCACGGTGATTGCAGGGTCCCAACATGCTCACTCTTTATCGAAAGAAGGAAAAATCAATCTCTTTTACGGATATTTTATTAAAATATTTTTGAATTACACATCTACTATGGAGAAATGCCACTAAAACATCTTATAGACTCTAGGAATGTTAGTAAATGTTCAAACACATCAATACATGGCGCAACAATACACCGTTTATTTACGATTTCTTGTTTTCTTTTGTTTGTGTTTTTTTTCAACCATATATTGCTCAATCCCTAAATCACTAAAAATGAAATCCCTAAAATTCCTAAGCCTTATGTTAAAGGTTCTACTAAATGATGATTTTTTCAAGGGACATTTGCTCGAAATCGAGACAAAAATTGTTAGATTCATAGATTTGAGTGATTATTTTTGTATATTTAGATTGCCCCAAAAGTTTTTTAGTATGCTAAATCCATTTTTGCATTCAAAAATGAATTCTGAATAATCAAACATAGTGATTCGTATAAATTTATATCACCGGATTTCGGCTAAAAGAACCATTTGATAAAACAGCTAGACAAAACCATCCCTAAATCACTAAAATGAAAAAATTTAAGAAAAATTAACAAAAGAAAAATATGTACATGACTCTATATATACCTGAGTGGGCCTAAAGGTTAAGAACATGTGTTTCCTCTTAAGAGGTCACAAGTTCAAATCCATAGCGGGGTAGGGTATGTATACCTTCATAGACTTTACCAGTAAAATCGCTAGGCAGAGGTGGTCTCATACACCAATTTGGTGTCTAGTTTGGTCGTGACCTTAAAAACAGATTATTATTATCACCTATATATTTAGAATACAACAATATTGAACACTTTTATCTTTATATAAAATGTGGATAGATTCAAAGTTAGATATTCAACTTTACCCCAAAAATCTATAGGAATCTAAATGTTTAATTGCAACTTTGCATGTCTAGGGTTACATATTGGCATCATTTCTCTACCATATTTAAAAAGATGTATTTTTCTAAAATCCTGAACTAAGGATTTACAAATTCACAAGGTATTCTTTTTCTTCCTTATTTCAATTCATCCCATTGATTTGTGAATGACCAAGTCTCAAAAAGTGCTAATTGCATTGCATCAACTTCATTGGTCAAAGGGACTAGTTCCTTTCCTAGTCTAAATTATATGAATCTTGCCTCCTCTTCACCCTACCAAAGGGTCAATTAGGTGAGGAAACTAGCATTGGAAGAGTTGACTCCTTAGTCATGCATGTATCCATATCAACAATGTAGCACTACCAATTAGTTTTGTTATTTTTTCATTTTTTATCTTGAGAAACTAACTTGATATCAAATTAAAGAATAAAAAAGGGCAAAGGCTAAACTTTTGGAAATTTTTATGCCTTTTTCTTTTGTTGAAGTATGAAACCAATGAATTAAAAAATTAGGGCATGTTGAAATCTACCGCAATCTAAATAAATAATTATTGACTTCAATTTTCCAAAAGTATTCTTGCTTGAGTATTTGATGCAAGAAGAGATCCCAAGCATGCAAAGTCTAAGCATCTAGGACTTGTTTATGTAGGATAAAAGTATGATGTGACTAACCCTTCATACCTCCACATTCTACATGATGTCATCATGTAGAAGAAAGAATGTGGAAAATGGAGGATGGCGTGTTCACCCCCTCCACACTTATGCACTCCACATGACTTTCATTTTGTAAGATTTGTAAGAAAACAATAGGAGAAGGGAAGGAAAATGAGCCAAATGTAACTTAGGCATGATAGGTAATCCACCTCAGAATATATAACCACCCCATTATTCTATGTTGACTTTGCATCAACACATGTGTAGCTTCCAACAAGAAGGTGTTCACCAAAAATTGAAGAGCATTTTAAAACTCCCAAGAAAGGATGATAACAAATTGGCAAGTAACCAAACCACATATAATTGAATCTTAAATGGAAAAGGCATAAAAGGAAGAAGTTGAGACGTTAGAGGAGTTCCTTTAAATAATCGCAAGCATGCCAACAACAGGGAAGCACATATACGAAACCAAAAGGAAAGTTGAAGGTTTGTAAGAAAAAATAGTCAAGAGAGAAAGTGCAATAGAAGAGATTTGAGGCCATTGTATGAGAATTCCAAGATTTCCTAAAATGCTTTGCAAGTTAATTGCTTACTTTCTCGAAGTTAGAAGAAAAATGATTGTGTTTTATTCCTTATGAGGAAGGTTTCTCTAGTTCAAAAAATATGTGTATTGTGTAGAATTGTATGTGTGTGATCAATTTTTTTTAAATCGTTTTATTTTCATCGAGTAATTATAAACAATTGCAAAGACAATAAAACATAGTGAGAATCCATACTGATTTATATGGGAAAAATTAACTTTCCCACTAGAATACAAATCAATTTAATATCAAAGAACCTTGTTTTAATTCCTAATACAAAATTATGGTGAAGACCGAACTTAGATATTCTTTAAGTATAGAGCCATTATTACCAGGATTGATACATAATAAAGCTTCAAAAAATATAATATGACAAGGGGATTGTAGCAATTGAATGGATTCACACTACCACAAGGAGGAAGGAGAGAGTGGAATAACCACTTAGTTTTAGGGAAAAATCAAGAAACCCTAGGGCGAGAAGAGAAATAGATAAAAGAATGGATAAAGGCCACTAGATTAATTAGGGTTTATAGTTGATTATGTTAATCCATGGTTGTAGGTTAATAAGGATATTTTTATTATGTCTCAACAACAGTCAAGTGATAACTACAAAATAGTAAAGGAAAGTAAATAACCTATGGTTGATTCATCATCATTCCTTTGACGAGGTAATTAACCAAAGAGTTGAAGATGGATCAAAGAGAAAGAGGAAATAAATCACCTAGATGGGTGTTTTTGTAGGTATTGAAGATTATTGGAATGAAGATGAGAGTTTTTATAGGCCTCCAAGAGAGTGTTGCAACTACTAAACAAACATAGAAAATTTTATGGGCGAAATTAAAGGGTATCAAATTTTGATTGGGTGAATTATTTCTATAGAAGTTTTTGAATGATTTCAATATATATATAGCCCCAAATTTATTTTAAAAATATTATATCAAAAACTCTTCACCCACTGGTATTTTTGAGAGGAGAGTAGGGAAATATATTTGCTCCCTGTCAAATTCGAACTGGATCCTCCCTTCACCCTAATTTTCTAAAGCATGGAATTTTTTGGAGGTATTTCACCCTACTTTCTGGCCATGGGAATTTTCAGAGGTATTTCGCCCTTCGTTTATGTTATGTTCATGGTTTGTCACCGGGATCCCTCCTATAGCTTGTGGTTGTGACTTATGTAACAAGTGCCATATGCCTCTAGAGGAATGTCGTTCCTCTTACTCGGTTGAAGAAAACTCGAAAATGCTTAAGCTCCATAGAAAATAAAATGATTACCACCTACAAATATTTAGTACCCATGAATCTTATTTTCACAAACCTTCCATGAGCCACAGATGCCTCTTTAATGGTGCGTTGTGATAGATGAAGTATGCATTCTTCCTTGTGCTTCGAGTCTTCTCTTTCTGGGTGCCTTTTGTGATTGTTGGGCACAAATAAGTTAGAGAGGCAACATTATTCTACTCGTGGCCTCTTGTCGGGTGAGTATTAGGAGCATTGGGGAACAATTTGAGTTGTTGGCCAATAGTTTATCATCCTGCTGGGACTATTTGTGACTGTTGGACGTTTGTATCAGACTTGGGGGTCGAATCTCACATTTGTTGGGTTAGTGGCTCTTCTATGGCCAATTTTTCCTTATGCAGGGTCGAATTGTATGTGTGGGGCAACAAATCTCACATATGGTCTGAGTTATCATCATCGATTGGGTTTATTCTTTGATGTTGGGCGTAATACCCATTACCTGTAACTGATATCCCTATTAGTGGGGCGAGTTTTCTATTAATAAGAGGATGTATTCCTGGAAGAACATTCTTGTGGGCTTGTAGGTGACAACCCAAGCATTTCTGGTGGGCAAGAGGGGAATGATTCAACTTCTCAACAATTCTATAGCATCTGAACTCTCTTACATAAGACTTGTAACGAGCATCATTAAGCAAGGTCATATCTAAACAATTTGTAAGCTGACTGTTGTGTATGTATTCCCTCTTGAAACTAGCAATAAAAGATTAGTCTCAAATATTGTTTTGCTGATATATATTAGGATATTAAATGTGTTGTCAATTATTTTGTTGTCATTACTTCTTTACTATTGTATAAAATATTGGCATCCAAAATATTGACAAATGGTTCATGAGAAAAAATTAAGGGAGAAATCAGAAAAAAAATTGCACGGATCTTTACATTTGCCAAGTGGGTGAAAGCAGGGTCTTGTTATTACCCTACCAAGGTTTGATTCCCCCATGTGACATGTTCGCCTCTTGTGGGTTGGTGCATCCCTACAAGGGGGCTATTGCTAAGAGGAAGCCATCATGGCCGTTAAGTTGGGCTGGCAGGTCACATGTCATAACAATATAAAACAATGTCCCACCTCTTTATAGGTGGCAGATGTTCAATTAAGTATAAAGGAAGCATCTTTCCATTCATTTCCTTTATTATCTGGGAACAATTACATGCATATTTGATGCATCCCCCCTACTCCCCCGTAGGGATACACGACCTCCCGGTCAAGGATCTTCGATTCTTGAGTCCAATGACTCTCTGGAACCTTAATGGTTCCCTTATGTATCTAAACACAGGCCCTTTCAGCTTCTTGGTGTAGTTCTGATAGCACCCACAACCTTCCCTTTTGCTCTGCTGTGAAATCTAAGAGTACTGAGTGTTAGCTTTTTTTCTGATGAGCCCCCTCTTGATATGACCTTGGGCGGTGCCTTCTTGTGACCATGCGATCTCGGGCACGGTCAACAGTGGTTTGGGATCAAACTACTTTTCGGCCCAAAATTCTCTTCGAACCTCCACGTGTCCTCTTGGCGAAACCACAGTCTGGATCTCAGCCCGCCCTCGATGTTTTAAAGTCCGTGCAAATCCTGCCCCTGAAATAATACAAGATCATCGATCTCATGATATTGACAATATTGTCTGAACTAACGGTTCAGATCTTTGCCTTTCAAATCTACGGACCATATCTGTCCCTCTGAGATCAATGGATGTGATCTCTTTGCAATTCCAGACTTCAGGGTTTTGAAATCTCAAACCCAACTCTCTTCCGTACTCCAATCCCTCGGAGCTGACAATCTGTGGACACCTATCTCGTGCAATCAACGTTGCTGATCATTTCAGAACTCCGGACTCCGGAGTGCTCAAACTTCAACCCTTTCCTTCTTAGGATTTTATCTAAAGACTCTAATCCACTGACGTGTGTCCTCCTCGGATCAACGGCTGCAATTCCTTCACATACCCAGACTTCAGACTTTTCAACTCTCAACTTTTCTCTCCCCGTAAAGTATGCAGATTTCTACTGCGTGTCCTCTTGATCTAACAATCGAGGATTACTTCGTGACTTTACCCGGAGTGCATGGATATATTCCACGTCTCTCCTAGATCTGACAACTCTGAATCACTTCGGATCTTCGGGGTTTGACAATCTCGGTTCTCAACTGAAACTCCACAACAACTTTACCTGGAGCTTGTGATCTATTGACAAGTGTCCACTTATATATTGACAACTCTCAACTCTTCGACTCTTCAGGATTTGGGTGTTTCAACACTTGATCTTCGCCTTCCTCTGGATCTTCCGACTTGTCGGCATGTGTCCTCCTGGATCCAACAGTCTAGATTCGCTTCGGCCCTTCGACTCTCCACGCTTCAGACATCTCAAGTTTCAAACTTGCCTCCTCCCAGACTCATGGTATCTAATGGCTCAGATCCACTCTGGCATTCTGATGCTTGAAGTTTACCCTGAACAATCTGACGACTTAGATCTATTCCTGTGATCCGACAACTGAGATTCTACTTCGAGTTTCCGGCTCTTCGGGCTTCGGAAATCTTAGTTCTCAACCCTTGGTGAATTCTCTCTCCTGAGTGTGCGAAGCACTGAGGCTCATGCACCTTACTCTGATCAGATGGTTGTTAATCTATTTCACTGTGATCCAACGACCACTGTCGCTCCTCCTCCTGAGCGTCAAATCTCTCTGACTTAGAGGATTTTCTAAGTGTTCAAAGGTTTTGAACCTTTTCTCCTCCAGTGAATTCGACTCTTGGATCTTGTCACCACTTATGAAAGTGTTATCCCTTATGACCATTGTCCTTAAAAGGATTTCGATTCCCCACACACACCTTTCATTCTCAAGATTTCGATAACTCAGATCGAAGGATTTCTTGGAAATAAATTCTTCTCGCCCACTTGGCGTTCCTCTGTTTTGGGTTCTTCGACACTTGGTCACTCTTTGATGTTGTGCATACCTTGCACTTGGTCTAAGTTTCCTTTGTTCTCCCTGAACTTCTCTGAGTCACTCTGAGACTCAATCGACACACTCTTTGCGTTCGAGATGCACACCTTGCATGCGAGTGTTAGAAGAGAAACAATTGAAAATCATCCAGTTTCGTCACGAACTCATACAATCAACCTCTCGAACAATCATACATGAATTAAATAAACTAAATAAAACATACAGAATGTAGCATTCATTCAATCACACATTAATATGAACACAGTCCATGGATTTGGGACAATTTTGTCTGTTCTATTCATTCATGAAAACAAATTACATAGTATTTCTTCTACTCTACTCTGTTCTGCTGATCTCTCTGATCTCTATCTCATCATCTCCTAATCTCACAATCTCATGCTACTTTTACAATGCAACAACAAATTATCTAAGGACCGGCTCCATGAGCTCTCATCATCCTGTCTGCAACCTATCCTATCAAACTCTTAGCGGTTACCTACTTTGTCCTATTACAATAACTAACAGTTATTGCCAGATAAGAGTCAACAATCAATATCTGCAACCCCTTATAGTCCTTCATGACTTTACAAACATGACATATTTAAAAATGTTTCTTTCAAAAATATCTCAACAACTCGATTTAACTCTGAGTTAATTTCTAATTTGAAACTCTGTCATGCTGAGATGTTGTTCCTTTGCCTTCACGCTTGCATTTTGACATTGGAGGCGATGCTCCTGCAACATACTCCTCTGGTTAAAATTTCATGGACTCCTGTCCATGAGCTCTTGCACTGCATTTCCATGCTTCAAAATATCAGGTTCTGTGACCCAACTTGCATCTTCCATTGGATGATCTTTCCACTTCACTAAGTATTCAAGATATGTCTTCCTCCTGGTCTTCTTTCCATCTCTTTGTTCAATGATTTTCTCCATCTGAGGTTTTTCTGCTGTGGGAAATTGATCTTCCCACTGGACTTCTTTCTAATCATCTGATTCTTCTGCCTCATCTCTCCTGTAAGAATATAGGTCTACAACATTGAATATCGATGATATCCCAACATTGTCTGGCAACTCAATTTTGTAAGCATTGGCTGCAAATTTTATGAGAATCCTGCATGGTCCTATCTTCTTCATCTTTAACTTGTTCTACGCCTCTTGGAAACCTTTCTTTTCTCAAATGAGCTAAAACTTCATCTCCAACTTCAAATTGAACTTCTCTCCTCTTTTAATCAACTCAACTCTTGTAGTTTTGGCTATTGTTCTGTAGCTGCTCTCTGACTTTGTCATGGAGTTTCTTCATTTCTGCTGCAAAATCCTCTGCTCCAACACTTCTGAACTCATCTTGATTCCAATCTCTCAACTCTGTAATCCCTCTTGGATGTATACCATACACAATTTCAAATGGACTTTTTCCTGTGATCCTATTCACTGAATTGTTGAATGCAAATTTTTCTTGTGCCAGAATCTGATCCCATTGTCGACCTTGCTCAGTGACTAAACTTCTCAACAAGTTTCCCAGACTTTTGTTCACTACTTCAGTATGTCCATCTATCTGAGGGTGATATGCTGAACTAAAGGATAAGTTCGTCCCCATCCTTTTCCATAGTGTCCTCCAAAAGTGTCCTACAAATTTGGTGTCCCTGTCTGAGACTATGCTCCTCGGAAATCCATGTAGTCTCACTACTTATCTGAAAAACAAATTGGCTATGTGTGTAGCTTCATTTGTATTATGGCATGGTATGAAATGTGCCATTTTTAAAAATATGTCCACCACAAAAAATACGGAATCGCTCCCTTTTTGAGTTCTAGGCAATCCAAAAACAAAATCCATACTGATTGCATCCCACGACCTCTCTGGAATTGGTAATGGATGATAGAAACCAATGTTTTGTTTTCTTCCCTTTTCATATTGACAAATTCTGCATTTGTTCACAAACCTTTTCACCTATGCTCTCATGCTCACCCAATAATACGAATTGATCAACTGTGCAATTGTCTTATCGTGACCAAAATGTCCATCTAATCCTCCATTGTGTTTCTCTTTTAGCAGGTTATATCTCATTGAGAATTTTGGTATTCATAATTGGCTTCCCGATCAAATATTCAATCCATGGGTTTTTGTCTCCCAACAAAGGATTCTTGCATGCCTCATAAGCTTCCTTAAAATCTGCATCTTCTTTATACATCTCCTTGAGGTGTTCAAACCCTAAGGTCTCCACTTGGAAATCCTATACAATCAAACTCCTCCTGCTCAAAGCATCTGTAAATTTCTTAGCAATTCCAACAATGTTCTTAATAACAAAAGCAAATTTTTTCATAAATTCTACCCATTTTGCATGTTTCTGATTCAACTTTTCTTGCCTAATAATAAATTGAAAATCTTTATTATCATTGTACAAGACAAATTATTTAGGAATTAGATAATGTCTCCACTTCTTCAAAGCTTGAATCATTGCATAAAATTATTTGTCATATGTGGAATATTTCTGCTTGGCGTCATTCAACTTATCACTGAAATGAGAAACTAGCATATTATCCTGACTCAAGATTGCTCCAATAGCTAATCGACTTGCATCACATCTCACTTGAAATGTTTTTCCAAAATCTAGTAAGACTAGAATTGGTTGTTCTGTAATATTCTCCTTCAACACTTTGAAACTTTTTTCGAGTTCCCCTGTCCATTTAAAAGACTTGTGTTTCTTCTTCATAGTGTCCAACATGGGTGCACACATACCACTGAAATTTCTGATAAACTTTCTATAAAATCTTGCTAACCCATGGAAACTTCTTACCTCGAATATGTTGCTTGGAGATGGACATTCTTTGATTGCTCTCACCTTTTCGGGATCCATCTTCAATTCATCTGAAGAGATCACAAAACCCAAATATATGAGTTATGTCTTTATAAATGAACTTTTCTTCAAATTTACCAGCAATTTTCCCTACTGCAAATTTTCCATTTCTGTTGTCAGATGTCTTAAGTGTTCTCTCTTTGTCTTACTCAATATTAGTATGTCATCCATATATACTATGAAATTTTTTCCTATATTCATCAATCTCATAAATGTTCTTGGTGCATTTGTCAACCCAAATGGCATGACCATCCATTCAAATAATCCTTCATTTGTCTTGAACGTTATTTTCCATTCATCTCCCTCTGTCATTATTATTTGATGGTATCCACTCTTCAAGTCTATCTTGGAAAAATAGATTGCTCCACTCAAACAATCCATCAAATCATCCATCCTCGGTAAAGGAAATCTATACCTAATGGTTATCTTGTTGATGGCTTTGGAATCTATACACATTCTCCATCCTCCATCCTTCTTTGGACTTAACACAGTTGGTACTACGCATGGGCTTAGGATTTCCTTGACTAAACATTTATCCAACAACTCTTGGACTTTGTTTTTGACTTCCTCATTCTCTCTAGGTGTAAACCTATAAGCTGCTTTGTTTGGTAAACTAGCTCCTGGAATAAGGTCAATGTAATGGCTTATGCTCCTAATGGGTGGCAATGAGTGAGGTAACTCATCCACTACTATGTCAACAAAGTTTTCTAACAGTTCCTGTATTTCTTTAGGAAAACATTCCACATAAGTATTTGTAAGGATAACTCTAGGCTTCCTCACTACAACAAATTTCATTTATTTCTCCTTCTTGACTTCATTCAAGAGTTCCTTCCCATTCATGAGAAGTATACTCGAAATAGCTTCCCTTTTTTTCTCTTTGTATTCTATTGGTAACAACATATGTGTTCTACCATTCTTTTCTAGGGTATAAGTATTCTTTCTTCCATCATGAATAACTTTTTGGTTAAACTGCCATGGTCTCCCCAATAAAATATGATAGACATCCATAGGAATTACATCACATAATATTTCATCCCTATAACCTCCTATTTTAAATTCAACTTGGCATTGTTGACTTACCATTACTTGATGTCCTTTCTGCAACCACGATACCTTGTATGGGTTTGGATGTGCAGTTGTCTTCAACTCTAGCTTCTCCACCATCTCTGTGGATACTAGATTGTCAGTGCTCCCATTGTCTATGATTACCTTGCAAACTTTGTCTTTCACCTTGCAAGCAGTTATGAACAGACTTGTTCGTTGAATTGGCTCCTCTGGTTCCTTCTCTGGTTTAAGAAGAATCTTCCTCATAATGAGGTTCTTCCCTCCTTCTACTACTTCTAATTCCACATGCTTCTGTGCTTCAACAACGTGTGCTTCACCTCCTCCTTCATTCTTTCTCTCAAGACATTCCCAATATTTGTGCCTTGGTTTTCAACATGTATAACATTTAACTACGCCTCCTCTTGCTCTTCCTCTTCCTCTTCCTCTAGAAATAGAACTTCTTCCTCCATGTTGTCAAAGTGGACACATTCCATAGGATGTCATAGTCACAAACAAGACATAGTGGAGTCCAGTCTCAAAATCAACTGAAGATATATGTATACAATGGAGTACAATATGATCTTCCATGACCACTAAAGTCATACATGTATTGGTCCGATGACAGACAACAACATATATGAGATCCTGCTACTGTGAATTGGAGGTCTTATACACTATCTGCTGAAGGTGAAAGTCTACATCATGTGAATAAAGGAGTTGAAGTTGAGCACAATGAGACTTCATTTGATTACCAGTCATTTAGGTATACCATTAAGAAATGCGAGATAACCCACCAATAATGAAATTAGGTGTCAATGCACCAAGTACATTCCACAAGTGTGGATAGGGGTGTTGAGGTCGAAGACTTGAAGAATCCATCAATCAAGAGACATTAATGTATTCCCAACTGTTGATGGCGGGAGAACCTGCCACTAATGACTGCAAGCTTCTAGGTACTTATATAAATATAGATATTCATTCAAGAATAGATGAACTGAAGTCGATGTACGGAGACCCGCTGAAAGGAGAGAATTAAGGAATATCTCATCATCTAGCTCGAGGTGAAAAACAATATATTAATGATTAGGAATAGCCTAGATGAATAGGATGTTCACGAACCAACGAACATGTGTGTCTCTCGTATGCACCAGATGAAAGTAGTACACGAAAGAGACCCTTTGGTTAGATGTATAAATATGCGATCCATTCCACCTTTCTAATCTCTTCATACTCAATGCAGACATAAGCTGCGCCTTTCCACCAGAATTCCTTATGGTTGTGCACACAATCCGAGATTCTATTCATCAAGTATAACCATATTTTCCATCCATTTCATTAGAACTGAATGGATTCTCCTTAGGAACTCTTATCCAAGAATCACCTCAAAGTCATCCATAGGCATCACCGTGAAGTTATCCTGACCTTCCCACTTATCAATTTGAATGTGAACTAAGGAGGAAACACTAGTTGTTTCCTTTGCCTTAGAGTTTACTTCCTTCACAACAGCTCCGCATGGGGAGAATCTAAGTCCCAACTCCTCTTCTACCTCAGTCTTTAGAAATTTGTGTGAGGAACTCGATTCAACTAGAGATTGCATTGTTCTTCTGTTTATAAGTAGATCCACAAAACACAACTGATGGTTTGAAGACCAACCACATTCCTAAGATTGATATAAGGAAGTTTGATGGCAAGGACCAATCACATGAATACTTCAAATGGAGCAATTCTTTGATCTCCATAATGTACACAAAAGGTATGAATTTCTTCTTTATATTTAGAACCTAATCAATTTGTATGGTATCGATGGCTTTGTTCTCACAAATCACTTGTCACTTGGACAATTTTCACGGAAGAAATGATAGCACACTATGAGGATACAAGGAGCAATACATTCTTTAGCCAATTGATAAATCTCAAGCAAAAGGGTTCAGTTACCGAGCACATTGAGAACTTCCAAAGATTGAATATAAAGGTAATCGATATTCCAGATGAGCACTTGATTGATCTATTCATAGTAACTTTAAAGGATAGCATTCAACATGAGGTTCACCTTTGGGAACCCAAACCATTGGAGAATGCATTTAAGGTGGCAAGAATTGTTGAAAGTAAAAATATGGCTATGGTTACTAGAAGTACCAATCCTAACATCTATAGAGAGAACAATGCTCCTTCTTCTAAAACACCTCAACCTACAAGGTTGACACCTCAACAATTGGAGGAAAGAAAAGAAAAAGGTTTATGATTTAATTGTGACAACAAGTACAGTAAGGGACATAA
>ML780238.1:118268-146931 GCA_009831015.1 Picea engelmannii
TTGTCTCCAACTAGATATATTATTATATTTAGTTGCTACTTCCTAGGAGCTTGTTGAACATTCCTGTCCAATATTGTTGTTTTTGTTTTCTTGATGTCAAAGATATTTGATCTCGTGTTTCTATTAATACAAAAGAAACCAAAGATTTTATTCTCAGCTCAATGTAGAACTCTATTCATGAGTGGTTTATTCCACATATACTATATAAGGTTTTTTATCTCTATCATGGCTCTACCCAAATATTTTATTTATAGCTTTGAGAACCACTACTCTTTCCATCCATCATAATTTCCATTAAATGTATGATGAGATGATGAATTATGGTGGATGAGTGGTGATGAGAGTTTATGCAAGGCCAAAACTTCCACATCCCCATCATCTAGGTTTGTCCCCAAGAACTTAAATTATGCATGGAACACCTGTGTTTATTTAGATAGGATCAAATTGGTTTTGGGGCCTTTTTTTTGTGAGTTGAGCAAATATCAGAGGGATGTCCCATGCAGCTTATGATAATGGTATTGTGATGAGTGGACATTTCTTGGTAGCCAATAAATAGATGGAATAGCCTGCAAATGACTATATTTATGTGGCATATATCTAATTTGTGATGCTCCCATCTATGGTCACTCAAATATCATAGAGGAGTGAAATTAAGGTAATAACACACAATATATGGTGGCTTTGATGGTCATGCTTTTGTTTCTTTAGGTTATGGTATTTTGGAACCTACAAAAGACACGATAACGATTGATACTCTGATTATATAAAAACGAATCGGGAAATAAAAGTGTGTTAAACACTTATAAACTTGTGTGTATATTTTCATAGTTAATCATACTGTATGAGCTTGAGCTTTCTGGAAAACACTGCATCATAAGTTTTGAAACATCCAACGTTTTGAGTGGACACTCGACTGACATAGTATTTTCCAAAAAGCTCAAGCTCATACTTATAACATTTTCTATTCTAAGCATTTACTTGATTACCCCTTTTTTTTTGTTTTTGTATTAACCTTTTCATGTGCACACATCAGTTATAATGTAGTTATGTATTTGTGATGTTGTCAAAGAACATAGTACTAACCACCTTGAATTTTTTACCTTGTTAGTGTTGGTGTGGGCATACTTGTGTGTTGATTGATGTTTCAATTGTTGATGGTTAATGTGATCATGAGGCAATCCATAGGCATTGAACCTAAGTATTGACCTTGCCAAGATAACATATGTTGCATAGTGTGTTTAAATTATTGGAAAGACTAGCATAAATAGTGATTATTCACCATGATTGTAAGGATGCATCATTGGGATTTGGTTGTTATTATTTTGGATGGAAGTGGACACCTATTTGTTATTGTATTGATCATTCATTACAAATACATTACAACATTTGAACTGCATGGGGAGTAGAGTTGTGTCAATTTGGTCAATCCCAACCCTTTGTTTTGATTTTATAGTGAGCTTAGTCAAGGTAGTATGCTATTTCCCTAGTCACTCCTCCCATTAACATTTTTTCTTGGTATTTTTTTTTTAATCTAAGTTTGGTCTCTACAACTCTTGGTATTTTTTGTTGTTTTTTTTTATCTAAGTTTGGTCTCTACATCTCCTATTGAATCCACTCATCAACCATTGTATTCATTACTTAGGTAACTAGTTATGAGAACCATTATAGCCCATTTGGCTTGTTGATGAAATAACTAAACTCTAACATTAGAACATATTTAATTAAATGTGAAATTAAACTATGGATCCAGAATTTAGACCTTTAATGTGATTGGGATTTTTTTTATTACGAGAGAGTAGATTTTTGTTCAATTCACTATTCTAAATGTATAGATTAACCATTTCTTATTAATTAAAAATTTTAACATTATGTTATACATAATATCAATTATAAGTAAAATTAAATGAAGTATTAGCTAAAGTATGACTTTCTTACATATTTTCTAATATTGTTATTTATATTTCGATATTAAAATATAAGTTCATCTAGGTTTACCTCATGAATAATAGTTTTTGATAGAAATTTTTGACCTATAATACTATTTTATAACAGTTTGTGTTTTTTTTTTCTTTCAAGATTATTATAAATTCTTGTAAACAATTATTTAATCAATTATACATCACATCCTAAGAGTTGTATATTATTGTTGTTGTTTTGATTGAGGAAGAAAATGTACTTATATCTAAATTGAATTGGAATTAATGTTATATAATGTTTTATTTGGGATTTGAGCCTTAAACATAGTAACATAACTATTGTAATGGATGTGCTATGTCGTTTTTATTATCTTTTGGTCATTTATTTTAACAACATTATTTCCTGATTTGATATCAATGTTTTCTCTTAAAGTATACTATTGTATCCTTGATCCTATAAACTCTGTCATATTGTGTTCTTGCTTGTGTCCTTGCGATTATTTTTGGTATACTCATCATTTACAAACTAGAAATATTCATAACTTATGGTGGATATTTTTATAATGTGGTATGCTCTCCTTCATTTTAAGGTATACTATGGACTAACACTTATGCAATTAGTGCTAGGTGTACTTTATTATTGAACCTTCCATGTGAGTGGATATAATATTATAAAATAACAATCAAATAGAAAAAGTGGTAAGAAATAATTCAACAAGTTCCATTAAAATTAAATTCGGGCCTTTTTGTTTTGTTCATGTATATGAGAAAATAATTTATTATTGAGAATATAAGTGGTAAGAAAGAATTACACAAGTGCCATTAAAAATAATTTAGATCTTCTTGTTTTGTTCATGTATATGAGTAAATAACTTAGTATTCAAAACATTGACTGAGATAGGAGTATACATGGCATTTTCTCTTTTATGGCAATCTTTATTGTTTTACTAACATATTATGTAAACTAACCAAATATAACCAAGTTTACGATTCACACATCAAACTATAAATATAGAAATACTCATTTAGTGATCAAATAACCATATACAAAGTAAAGAGGCTTATACTCACTCTTCCTTCATAACATTACTCGTTATTTTACCTCATTTCAATCCGTTTACATATATCCCTCATTTTATACCTATATTATTCTTGTATGCCCAATCCTTTCTCCATATACAGTATAAACTTAAGTAGTGCCCCAAATCTGGATTACTATTTAAGGTCAACCACTAAGTAGATGGAGGGTAAGATGACTCACATATCCAAAATGTATTGAGTACTATGATTTTCCATATGGTATATACATTATAAAACTTAATTACATCAAATAGATAAAATTTGAAAATGAAATGTGTTCACCTTGGTTAGGATGGGGTTTATATGGACTAGAAAGAAAATAAAATATTTGGAAAGAAGAATTAGGAGAAACTGTAGTTATCAATTAGTGAAGTTAGGCCTTGATTGTATTAATGAAGTAAAGATAATATAAGTAAATAATAGATGGGAAAAACATAGGAATGGAGAGGAATATAGAACTCTAGGATTTACAAAGACTTGCAGGCATAATAAGTTTTTGTTGAAACCTTCTTTCATCACTAAAACTGACATTTATAGCTACTAGAATCAGTGGAGATACTTTACGATAAACCCTAATTGACATTTTGTGGCTAAGTTTCATCCAAATTTCCAAATGTAGACATAATGTGATAAATCCAAATTTCAATAAATTCCATTTGTGGGCCCACAACAATTTCCTCTTTAATAGTGATCTTGTCCACCTGATGTTCTAGACCATGTAGTGTGATGGAGAGATCTCCAAATGTGGAATTATGTTCAAAATGATCTATGCTGAAATAATGATCCATATCCTAACGTCTTCTAATGAATCTTTCTTTACACCATCAAACTTAATAGTAAATCTATTTTTAATTTCTACTACCTTAATGCCAAAGATATCTTTAGTTATCATGTAAATCATTAATTAATGAAGGGTCTTTCAAACACTTTGTCATCCTGTTGGTATTGAAGAGCATGCGGGATAATTGTTTCTCAATGTTGTCATAGTATTTAACTAGTAACTCTGTGAGTATTCTCGTCTTATAAATGTAGCATCTTCTGATTTGATGGAAAACTATAATTCATTCTTTGAGTAGGTACTATGGTTTTGAGTTTGTCCATGGACACTTTTGACATAATTTTCATTGAAACAACTATATTTTTTGTATTTAAAATGTCATTTTTTTATCCAATGTAATAATATTGCACCCTAGAGCAAGAGTCGTATGGCCAATATGCCAAATATTAAAAAGAAATTTCGATCTATATTAAAAATTAACAATCACACTTTTCCTTACTACTAGGATCAATTTATTAGTATATTGCACATTGGCTATTCTCTTAGGTGCATCCTCTTGGTCAATTGGAGATTGTATAGATAATGGTTCAACCAACAAGCATTGAGGATTTATAATTTTCTCAAAATTGATCAACTTTTATTGCAAGCCTTCTATCTTCCCCTATTGCTCATCCATGTAATTCCTATCCCTAGTAGTTTCATGCATTATGGAAGTTCCATGATATGTGTTCAAGTGTTTTAGATCAAGTTCGGTGTTTACTTCCTATATCATGTTCTCTCCCTTTAATTTTACTCTAGAAATTGTTAGCTTCTTTTTCTTCCCATCATAATTTACATTAAGTAGAGTAACCAATTCAACATGAAATGTTTCAAGAGATAGAGATACAACACTATTATCCTCATTCTCTTATTTAATTTCTTATAATAACCACAAGACATGGAGGCATCTTATTTAAATCTAGGTTTTTTTTGGCTTTCTACAAATGCATCCACTGCCTTACCTTTGTCTACAATGCTACCTAGATATTTATTAATTTTTCTAGCAATGGGCCTCTTATTCTTGGAAGAATTTCTTACTACATGATCATTAGTCCATTTACTGTTATTATGGTCTTCACCTTGATCACCATTAATAGAACTATTATGCGTACATGTGAACTACTTCTAGTATACAAAACATTGACCTTTTTTTATCTCCAACCTTCTCACACTATAAGGAGAACACCTTATGGAGGAGGATTTTGTGGAGGTTTTTAGTGGTACAAGATTTGGAAATTTTTTCAAAAAAACCTTTTCTATTTGAAGTAGAGGTTTTAACGGATGTTCCATATAACTAAAACAAATTGGGTGGGTGTAGGTTGTAGTGGAGGTTTTTTTCTTGATGCTTTTATTGTCAAAATGCATCAGTGTGCTCTTAACCAACCTACCCCAGTGCATTCATATAAGACAAATGCACCAGTGTGTGTATAATTATTATGCATTGGTTTCTCCTTTTTTGTTGTATGCAGAGCACCTATGCTCTTATAATTTCTACACATTGGCTCCACATTGTTTTGTATGAAGCATGAGTTCTTTTTAGTTTTTGTAAACCTTGATGCATTTAAGTTATAGTGCACTCCAATGTGTTTAAGTTATCATACATCCCAGTTCATTTAAGATAGTGTGTGCCCTGGTTCTTGTATAATTATTATGTACCGATGCTTGTATTATCATGTGCACTGAAAGATAGTGAAATTTTGAATATTCGAGGTGAGATGTTGGTGCCATTATTTTTACTCAGCACCGGTGCATATATTATACTTAAATCACCAGTGCATACATTATATTTAGAGCCCCGATGCATATAATAAAATTAAAGAGATGGTTTGTACATTATATTTAGAACCCCAATGCATACTTTAAACATGGGCACTGTAAAATTTTGAAACGATAAATTTTGTTGTATGTTATGTCATTTACAGAACAATACTTTTCCTCAATAGTTCACACTTGTGCATTGTTATAATTAATGGGAACTGATGCGCATGACACCTCAAAATGAACCACTTTATATATTATGGCACACATTGTCTAGTGAGTTCATAACAATACATTGCATTGATATGTATATATTTTAATTAATTTTTTTTTAATAATTTTTCAATTAATCGTCTCAAAATCAAATATTTTTTTATAATAATATTGTTTTATATTTTTGTTATTGCATGTTGATATAATTATTGAACTAATGCATTATCCAATGTATTACACTTTTTTTTTGTAACAATATAAATCATCCACATATTGATTACTGAGTAATGCAACATTTTAAAACATTTGACAATGGAATAAAATAAGAAACCCATTTTATTATATATGAAAAAGAGACCCATTGTCATACAAAATTGGACAATGTAAAGGTTCACAATAAACAAATTACAACCAATATATAATTGTTACACTTATTGGTAACTTGTCCTCATGGAATTGAGAAAACATGTCAAGTACATTAAACAAAATTTGTAGTATACCTAGGGAGGTAATATGGAGTACCTAGGGAGGTACCCAATGGGAATGTGGTTATGTATTATTAATGATGACCATTCAATGTAAGGTGGACTAGGTCCACTATATTATTAAATAAGGCCCATTATAGTATTTAGATACAATAAATAGGATTTCTAGAAGATTCATTCTCTAGAATGTTCCTAGAAGATATAGAATGCTATATAAAGAAGTGTAAGCAATGTATTAGAGCATGGTGAAGAATATTGTTATTGTAACAAGCAAGTATTGCTTGAGGAGTTTATTCCTTACATAAGGAATAATATATGGTGTTACCCTACCTCAAGGGTTTTATCTATTTCTTATGTTCAATATTAGGTGAGTGGTTTGGTGTATTGTTGTTGATATTAAAGGTTTCTTTTAAGATATATTTGTAGATCTATTCAGGTACTTTGCAGATCTATTCAGGGAGGTAATATGGGGTACCTAGGGAGGTACCTAATGGGAATGTGGTTATGTATTATTAATGGAGGCCATTCAATGTAAGGTGGACTAGGTCCACTATATTATTAAATAAGGTCCACTATGGTAGTTAGATATAATAAATAGGCTCTCTAGAGAAGGGATCTTTAGAAAGCCTATTTATTATATCTAACTACCATAGTGGACCTTATTTAATAATATAGTGGACCTAGTCCACCTTACATTGAATGACCTCCATTAATAATACATAACCAAATTCCCATTGGGTACCTCCCTAGGTATGCCATGTTACCTCCTAAGGTATACTACATTCCATCCCTCTTCACATGTTTCATCCATGAAACATGGGAAGAAACCATACAATATGATCGACTAAGCAATGTAACCAACCGATACCAGGTACGACCATCCATCCATCTTAATCGAAGACGGACATGATGTACAAATGTTTCCTTGTCACCTCAATCTTGATCTGCATCCTGTCAGTGTTGCCATGTTATTGGTTCTCTATCCCGATATCTTCCTATAGTGCGGGTAGGCCTCCATGCACCTATGGATTGGTTTCCTTTATGGTTCCCTGCTGGTGCATAATTTTGTTTATGGTCATGCCCTTGTCTTGATTATTGTTGTTTCTCTATATGATGTGGATGATGATATACAACAACTATAGGAATCAATTCGTTTTTGCTCAAATATGCAACATTGTTCCTTTGAGTCAATGAACTCAAATTCTTTATTATGTCCTTCATGTGGCTTTACTTCATCTCCTTCTATAGACACTACCTCTGTTTCAATTTCAAATTCTACAATAACTTCTTTGCTTGCATCCATGGGTCATTCTTTCGTACTAAGAGACACATCCTACAATGTGATTTTTTTTTCTTGTACTATAACTTCAAAAACTTTTTTTTCACATTAATATTAACTGTACCAATTGAGTTCATCCAAGGGTATCCTAAAACAATATCCACATCATCCATATCTATAGCATACAAATCTGAATGCAACACATACTTGTCCATACTTAGCTTCAAATATTTAAAAATTTGAACATTTTCACCCACAACCTATTTGCTTTGGATATTCGTTGTAGGAACTTGCAATCTGTTAACCAACTGAACATTGATAAATTTTTGTTGGCAACTAGGGTTAATGGAAACAATTACATTTTCTTTACGAATACAATTATGAACATATCATATAGATTTGCCACATGAAAATAAATCCTTGGTGTTCTCTTTATCCCCTTTTTGAACATGAGACTATCTTTCTAAGATTTATTTTTCCATTTCTTCATTAGAAATTCCCACCATCTTGTCACGGTCTAATGATTACCACCATGTTCTAGCGTCTTGTGTGAAACTATAGTGTATACATGATTTGCACTTTGCGTTCCATAATGAATTTTGGTACTTTATGAATTCTTCAATACTAGGGCCATCATCATTTCCATTAAAAATCATTTTTATTTAAATAAATATTCAACAAAATGAGGGTTTTAAAATAACTTATGGTGCAAATTGCGCAGTTTTTTTTTTTTTTTTTCTCCGGAAAAACCCTGAAAATTGCCAAATTTAAAATGATGATAACTTTACATTCTGGACTCGGTTTCAACTGATTTTTATTTTGAAATTGGGTATTTTTCTGATAGGAATGAAAATATATAATTTGTTTCTACAAATTTGGAGAATATATTTTCAAAACTGAGTTTGAAGTGCGTCACCCCCTTTTTTTCCCTTTAAAAAATCTGTAAAAAGAACCAAAATTTTCTTCCCTTCTTTGGACAAGGAAAGTGCGTTGATGCCAATTGTTAAGTACCTGAATATATTTGCAAATACATATTAAAATAAACCCTTAATATCAACAATGATACACCAAACCATTCACCAAATATTGAACACAAGAAATAGATAAAACCCTTGAGGTAGGGTAGCACCATATATTATTTATTATGGAAGGAATTCAATTCTAAAGCAATACTTGTTTGTTACAATAACCATATTCTTCACCATTCTCCAATACATTTCTTACACTTGTTTATATAACATTTTCTATCTTCTATGAACATTCTAGAGACAAAATCTTCTAAAAATCCTATGTATTATATCTAACTACCACAGTGGGTCTAATTTAATAATATAGTGGACTTAGTCCACCTTACATTGAATGACCTTCATTAATAATATTACTCCTTAGGTATATGTTGATGGAAAAAAATGACCATGTTCAACATCATAGGGAGATCACCCGGTCAAAGCCCCAACTAAGCCCTTATCCGTTTGGGATGGTGATTGTGATTGGTTAAAGGTCCAATTACCTTGATATAAAACTAACTTTAGATAATTAAAAATCTAATATATATATACATGGAATTCTATCTGCTAACGTATTTCAATACTAGTTTTTATGTAACAACTTGCTCTTGCGCACACCTGATTGGACTTATTCTTTGAGGATAGTTGTGTGGAAGTGATCCAGTTCCTTAAATGATTGACTATTTTGCTTATGGATTATGATGATGTTGTGGATATGATGATATGTTATTTTATTATATTTGTATTGACAGGTGTTATTGATTGGTTTCTCCTGAGTGTGCAAGACTCTGGACTGATTGAGGATGTCGATGGCATCGATGGACCTCCTTAGACTCTGGATCAATTAAGGGAGTGGACTGTTAATGATTTGAGTATTTTTTGTTATTGCAAATGTCACATATGACTGGTATATTATGATGTTGATTTTGGATCGATGATATGTTTCGTTGATGGATGCAGACTGACGATAGATTTCTAATCAGAATCACATTTGGAGTAAAGGGGTCATGCACAAAAACCATATATATTGAAGGAGAATTGTGGCAACAACCCTACCACAACCTATTAGCACTCTCCCTGTGGCTCAAATTGTAGGTTAAGGATTACTTAGTTCGAGAGATCCACGATTCCGTGAGGGAAGACTATGACATTAGCTCACGATGATTCTAAGGGGCATGCAATAAGGCAATGTCCTTATTCCTTAGAGGTCCTTAGTCTACCACAAGGTCTTTTGATGGAGTTTTGACTCCAAGGGTTAGACGTCTAGAAAAATCAATCAAAGGGCGAGTGGCACCCTTGGAGCACGTAGTGCGTCTTGAAGGGCACATTGCATAAACGAAACATGAATGGAGGTGAGTGGCACCCTTGGAGAACGTAGTGCATCTTGAAGGGCACGTCACGAGTTTTAACACTGGTGAGTCAACGAACCTAGGTACCTAGAAAACAATATGTCATTTTGACTTGGTCAACCTTAAAATAAATGTTGTATGAGTAAAGTTTAAATTATAAAATTTCCCTTAAAAGCAATTTTGCTAAGCCTAGTTGAGTTTAAAGCCTAGGTCTAAGTAGGACATGAGAACTAAGAATTAATTAAGCAAGTAATAAAGGGGGGATGGAGTAAATGGGGGTAAAAAAATTAATTTAAAATTTTATGGAGAACTAAATTATTTGAAAGATTAATTGTTGGCTTTGTGCAAAACTTGCTAAATTCGAACTTAGACAAAATGGGGAAACTTAATTACAAAAGAAATGTGGAACATGGGAGGGAATCTAGTCTAGAGAACTTTCCATTTTCGAACTCAACTAAAATTTAAGAAAGGCATCGATCATTAAGGGAATGTGAGGGAATAAAGGGACATTGAGGAACATTTTTAGGAAATATTTTAGGTGGGTGAGGGAAATTGACAACTTAAATTAATTAATTAAATGAATTTCTGGTGCAACTAAGAGATCGGGTGACAAGTGTACGAGGGAGAATTTTCCTAATAATAAATTAATAAAAAGGATTTAGCGTGCATTTTGGAAACTAGTCACCAAGAGAACTCTATAAAAGAAATGGTAGAGGAGGGGAATGGAGGATGACCGTTATGCGTAAGGTTATAATGCCAGAAGTTTTCTTGACTAATTTTTTTCTTGTGGGAGTTGGGATGCCCAATTGGGAAGGGAGTGGTAGCTCGACCTTGTGAGGCGAGATAGGAGCTATATTATTCTTTGGTATTATGTGCGTGGCCCCTTTGCGGCTCGGGGGGCTCAGGGGGAAGAAGAGTACCCCTGGCGTTGGATGGGAGGTACTGGTGAGGTCTCAATGATTAGCAGGTGGGAGTGAGGAGGATCACTAGTTTCCAAAGAGCATATCCAAGATCAATTTCGTCGGTGACGGTAATTTCGATAAGTTAAATGGTACTAGGTTGATGGCATGTGCATGCTTTATTTTCGTAATTCTGATATCTCCTTTATTTTCACAATGGATCTAGTGTAATAAGGATTATATATGTAATTGACATCACTTTATTTCACAATGGATCAAATTGTAACAAGGATTATATATATGTAATTTGACGTAGCTTATTTCACAATGGATCAATTTGTTATAAAGGATTATATAAATGTGATTCGATCCTGCTCTATTTTCGAAAGGGAGATAGTGGTAATAGGTTGATCATATATGCATTTGTCGTCACTATTATGTTTTTGATATTGAACTGTTGAATTCCATTGATGATTGTGTGTTATAAAAAGTGAATCCTAGCATCATTATTTTTCTAAATTGAACTAATTGTAACGAAATTTTTGTTTCATTGTTATCCATTTTCCCCCTCCGTTGGTTTCCACTAAAATGCTACTAGTCACAATATGTATTTATAGGAACGAAAAATCTCGATCTTGGCCAAGGAATTCATTGACTTATAATTTTGTTCCGGTTATTACTTTTGTGTTGATGTATGGTATGGTGTGCGTGGTGTCAGAATGATGGTGGGCTATATAAGTTGGGGTGGGTAAAATCCTGAAGAATAGAACCCCTTCAAACACTTGCAAAAAATCTATTTCCTGAGAAGGTGTTTCTTTACTCTGTCTAGTTTCAAAACCTTGAAAAAAAAACAACAACAGGAGGCCCTTACTTTTAATAAAGGACTGGGAGTCAATATTGGGCATTTTTTTTTTATTATTATTATGTGCATGGTTTTTAAAAATTTCAGATTGAATTTATCGCTGTCTGGTACATGCTCAGATCGCGATTCTTTTGTTGCTTCCCGTAGTAGGCATTCCTAAATCTAATGCACACACTCCGCCTAACCTCCTTCCAACATTTTAGTCTTTGTCACCTTCATTATGGGGTGAGTTGATACACCAATGAATTGAACCACTACATTGTCTTGAATTTCTCTGCATCTGATCACTCAATGAAATTCGGATTTAACACCAACAAAACTTACCTTTGCGTTGGGAAATTTCTCAGCATTTGAAATTCTTTTACACATCGAATTCTTGGTACTGCAACCCTGTGATTTCCATTCAATATATCAGAGGGTGTGCATGTTCTTCTGTGATTTTTTGGGTTTTGTAACTCTGTGTTTTTTTTAAAACCTTTCACCGCATCTTCTGTGGAGAGGATTTCTCTAAGCAATCCATGTTTTTGCTCAACATTTGATCTCTGCTAACACATCGATCCTCTCTTATGACTGCATCTTTAACAAAACGATCCTGCTCTCAGTGATCCTCTCTTATGACTGCACTTTTTTTTAACTTTTCTCCGTGTCTCCTTTTACACAACGAAATTGGGTACTACAACTCTACGTTTTTTTTTATGTTCCATTCGATGAAGTTCAATCCCCGTGATTTGGGAAAAAATTCACCCATCTTGAACTCATGCCTCTCTACATCGTAGGCTCACAATTTGTGGCCCATAACTTCCTTTTCTTCTCTATGTTTCTACCTATCTGGGACTAGTTTCTCTTGGAATTAACCTCAACGTCGCTTACTCCCTCGAGTATTTCCCCTCCACTAGCGTCGGTTGATGATGTTGTTTTATTAACTCAGAGACGATGTTAATTTCTCTACGAGTGGGGTCTTATTAACCCAACACAATATTTAATTTCTAGGTTCGGGTCTCCATAACGCCTTTAGCGCTCTAACTGCCAGCAAATTCTGACTGCATAGATTTTCCCCTTTTCGCTGCGTCCTTCACTGAGTGGTTGAGTTATTCTTGTTCAACACTTTCCCTTTTTCCCACCCACTTGTGTTGGTTCCAGATACTAATACCATTTATTTTAGTGTGTAGTTTCGATGGAAGGACCCTACTTGGTTTCTTTAATGGTTATAGATTGTTATCTTCTTATTATTTAAATCTACGTAACTGATGGAGAGATCCTTCCTAGTTTCTTATTATCTTTCCTTATAATTAATAGTTATATGTTATAGCTTCCTTAATGATGAACCTTATGAAGTTGATATAAATACATTTGGTTTATGCCCAATTCCTTATTACATGCCATCAATAGTGTTGATACCTAGCTGATATTTAATGCAATATTTAGAGCCTTAATGCTATCTTCTCTTCTCTTTAATTCTTTATTCTTAAATGCAATATTTAGAGCCTTTATTGCCACATGATTTTCTCCTTAAAGCTATATTCTTTAATGCAATAGTTAAGTCTTTTAATGCATTATTCTCTTCTTTCTTGGTATGGTAAGAAGTTGTCTCGATGCACCTTAAGACTCATGTGGATGGATAATGAGTAATCGTTAGTTACTTGCGCCATGATAAGTATAGCTGGGAATGGATATTTGTATGTAGTTTACTCTCCTCGCACACTGGATAAAATTGATGTTACCTTGCACCTTAACTTATTTCATTGTGTGTTGCACCGTAATTTTCTCTTGCCCTTGAATTTTTTCACTTATTGCAAGCGCCATTAAATTGTACTTCCTGATGGATTTTAAACTCATTTTCTATTGCACCTTGATTATTTATGTTTCTTGAATGGATTAAGAATTAGATACTTTGCACCCTTAATATTACTGATGTATGATTGATTCTTAACGATATTCTCTTGTGCCATTATTTGAGGTGATGTATGTTTTAATTGCGTTAATGGATTTTCATGCACCTTGACTGTGGTGTTGAAGTATGAATTAATTGATAACTAGATGACTGTTGAGCCATGAAAATGAAGTTAAGGACAAGTCGTGCGTCATTAATTGAATGCTGACATGATGAGTTATGTAGTTTCTTTACACTCTCACACAAGGATTATAATGTAAGAATGATAGTTTAGACTTCTTCTGTGCACTATATAGATGTCATTTATGACTAATTCATTATTCAGATCATGCGTGCCTTGTTTAGTATGGAAGTTGGTTATTGGGTAATTGGAATAATTGCTCTCCTTATAGTAAAGTAGATGTTTGATCCCATTCCCTGAATTTAAAATAAAGTTGATTAATTGCTCATGATTAATGCAAGGTATGGATGGTTAGGTAATTATAGTAATCTCGCACATTGTTTAATTATTGATTGATGTATTGCTTAATGTTATATTTTACTTCTTGTGGGCAATGAAAAGTCAATATAATGAATGGTTGTTTGGTTATCTACTTCGAGCACCATTAAAAATTTATCGTACGAATGATTGTTTAGATATTATATTTTTCACATGCCATGGAACAATGTCGAGTTGTGTTGACTATGCTACGCCTTAATTTTGTGGCATGACTGTTTAGTAGCTAGTTTTCTCTCACTCATTATTTAAGTTGTCTTGTGAAGGTTCTGGAGTTATTTACTCTCATGCGTATTGATTATTAAATATTGATGTATGTTTGATATGATGATGGTTACCCTTGCATCATCATTTATTTGTATGATTGCAATGAAATTGGGCTGCTATTTATTTGTGTTACTTCATCAATTTGTGTATCACTTTTCATTGTAATGATGTGCTGACTTTATGTCGTGAATGGTTGATGTTGTTTTCATGTTTTTCATTAATATATTTGATGATGTGTCAATGAAGTTTCTTTAATGGAAATGTATTAACTAACATAACAATTTTTTTTTTAATCCTGTTATATGTCAATTGTTGTCATAATGGAAGGGTCGTTACATATGGTATCAGAGCAGGTTCAACCCTACGACTATGGATAATCAGGCCTTCCAATGAGTTATAAACTTGAATTAATAACTTAGCGCTAATTAAAATTTTAATGTTTCCATGAGTTAATAATGGTTAGAGGACATCGTGAAGGTTCACGACGTGGTGCAAGGGGAGGATGTGTGACGCCTCCATTAGAACCCATGCCTGAGGGGTCCAACCCCCAAGGAGAAGAAAAAGTCTTGAGCATGAGAGGATTGTTGCACAGGATGTGTTGGGTCTGAAAGGGTCCTTCCAGGGAAATGTCAGAGGCCTTGACTAACCATCTTTACTGAGATAAGGCCTGGGCACCTATGCCCCTGAGGGTCCACAATGCACCCCAACCAGTACTGGTTGCATTCATAGAAAAATATAGAAGATTAAGTTCCCAAGTTCATGAGTTCCACAGACGGGTCAGTCGCCGAGGCATGGCAGGAGATCAAGGTGATGAGATTCACGCTTCATGGCTATGAACTTGAATATGAAGGTCCACATAGGTAGTCTTCAACTAAAGGGGAGCACTCTTCTATGGAGGAAGACACTCCTACCTCAGCTAAACATGGTCGTCGAAGTTGTGTTAGGGGAATGATTTGAGGAATGGTTCTGGGAGAACTAATTGTTAGAGGAATGTGTTTAGCTCCAACACAATGAGTTCAACACCTTATGACAGGGTGGTCGTATGGTGCGGGATTATGAGACCAGATTTATGGCGCTACTTCGGTATGTTGGGCATCTGAACATGAAGAAGCTAGAGATCATAAATTTTGTGAGTGAACTTAATTCCAGCGTTCATGTGATGGTGAGGATATAAATGCCTTAGATGTTGCATGATGCAGTCGAGTAGTCCTCTTAGATAAGGAATATTTGACCATGGGAGTCCGGGCAGGACTCCTACAAGACCGTCTGGAGTGACAACATATGGTGCACAACAGCATCATATGTCAGAAAGACCAGACCTCTTGGTATCGAGATACATATGTAGGACCCTTTTTCACGACACCTTGACGATAGGTTCCTTAGAAGAGGGCTCCCTATAGGGGACCACCACATCCGCGACAACACCGCTAGCAGCCGTCGTTTAGGATTGTCAGCAGAATAGACTGGGATCTTAGTATGGTGGGCCAACATCTTCTATTTTGTGGCCAAGAGAACTGGACCAGAGGTGGGCGATGGAGATGTGGAGAGTCACCTTACCAACAACACTGTTTGTTTGAAAGGGCCAGAGTGTTCGAGTCAACAGGACACACTATCGTGGGGGAGATGGGAAAGGCCCATAGGATTCATTTCCATGGTAAATAACCGTCAGGATGAGCACCAGTCCACTGTGCTCGAGGCGTTAAGTGCCATCGCCAAATGAACTTTTAGTATTTGTTAGATCCCGGTGCTGCGGAGATCTCTAATTATAGTACTGTGCTGAAGGGATTTAGGTAAGGGAATTCAACAGGACGAGTTTAGATTCGTTGATGTGGCTTTGGGTACCAACTGGATGGTTGGAGGAATGGGCATGCACTGTTTCTTTAACCTAGGGATAGTGTAACGAATTCTGACCTACATCACAATCTTAAAATATTATGATGATCTTAAGATATTATGATGACATGATTAGTATAGACTGATGGGAATCGCATGATGCGATACTCAAAAATAAGATGAGGTGGTTGAGTTGGAACGACGATGAAGGAAAGAGAAGTGTGATTGTAGGAAGAAAACAATGAGAATCCCCGAGGTTCATTTCTTTCCTACAACTACAAGAGAGAATGCGAAAGGATGCAAGTTATATGTATATTTAGCATCAAACATCAAGGGCATGATGGAAGGATTACAAGACCTTTCGGTAGTATGAGAGTTTGCGAACGTGATTCCCAGAAGAATTACTAGGTGTGCCACCCGAAGCCAAGATGGAATTTACCATCGACCTAAAACCTGGAACTGAAACAATGACAAGAAATCTTTATCGGATGTCGACCCCTAAATTACAAGAGTTGAAAGCACAATTGAAGGAGTTGTTGGACCTAGGACTTTTACGTCCAAGTGTATCGCCTTGGAGTGCTCCTATTAATTTCATATGGAAGAAGGATGGGTCATTGAGACTCTGCTTGACTACCATCAAGTATTCCTTGACGACATTTTGATATTTTTTTGGATGATGGAAGATCATGATGAAATTTTAGGCTGGGTACTACAGTGTTGCGAGAGAACAAATTACAGGAAGCGGTCACAAAGATATCGAGGATTAATTTCCTAGGGCATGTTATCTCTGATGAAGGCATCACTGTGGATCCAGTGAAGGTAGAGGATATTATGGAGTGGCATGCACCGACGAATGTCCTAGAAGTGTGTAGCTTCATGGGTTTAGTGGGATATTATCGACGGTCCGTCGATGGTTCTTTGAAGATAGAAAATGTGATTACAGAATTGCAGAAGAAGAAAAAGAAGTTTGTGTGGACCGATAAATGCACAAAAGCATTTCGAGGTCTCAAAGAATTGTTAATGACAACACCAATACTAAAAGTCCCTGGTGTGGATCAGGGGTTCTTGGTATGCACTTACACATCCAAGGAAGGCTTAGACGGAGTCTTGATGCAAGACGGTTAAGTGATCGCTTACATCTCGAGGAAGTTAAGAAAGCATGAGCAGAACTACAAGACGCACGATTTTGATTTTTTAGCCATCATGTATGCCCTGCGAGTGTGGAGATAATACCTGATTGGACAAAAATTCGAACAAAAAAAATAGACCAATATGGTTTACAACACCATTTTACGCAAAATGACTTGAACACGCGGCAAAGGCGTTGGTCAAAACTTCTTATCGATTACAATTTGAGATTTCCTACTTAAAAGGAACAATGAACAAAGTGGCAGACGTGTTGAGTCAGAGACCATGCATATTTTTAGTGATACTTTTTCAAACAAATCTACGTGAAAGGATTCTAACTACAACGTGACACTGACTGGTATAAAGAGGGTAAGGAATTTTTCGGGCAAGACACCATGTTGGTACCAAAATTGAGGGATATACTATGGAAAACTACGGATATTTGAGATATAATAACTAGATTTACTTACACCCCAATGACGAATTGAGAATTTTTGATCCTATGCGAAGCTCTTAGAGTAGTGTACATTGCTCATCTAGGAGTCATGAAGATGAGGACCGACCTTAATCCCTTATTCGTGTGGAAGGGATAAAGGAAAACATCGTCAACTTCTTGGCGAGATGTCTAGAAGGTGAGTAGGTGAAGGTTAAACATAGACATCTGATAGGATTTCTACAACCACACGCTATTCCAGAATCGACATGGGAGGTCATTTTGACAAACTTCACCGTGTTGGACATATTGTCATTGTTGGGTTCATGTTTTGATTGTTTTATTGCGATGATGAAATCCTTTTTTCATCGATATTACATATGCTATGCCTCATATTAGCCATTTTAAAGGATTCTCAAAGGTTTATATATCAATTCACCATGAATTCGCATCAAGTATGTATAATTGGTGTTTTTGTAATGGTTTTGTGATTAATTTGGTTCAGTTCGATGTTTATGAAGATCTAATGCATGGTTTGGTTGCAACAGGGTGAAATCACGGTCTGATCCTCCATCTGGTACCTTGTCCGGCACTTCGTTCAGTACTTTATCCGACACTTGAACCGACACTCCATCTGACACTCCATCGGAACACGATTCAACACTAAGAGCGCATTGGAGCTAGCGGTTGGTACATTGGTGGCCTTTGGTGGACGAATTGGTGATATGGGTTTTATGCCCCCTCATGGCCTCCAACTACATAGATTGAAACACCTCAGATTGGGCAGTTGTAGTGATCGTTGAGTGGCTCACGAAATTTCAAGAAGATGCTGCTGTTAGAACTCATTTAATGAGTTTGCTATTTTTAGAGGAGGTTGACCCTTCCAGTGGTCGACCTCTCAAGCTGTAAATTATCTATAAATACCACTACCTGTGGCACGACTGAGAAGAAGAATTTTATTGTTTAATACATACATTATTTGCAATTTTGTTCCAGACTCTGTTTTTATGATTAATGACAGTATTGCGTTGATTTAGCACATGTGTTTTCTTGTTGGAGTGTAGCCACGACCTGTTGGGGGCCCCACCAATGGTCTGGGTGACTGTGTATATAAGTATATATTTTGTGTTCATCTTGTTGCTTATTTAGAATTCACAATTGTTTCTTTACTGCATGTATTTCTCAATTTTAATTGTTGTGTATATGTCAATTATAACTTGTTAATCTAATTCATTTTTCCTTAATTACATATTGCTTGTAGGAGATGGTTAATTATAGTATTGTGTATTTTCCTTCTTAGCTATAAATCATCCTACAAGATACTAATTTAGATAGCTTTATTGAAGTCTTCATTAATTACTTTGGTTCTGGTAATTGAGACAAAGCATTAGTTTAGACATAGTATTAGTTTAATATTGGTTTATTTGCAAGCTTTGATAGATTAGTTGTTTCAAGTTTTGATAGCTCTAATTGAGATAGATTTAATTTCCATTTTAATTATTCTTTATAGGTCTACTTTGTTTATTGATTTTTCTTTAGCATGATGGGATATAAATAGATTTTGTATTATGGTTTCTAAAATCATTTTGGTTAATTTCGAAACATGATTTTTAATGATATAATTAGTTTAGTTTAGATCATGAAATCTCAGTTATGAATTTGAATTGTAATTTCTAGTTGAGATTGATCAAGAATTAGAAGTTTTCACATAGTGAATTTGAATTAGGATTTTTAATCACGAGTTCATGAGTTTATAGATTTGCTTGAAGTAGTGAATTTCAATAAGAGTTGTTTTAATCATTGATGATTGATGTATAAAGTTTAGAGATCACATGGATTCCATAAATACTTAGTATTAGATTGCACAAGATCAGATCATGCAGATATCCTTAGTTCAGTTGGAAACCAAGTATAAACCCAAAATCTCAGAAGAGATGACGCACAAGAGGCTAAGAAGAAATGACACACAGGAGTCGTCCATTATCATTTCGGGAGTTATATTGACCATTGGATCAAGTTTAGTGTAAGGAAATAGTAAACCACAAAGTGTCCCGAAGTAGACACAAGCCGCATGATATAAGGAACATTTCAGATAATATCCCGACCATCGGATCAAGGAAAGTAGAAGGATAGGATAAGAAAGGAAAAATGCATGAGATCCTAGATACCCGAATTCCCGATAGTCATTGGATCGATTTAATCCTTTTCGGGTCAAAGATGGGACATCAGAGCTAGAGAATACACGATGACCATTCGATCAGTATAGTGGTCAACTTCAATGTTGACCACTTCAGTGAGAATGGGTTGAGAACATGTAAATTCACCTGAAGACCGAAGTTCTGAAGTCATGAAGTGAAGACACGTAGCACACACATCAGGAGATCCACGTTAGTAAGGACACGTGACATAATCAACTGGTGACAAGTGTCAATGTTCTATTATCATTTCAGGTACGTGTAAGTCATGAATCTAAGTGACACATGGAAGCCACTCGGCCAGTGCTAAGTCAGTAGTGACATAAACAAGTTACGTCACTTCGGGAGTATGTACTTCGGGGAAACACGTTTCTAACAACAGTAACTGCCTGAAGCACTGAAGGCCGAAGTTAACGCTAACTGTTGATCTAATTCAGAGCATTCTCAACCTATGATCAAGCATAGTGGAAGGATAGAGTAAGTGGAGGTGTTAACTAACAACAAGCGTTCATCACTACTTTAGGGATTATTCGGTAGGTAATCACTCCAGAGTTCAGGAGCCACGAATAGTCGAAGTTCTAGAGTGAATGAGAACATTTCATATCAACTCTTGATAAGTAACGATCGTCCCTTCATGGAAGATTAAATATGGAACATTTGATCTACTAGTGATGATCCGTATACGCACTTCAGTGAAATCTGCTTTGGACGATTTGAAAAGTTGCAAAGGCCTAAAGTCCCAAAGGATGAAGAACCGGAGAAAATAGTCCCAACACTAGACATATGGGGGTTTTTTGGCATAGGGACATACCTAGGGTTCAACACTTCAACAACGGACCAACAAAACCCTAACTACCGACCCTTTCGACAACACCCGTGAAGCAGATGAAGTCTCACTCGAGGTAGAGGCAGGAGGGTTGCAGGACCAGGTGTCTACAACCAATATGGGACACATATATGTGATTATTACACTTAGCAGGGGACTTAGGCAACAATATGAACTAGTTCATGAGTCTCATTCACATCGCAGATTAAACTCTTATTGCAGAACAAGACAGTAATAGTAAAGATTAAGTACTTTCAATCACTTAACACACAACATTAGCTTAGCTCTAGCATTCATTCATATTTAATACCATTAAGCACTAAGAAACAACATCAAATGCATTCATCATACATTATAACAACAACACTAAGTTGATAAACAACATAAATCACATCGCACAAAGCACATCAAGACACAGGATATATGTGGTTCACCCCAGTGTGGGGCTATGTCCACCAACTTCTTCTTCTTCTTTATTTAGTCTTAAATCTTCTTACATTCATATTCTCATGTGCACAAAGCCACATAGCCCAACTCCGCAGAGGACAGGAGATTTGTGCATGGTGTGCCAGATCCTCCTTCCTGAAATCAAGTCAAGGTACAGAGCCAACTCCTTAGTAGCAGAGAGCCTTACTTTACATAGTCTATTCACACAAAGCAACTTACAACCTCTTGCACTAACCCAACATTAACACTTACAACATATTATTCACATAGCCAATCCACCACCTAGCTAGACTTCTTACATTGCTTAGCTACTTATTTATAGATTTACAAAAAGGATTAATGATGGGTAAATCCCATCGACCGACATTCCCTAACCCATTACATAAACCCTAGTAAACCCCTTGCTGGGTCCACAAGCCCGCAAAATAAGTGAGATCTCGCGATCTCAGCTCTGCCTAGGTGCTTCATCTTCGACCATCCTGTCAAAGTCCCAAAAGTGGTCAAACACGACCAATGTTTCCTCAAAACATGTTCAAGGGACAACATCCTCCAACACTCACCTGTGACTCATCCCGAGTCACTTAGATATGGGCAACACTGCTTCAAAGGCCTCGAGATTAGCTCATGCTACCTTGAATTGTTGCTTCGCTAGAGCTTCCTACTCGGTGAACTCCCAAATCACTTTCTCTGTAACAGGCCCTTCTAGGCACTATTCCACTATCGCAACCAGTTGGTCTAGCTACGAGCCTTGTCCTTCAATCTCTTCGAAAATCATGCAGGCTTCATCCTGCACCGACTGTAGTCTCTGTGTGACTTCCATTTCTCTACTATAGATGGCAGTAATATTCTGTTGGACTGCACGATGCTCTTGTGATCTCTTCATTCGCCCGACTGCAGTGATTAACTTCATCTGCGGTTGCACGATGGATGCCTGTTGTGGCACCTCTTGTAGTTGTGCTTCCAGTTTCCTCAACTCCAGATATTCTACGAGGCATTCATAGGTTTGCGCAATTTTATCACTCAACTTATTACATTCTAAGGCGAGGGTCCTAATCCTTCCAACTGCACTCTTGGAAGATTCCTCCCTCTGATCATGCACTTCTTGCAGAGTGCTCAGCACTGCTTGGATCTCTAGTTCTTTTATCCTTGCTTGAAGCTGCTCAAAGGCCTCAGTGATCTTCCCCACTTGCATCTCGACTGATTCTAGTTCCTCCTGTGCCAAGCCCAACACAGAGAAAAGTGATTTAGTCACCGCTTCTTTGACCACAGTCTTCTCTGCGAGAAGCTAGTCTTTTTCTTTCTACATCTTCACATTGTCCTCCTCATACACCACCCGAATTTCATCTTTCTCCTTCTCGTAGGTGGTTACATAGGACTGCGCAACTCGTAGTTTCTCCACGACCTCCTCCTTTTATTTATTCAAGGCTTCTGTAGCCTTCTTCTTCTCTTCATGGACTCGACAAAGTCAAGCCTCTGTTGCATCTGCTAGCCTTCGTAATTGGGCAGGCTCATCCCCCAATTCTACAATCTTCAACGAAGAAGGCGCAGTAGGTACTACGCGGCTCAAATGGATGGCTTGTTGTATATTCTTTAGCTTCTTCTCGATTCTTTCATACATCGTCTCCTTCTTTGCTCTGTATCGTTTCAAGATATCCTCTGAAGAATCCTCCATGGTTGTGATGATTATATCGACGCCGTCCACTATGAGTGTGGCCTTCATCTTGGGCTTAGTGGCGCATGCCTTATTTCTTGTGCAGGGTTTCTGCGGAGAAACCTTCCTCTTCTTTGATGTTTCGACCTTGGTAAGGGGATCCTTAGGTGGTGTAAATTCACCTTTTCCTTGTTTCTCTCCTTCTTCCCCTCCTTATTCTTGATTTAGTTTGTCTCCTCCTCCTCCTGTGGGTGAGTTAGTCCAACTTTCCTCTGAGGTGCTATCCTCCTTATTAGTTTCTATGTTCTACACTTCCTCCTTTTTCTTCTTTTTCTTCGTGCTAGTCTGTTTGTCATGCTCCACCTGGGTGACAAAAGGGATTCCTATGATGTCGGGGTCATAGAGTTCTGCAGTGTTAATCGGTACAAGGAACTCCGCTAGCCATTATTTGGTGATATCCTCCATATCTTTATCGGTTAGCTTATAATAGGATTGCAAATCCTCCTTGCTCTCATCCCTACGCACAATGATATAGATAAAGTGTTGATCTATGCAAAAATTTGCTAGTGGCCTATACTGGTGTAATGTGTTTGGTGTCATGCGTGGGAATGCCTCAATAGCATACTTTAGCTACTCGTAGTAGGAACGTAAGACAACGTTCGAATGCCACTGCTTCGACATGTCATTTTTATACCACAAGGTGGAAAACCTTGTGGCCAATGGCTCTGATGGCTCAACTTCTGGCATCTGCCAAGAGACAAATGTGATTAATATAAGTGATGATCTGAAATGGAATTCATACCTTTGATCCCGCGTTTCGTGACAGTCTTTCTCCATATCATTGACGAGGTAACTCGCCCAGTTCATTTGCATACCCTTCATGCACTTCCCAACGAGGTTTACAACGAACTCGATAACCTGTGTTGGTCAGTTCTTTATGACGAGCTTGCCAGCTATAAGATATAAAGAGAGGCACACTACGCCATCCTGGATAGAGGCTACCTTTTAGCCTCACTTTCCATTTTTTACATCACCATAATCCTCCTTTATGCACTGCGACAGGGAGAGATCTGAAGTCTTCCCTAGGTATAACTGTCGAGGGTCCGGTCCCTGCATGTTCAGCCTTGTAATCAAGTGGATCAGCGTCAAATCCACAGTGACACGCCTGTCAAGCCACATATATGTTGATTAAGGTTGGTTGTCATTGATGTCAACCCTTGAAGAAAGCCCCGTAGCACAAAGGTTTGGGTAATGGACCCAATATTGTTTGATGTAAATATGACTCATTATTGTTTTTCATGGTTGATAAGAAGTAAATATGGATGAACTACAAAGTGGTCCCCTTATGGTGAAAGCCCTCACAGGAAGATGCTTTGTGGAGTAAGATAACCCATGCTTAATTGTGGAATAATGAGATGAAGGTAAGTGAATTTGTCAAGGAAAATATCCTATATGGATAGTGCTTGTCATGTCATTTCCAGTGGTATGTGGAACGCCACATAATTCCTCACGGTTAGAGAGTTATGGCCATGAGAAGTTGGAGACCCCAGGTTTGGGTAATGGACCCAAGTTTGTTTGATGGGTAACTGTATGAGTTATGATATATTTTCTGATAATGATATTGTATATGGATATTACATGTCATGCCATTTCTAGTGGTATGTATAACGCCACATAACTTCTCACATTTTTAGAGTTATGGCCTTACGAAGTTGGAGGACCCTCATATGTCATCTAGAAGCCCCAACAGGTCAAAGTAATCAAAGTGGTTTAAGAGATTTTAAAAGGTAAATAATAAAGTGAAGTGATGAGTGTATTATAATTCAAAGTGAATACAAAATAAATTGTTTCAATAATAAATTTAATGGAAAAATTAAAAGTGGACCCAACCCTAAAATAAGGAAAGTGGGTCAAGTGACCTAGAAGATGTTTTTAAGGAAGCTACTTGGAGAGTATAAATAAGAGGCAAGGCTCTCTCATTTGAATCACACTCGAGAATATTGAATATCTATAGGTGTCTTAGGTATGCAAAGGATATCTAAGCCAAAATTCTGAGGAAAGTGAAGAAAAGAAGGCCAAAATGCAAGGAAGGATAAATTCTTTTGATGGTGTTTTCTAAGGTATGTTATTTACAGGTCATCTCACTATTTTCGCTATAACTTTGTTTCTATAATGATTCAGCTCCTAAAATTGCTATGCAAGTGATAAAACATATCCAAGTATCTTTGGTTAAAAATTTAGCTTGTGGGGCGTTGTATTGTGGGAGTTACACTCCATGGAAAATAGGGTTTGTGACCAGTCCTGAAACTAGTCAAAATCAGGTGTTTCGGGTAAAACGTCATAACTTATTCATAAAAGATCCAAATTCAATGAGACAAAATGTTTTGGTTAGGGTAAAATCTTTAGTATTCTATGTAATAGTTTCATATCATTTCATAAAATATTTTGTGCAGGGAACACTCTACAAGGTCGCTCTCTAGAATAAGCCAGAATTCAACAAGGTATGCCATTTTTGCTATAAATCCTTTTCTGAGAGGTTCCAAGTAGTGAAACTTGGAGGAATTCTATTAAACACACCGAAGAAAATGTTGTATCATTTTCATAGCTTTATACATTACAGGTTAAAAGTTATGATTACTTCAAGTTAGGGTTGTTGACTAATCCAAAACTAGGCATGTGAGAGTAAAGAAACATTTGATGAAAATGCTAGTCTCTTGTTTTTAAAGTTAAGGAAGGATTGTAGGAATGTGATCATATAAACCAGGTCTATTATAGAGCTACAAATCAGATTTGGATGATGAAATTGATGAGGGATTTTGGTTGTGGTACATGTTGAGTACATGGTTGAGACAAGTAGTTGATGAGTTGGTGCACATACCTGAGGTGTATAGTTGATGATGTTGGTACATATTGATGAGTCATAGTTGATGAGTATTTGACACATGATTGGTACATACTTGGTACATGGTTGGATGCACTTGTTTATGGTACATGTTGATTACAGGTTGGTGCATGGTTGATGCATTTGTTTATGGTACAGGTTGATTATGGGTTGAGGTACAGGTTGATGCATGGTTGATGAATGGTTCATATTTATTGGTACAGGTTTAAAATGGTATATCTCACAGTGATAGTGTGACAATGGTTCCATCATTCTACTTCTAATTCAAGGTGGCAGGACGGGGCAAGGACAGGTGGTTGTAGCCACCTTTCGGTTGTAGTCGGAGAACATTGGGGGTTGTAGCCTCCTTCTAGTTGTAGCCAGAGAATTGGGGAGTTGGATCTTCCCTAAGGTTGTAGCCTGAGAAAATAGGGGGTTGGAGGCTCCTTCCAGTTGCAGCTGGAAAACAAAGGAGGTTGGTGCTTCCAATGAATGTAATTCTTCAAGACATATAAGAAAAAACATTCTGTGGTTTTTTCTCGATTTGGGTTTCCATGTAAAACACTGGTGTACTGTGGATGCCTGTGATTGTTTATTTCTTACTGCTCATTATTGGATAATAATTCTACAGTGGTATAAAATTTGAAGAAAAATGATTATAATTATGCTATTACTGATTCACCCCCCCTCTTAGTAATCCAACAATTGGTATCAGAGAAGGTTCCTTCAGAAATTAGTTTAACCACTAAAAGGTAGGTCATGGAGAGTACCAACTCGTATAAAAATGGAAAACTACAGTTTGATGGACATAAGTATGCTTTTTGGAGCATAAGGATGAAGGCATATATACAAGCACATGGATTTCAAGTTTGAAAATCAATTGTAGATGGATACACATCACCAACAGTTCCACCAACAAATGAGAAAGTAGTAAAACTCGGTGAGAGTAAATCCAAAGCCATAAATGCACTTTTGAATGGTCTCAGTGATACGATATTCACCAAAGTTGCACATTGTAAATCTGCTAAAGAGATTTGGGACAAGCTTCAAAATATTTATGAAGGAGATTCAAAAGTCAAAGAAGCAAATCTTCAAACTTACAGAGGTCAGTTTGAACAACTAAAAATGAAGGAAGATGAAGATATCGCAGCCTACTTCTTATGAGTCGATGAAACAGTGAATGCAATCATAGGATTGGGAGAAGAAATCAAAGAATATATAATTGTTCAAAAGGTACTAAGATCTCTTCCTATGAGATTCAACCCTAATATATCAACACTATAAGAAAGATCAGATCTAAACTCAATAAGAATGGACAAACTACATGGAATCTTCACAGCATATGAGATGAGAACTGAACAGGAAAATCTAGATGTAAAATAAGCAACCTTCAATGCATCCAAAAGATCAAAGCAAAAGAAAAAGGAACAAGAAGAATATAGTAGAAGCAATGACGTGTCGGAAGATGATGAAGAAGTGGCCAACTTCGTCAAAAGACTGAACAAGAGAACCAACAGTAGGTACAGAGGTAAGCTTCCTTTAATTTGTTTTAATTGTGATGGTATTAGTCATTTTGCTAACAAATGTCCTCATAATAAAAAGAGAAATTATGAAGGTTACTTAAAAGGAAGACAAACATATAAAGGTAAAAGAACTACAAATAAAGTTTTCAAGAAAAACATTTGCACCAAAGAAGACATCTCATCATCAGATGAAGATTAAGTTAGTGACAGTGAAATAGGGAGAGTTCTATTCATGGCAGTAGAAGACTCTGATAAAGAAGACTCTGAAGAAGAATATGAAGAAGCATATGAAGAAGAAATTGAAGAAGAAGAAGTTGACTTCCTAGAAGAATTAATGAGTGCCATAGAAGTTATCAAAAGAGAAAAGAAGAAAAACAAGAAACTACAAGTAGAGCTAGATAAGAAAAAAGACACTCAAGAACTAGAACAAATGATCACAAAATTAAAGGTTCAAATAGAATAAGATAAAATAATTGAAGAAGCACTCAAATAACAACTAGAAGGAAAGGACAGAATCAACTAGAAGGAAAGGACAGAATCATTGGAAACCTGGAAGCAAAGATTGTCACACTAAGAAAGGATATTCAAAAGAAAAATATGCAGAATAGCTCAAAAGTTCTGGATGACATTATCAGCAATAAAAAATATTATCTTGACAAGTCCGGACTTGGATACAATCAGACAGAAAAGGGATCAAACTCCAAAACAATAGAGAAAGAAACAAATCCAAAAAGTTATGCAGAAACAATCAAAGGGGATAAAAATATATACAAGGAAGATTACAGGGACACTCCTCCACCGAGAAGATTCAGATTTCAGAATCAACAACAGATAGACAGGCCTGAAGAAGAATAAGGATTCATAAGAGCACGTCCTTTCATAAGATCTTCAACTACTAGGTATCAAAACTATATTTTTTGGTTTATGTTATGCTTGTAATAATTTTGGACATAAAGCTGTAAATTGCAGAGATAACAACAGGAACAATAAATACTTTGAGAGCCATACACAAAGGGGTTATTCAATAAGACGTTGTGAAACACAAAGAAGAAGTTACAACAAGTTTCAATCCTTGAGCACTGACGTGGAATGTTACAAATGTAACAAGTTTGTACACATGGCCAAAAATTGCAGAATGACAGTCCCTCCTAAAGAACCTCAACAGAGTCACAAACAAGAACCTTAGAAAATGACATGGATAATAAAGCAAGATCAGTATAGCAATGAATAATGCAGAGTCACTCTACAAGCTAAACAAAAGAAACATGGTTGGTATGTTGACAGTGGATGTTCAAAACACATGATAGGTGATAGAGACAAGTTTCTTACATTACAAAAGGAAAGAGATGGATCAGTCTCCTTTGGAAATGATGATTCATCCAAAATCATTGGAAAAGGCACAATCCGAATTGGGAACAAGAATGAAA